>BMAV01013016.1:4421-15594 GCA_019973955.1 Trichonephila inaurata madagascariensis | reverse complement strand
CTGTTCAGCTACTCGAGGGCTTTTGGCGACGGACCACGTAATTTTGAACCATGGTCAAGTGACGTGGACGACACCTGAGCTGACACTTCCCTCTCTTAACTACCACACCACACCAACGGGAGGACGTTTCAGCTCTCGACAGATTCAACGTGCATCGCTGCCCTACACGGCGGGTCTTTAGTGGTACTGGGCTGGAACTCGTGACAAGGCAAGCCACGATCCGATACTTATACCACTCGGCTACCGCGGCCTCTCAAATCTGGCTTTCTGTTGTTGGATGACATTGCGAGATCACACTCGGCGACGGCAACGCAAAATCATATTGCAACCCTTGGTTAGGAGCGCCTACCAATCCTCCGTACAATCCTGATCTTGTACCGGATTTAAAGAAGAATTTCGCCTGAAGGCGCTTTGGAAGCAATGCTGAAGTAAAACAAGCCGTTAAACGTTTCTTCCGTATGCAAAGCCCTGAGTTTTCCTTGGAGGGCTTTTTGAAGCTTATCAAGCGATATGACAAATATGTCAATGTACTTGGTACTAATGTGGAAAAAAATTGTGTCTTATCTTTAATGTCTCGTTCTATGTTTTGACTTTCATACACAACTCTGACCCCAATCGACAGGGGAAACTTATTTTTGAACTCACCCTCGTATTTGTTGACAGAGAATTTGAGACATTGCATTTGATCATATGCCTGTAAACAGAAAATTAAATTTATCGTTTCGTAAAATGTGCACTAAGATAAACTGATACATATGCATTAATAGTTTAGTAATTTAATTGGCTATTCTAATGTTCTGCTTCTTTTATTCTTAAATCACAGTATTCTCTAACAAATTTAAGCTTAATACAAAATATCATGCATTTTAGAAAGTACTGTGTTTTTAATAAGATCAGTTTTAAGACAAGTGTTGATTGCTTGACAGGATATTAACCTCGCCCTCAAAAGTAAAATCGGGTCTTTTGATGATGATACTCAGGATTTTGAGTCTCAGTCAAATGACGAAAATGACCTTTGAGAGTAACCCATTTCTCCAAAATTTCATACAACAGCAACATGGGGATTTAGAGCCTTGAGAAACTAACTTTGTATCCTTCCCTCTTAACAGTGGATCCTTAGTAGCACCATGACTCATGCCTATGACTCGGCCGTCAAAGAAAAGAGAAATACATATATTTCTTTTCTCTCTATATAAAATTTTTTTTCGCGATGCTGTAATAAATTTATTTATACACAAGGTACAGAAAGAAAAATTGGTCGTAAAAAGTTTAATTTAACTGAATAGCGCCAAGAATGATTTGACTAGGAATCTTCCTATCTTCCTGCGTTTTCTCGAAAAATCCGCTAACGTCATGGATCGTGATGCTATATATGTCTCCAGTAATTGTCAGTAGCATCCATATGTTCGCCAAAAATGAAGCCAACTTGACTTTGTCGCCAATTGTTCTGTTAAAACGCCATTATAATGTAAGGAATGATATTGTTTGCTAATATTTAAAGTGCGAAGATGAAGACGGAATTTATTATTTTTTCTCTCGCTTACAATACATTAGACCCCCCCCCCCCCGCAGAATGCATGTAAATTACAGTTTTGCAATTTAGGCAACGAGTATGGACAATTGTACAATGTGTACAGATTTGTACAATGTTATTTGGCCTGCTGTTAGGTAGACAGGGGGTACCTCCCTCCCTTCTATTTATTTATAAAAATATAAATCATAATAATTTTATTTGCATTTACAATGTTTGGATTCTTTTGATTATATTATCTGATCAATAATCGTGTAAATTTATCTTCGATACATTTTTTTTTTATTTGAATGCTATTTAAGTAGGACAATATGTCTCAAATATTTTCTCTCTATACTTATTACTTCATTATTACTTCACTTGGATAGATGTCAAGAAAAAACACTACATAGATAATTATCTTAGAACAATATATTTTTGTACATTCTTAAAAGCTAAATTTTAAGAACTTTTTAAACATAACCCCAATTTTTTGTATCTTCATTTTATTATTTCTGCTCCAAAGAATTGTTTGAAATATGTTCATTACATTTTATATATTTTTATAAAATATAAATATAGAAAAAAATTTAATAACAAAATCACCTCACGATCTTCGCTGATTTTATGTAAAGTAGCTTAAACACTTCAAGTTTTTCATGTCAAGATATTAAAATATTTAATAGCATCAATGAAAAAAATAGCAATTCAGAAATGATCTTGAGAAATGAAAAGTGATAGATATATCCAGAATCTTGAACATTATTGCAAAAATAATAGAACACAGTATCATAAACGTATCGTATAATATTAAATTATAGTTTATTTTCAAGTAAAATAAAAGGTAATTATCCAGTAAACCAAGATCACAAGAAATATGCTGGGGTTAGACGCATCCATAAATTGTCCGAAATAGACGAATCATGCTTTATTCAATCTACGATTTAGTTCTACACTAATGGCCAGAACTCATGGACCTCAGAAGCAACGCCTGAAAGATTAACTGTTCTTTTGCAATATCTCTCAATCGATCTAACAGTGCAAACAATATGAGTTGTGGGAAAAGTTACAAGGGGAGACAAGAACTTTCCTTCTTAGATATATCCGATTGAATAAAAAAAGAAGAAAAACAACTAACAAATAATGTCTGCAGATGAGGAAAAAAAGCAATTAGCTTGAAATGGAAAGCGTAAATTAGGATTTTTATTTGATATTCGAGATTGGAAGAAAATATAAGCGACTTTCTTAAAATGACAGAATTATTTGAAAGTGAAACGTATTAAATTGCAGTTTTGAATCTTTCAATACACTTTAAACCGTGGATTTAGTTATTATTATTAATGTCGCGCGACGAGCATTACAAGTGCTGTTGTAGACAAAGTTTGTAATTGGAATGATACGTGAACTATACCCCTTACAAATTTCCACAAGTAAAATTGAGGATATTGTTTTTCGACAGTCAATTCTCCCCTTTTTTTACCCTGTTGGCATTTTAAACAGACAGCGTTATATTTTTCAGATTTTCAGGCCACACCTGAGAAGACATCATCTTTTGACTGGATTACATAAGACAACAGATTACCCGTCATGTTTTGACCTATCTGGAGACAAATAGTGCTCAAATAGTGCCTTACTATCACGCTCTGAGGATTTATCATCCAGCAAAACCTTCTAGTCATGGGTTGCTGAGATACTAGGCCACCAACTCTTCAAATGATGAAATATGGCATAGACATGAAGCAACATAGAATGACTGGCTCGTTTCTATCATCCATGCTAGATGTCAAATCGGGTTAGAACCGTTTCAGAAACCAGAAGTGATTGCTGTGTGTACTAGTTTTAAACTACGAATAGCTCCAAACCTTTTACAAATTTAACCATGTTTTTTCTTTGTATTGCTGTATTTGTACAATATGTAAGGAGTTGTTATTTGTCTTCTTATTTTGGTTGCAAATTTAATGATCAGTATTCAAAATAATTTATTTTACTTTTGCGAAAAATTTCCTTCAGTAAAAAGTTTTTCGATACCGTAATTAATATTATGTAATTTCATGTACACAGAAAGGTTGCAAAACTCCGATTTTTTTTGATTTTTTTGACCCTGGTGAGAAATTTTAAAGATAATATGCTTTAAAATAGATAAATAATATTGCATTCTCGTGTATTCTAAATTATTTAGCAGCTAACATTGAACATGGAGGTTAACAATAATTCAACAATTTATTACTATATGAAATATTATAAAAACACATATGCATGTTAAAATAGCAGAATAAATCAATATTCAAACTTTTCGAAGCTTTTCTTGCCGAAAAATGGAAAACAGGCCATACTCAGAAATAACATTTAAAACACTTTGAGATCACAAATACAAACATAATAATCTTTAACTCTAATCATCTAATCTAAATCATTTAACTTTTATATTATTCTTTCAGTACTATTTTGTTTTTTATATGAATATAAATTTAAGTACCATATGAATGTATGTCTTAAACATTTCCCTAGAGAGCATATGATGCGTATCAAAACACCAAATATTATACTTTTCTATCAATAATATAAATGTTTTGTTTAAATGAACAATATATGGTGGTATGCTTACGTATTATACTGTTTACTGTTTTCATCATATCTAAAGTCTGTCAAATGCCTCTATATGAAGCCAGTAGTGGTGACGATTCGCATGCATGTTCGAACCCTTCAATAATAATAACAGCATTTGGCGATATTTTTTTAATGGACAATGCGTTTTGTTTTGGCGAATCGGCTGTATAAAATCGCGATATATACTGGCGACGTTCCTCGAAATTTTGAAACAAATTAAAGTGTCAAAGAGGTTATCTAAGCGAAAACTCTTCTATTCACTTCCTCATAATCTGAACGTAATAGCTTTGAGCTCAATACACGAAGTTCTTAGATCCGAATTTACTTTTCGTTAGTTATCTGGTAATTATATTACTAAATATGTACATAAATTGAAATCCCTATCAATGAAATGTCATCTTTTCTAAAACGAACATTTTCATAATATATCCAGAGAATCGAAACAAAACAGAAATTTCTCAGAAAAATTTAAATTCCTGCTATTTTACATAAGCTGTGATTGCACCTACCAATATTCTAAGTCATTTAAGGCTCCGAGTACCCTAAAATCAGGATTTATTTTTGAAAAATGGACAATTTTTTTTATGATTTTATTTTACAGATTATCTTATTAGCTTCATAAAAATACCAAGGTTTTTATTTTCCTTTCACTAGAACAAACACTACAGCTGTTTTAGTAAAAGCAGATGCCATAACTTTACATAAGATGTCAAACTTTAAAATGCATTTTACTCGAAATGTGTGTTTTTTCGAAAAGCACAATCGGGGACAGTGGTTGCTCAAAAAGTTTTTAAAATAATTTGCTGAAATTTTTTGTATATGCTCTGTATAACATTAGAAGTGTTTTAACCATCAAATTTATCAATCACTGTTTTATTACAAAATTTACGGTTCTTTATGTGAATATAATTACTGTTTTTTTTAAACAATTTCATATAATAACTAAGATAAAGTGCTCAAGTTTTTGTAAGAATTAAAATATCTCTTATCCTGAAGGTCATTTCAAAAAGGAATAACGAAGTAATATACCAAAATTGAACAGTTGAGAATTTGTTCCTTTACTATTTGTACAGAGCGGACCCCGCTTATGCAATTTTTACCTATTTTTTCCCATTTTAATAGTAATAATTTATTTTTCTCCTCTTAATTTTAGCCTTTTTTCTTAAAATGTATTAAATAAATCTAAAAACCACAAAAAAAAACTTCACATATTTATTATTTTAAAAAATGTTGTCACAAGTAGTCGGATACTTTAAGATAACACAAGGAAATTAAAACATCTTAAGTTGTTTGAAGGATTTTTTTTGAACTGTATAAATTTCTAAATCTGTATTATTAGGCTCTTTCTTCTATTTCAGGATTAGGTTAATATATTCTCGATTAAGCAAGATTTATGAAACTAGATGGATCATTCATAAAATCCTCTACCGCATAATTTAAAAACGAAGTTTTTATGCTTCCTCAACCCTATCTTCCCAATTTCCCCATTTGTTTCAGATACGTTGAGGATTGCCATAGATCAGTTGTCATCAATCTGAGTTTCACGGAACCCTGGGGTAGGGATGGTTATTCTTTCCGAAAAAGATTGATTTTTAAATCGATTCGAATCGTAACTTGATGAATCGATTCACAAAAAAATCGAGGTCTAAAAGATCGATTTCTAAAAAATTGATTTATTTTTCAAATATGCTTTTAAAATGTAAACATAAATCCCTTTTATGAAAAACAAGAAAAATACCATTATAAATAATCTCTTATCAGTAAAATCAGGGGATTTTTTTAGTTCAGGGAATTTGACAATTACAATTATTTTTATTACCATATCAAAGTATCATTTATAAAAGAAGACATTTATTTCCTAAATGTATTTGTTACATTATAAAAGTTTAGAAAATAGATTATATAGCTTATAGTTCTCAATGCTTAGTATCTAAACTTGTTAAAAACAACAGTCTCACAAGTCTATTGCGGATCCAAGTGATTATGCTCATCATTTGAAATGTTACCGGCAATCGAAAAAAGGCACTTACAAGGAACAGACGATCCCACGATACTGATATACATCATGGCTATTCGGTGAACTTGATGATAAATAGAGTTTTTTTGTTCTTTCTGGTAAGTACAGGATCATACTTCAGGTACACAACTGCCTGCGATAAATAGTGTTAAATTCTTTGTTTTTTATGGTCTTTAACAAAACGGAAAAAAAATCGAATGTCTATTTTCTAGAACTAAATATCGATTCACTGAACCGATTCTGTGTTACATATCGATTTAAAAAATCGATTTTTTTGGCCCGAGAAATCGATGTTTTGATTAATCGATCTCAGATCGCCATCCCTACCCTGAAGTCCCCGAAGCATAGCCAGAGGTTTCTCGAATCAAGATGAAAATTCCTAAAGAAAATTGTGAAAAATATTTATATGGGTCTCTCATCCCACAGGAGGAAACTTAAAAAATAAATTCGGCACCGGACAGCCTCTCTTTTTATTAATTTCCTGTAACTTGTATTATAATATAACAAAATATTAATATTTTTCCTTTTTACATACTTCCTAAATTATGAATATCTTGTTCATGATATCCTGGGTTCATAAAATAAATTTGTACTCATTCTTGCAAAGTTTTGGAAAAAGTAGTGGGATGAGAAAGAAATGAATTCAACTCGGACGACAGTGTTAGAAATTATACGATAAGCTATAGTCTTCCATTTATAACAATAAAAAAACTGTCTATAAAAGAGCACTAAAAAACACCTAACTCCAGTAAAATAATATTTCCTAGAAGAGGAAACCAAACAATAATGGATAAATCAAAAGTCTTCCAATGAAGGAGAAAAAACAACTAACTTATTGACAGATTCGCTGTTAAAGTCTACATTTAAGTAGGAGCTGGTCCTAAATATTAGGTTTCAAATCTGAGGAATATGCAGCAGTTTCTCACACAGTTATATTTTAATATTATTCTGAGCAATGAATGAATTCAAGTTCAAAATATTCCTTAACATATATGGCAACAAAAACAAAATATAGAAGCAAATTACGGCAGAATATGACATGTGTGACAGCAAATAGCTTCAATATTCCTTGACCAGAGTTTTTTAAACTGTAGGGTGTGCCCCCTACGGGGAGTGATAAAAATACGAGGGTGTGTGTGAGCATATTAAAAATTGGAAAACAAAGGATTATTTTAAGAAGTTATTAATTTACTGAAAGTAAACAAACAAAATACATTCTGGCATAATAAAAAATAAAATACTCATTTATACTGATATAATATACTTATAATTTTATCAATACTGCACAAAGTACTTTATAATTTATTTAACAATACTAAGTTAAGAGCAATTTTAATGATAATAAGTAACCGAATGGGCTTGTCATATATAAAATTATATACAAAAATTAACCCTTATCTTGATAATTTGTGCGGTTTAGGACTAATCAACTACTTTCGATTGGAAGTTATACGATTCGTTCCCCAATGCGGTTTTTCATGTAGGCGCGCGTATGTGATGTATTGGGGGGAAAGAAAAGGTATAAATAAATAAAACTCTCTCTGAAATAAGTAATTCCTTTGCAAATACTGTATCGGAAACCCTCAGAATAATTTTATGGATAATAGTGCTCAGAAAAGGTATTACTTCGGAAAGACGTATATATACGTCCGGGGTAGTTAACGCTTTGGCTGAGAGAGACGTTTATATACATTGGTGGCGCTTAAAAGGTTAAAGTCATTTTGTAGCTTTAGAGAAAAGCATAGTATTATTGAATTCAATGCATTGTTTTTTTATGGAGGAGGAGGGTGATGAAAATTATGATTGAATATTGGGTCGTAAATATTGAAAGTATGAGAAACACTGACCTAGACATTACTATTTTGTGTAAATAAAAAAAACCCAGTTGATTATTATACTTCTATGGTAGATAACACCTGGAGCACTATTTGAGCTATTAATGAGTAAATTAAATTAATATTACTTTATAAAATTTCATTAGGAATTGCAATATTTTTCTTAAATTGCCTTTATTTAACGTAGTTACAATATATTGAGATATAATTTAAATACTTCAAGATATATTCTCCCATGTCTTGGATATGGGGCCATCGGAAACATCTTATAGTTGTATGGCTTCCGTGAGTCAACAAACTTTAAAGACCACTGCCATATATTATGCATCAAGCAAGATCTAATTCGGTGATTTGTGGCAAGGGCTCTACTCGCTAAATGATTTAAGTGGCTCTTTCACATATAGTGTAATCAATGAGATCGCTTGATGGTGTTACTTTGGAGGAAAAGGGCAAATTATTAAAGTGATTAAAGCGTTGAAGACAAAATTAATGGACAAACGCAATCTGTTTGATGATTGTTCTACCTGTCCATAATTTTGAATCTCGAGGAAATGCATAATTGGTACGGATTTGGTAACATGTATGTTTGTTTGCCTTGAGATTAGAAAGGAGGGATGTATGAATGACCAATTATCATAAGTGTTATTGATAGTTACTTTAGTTTGTGAGTGTAAATTTTCACTTCTATTTTACTGAGGCATTGTTCTATGTTAATGGGTGATTTAAGGATGCGGTTAGTTGGTTTTATATCTCATTAGTAGTTAGGTATTTTTGGAAAGAAATGGATTTTATAATATTGCAACTTTATAAATCTTTGAAAGGCCTTTGATGGATGATAGGGCAACCCTTTACTGTACAGAGATATTTAATAATATACATGACCATAAATAATTCACATATTAAGTTAAATGATGATGTGAATCTAACAGTAACGGGAAATTTTATTTTTTTTAGGTATCCGACTACGTTCGGAACCGTGATTTTGCAAAAGCGTATAAATGGACAATATTTGTGATATTGAGTGTCACTTAGATTAGAAAATGTATATAAAATTGTTTTAAGAATAGTATTACAATAGAAAATTATTTAAGTACAACATTTTGACAAAAAATGAACATAGAATGAACCATTTTAAAAATAGACACCTTTAGTGAAAAATGCTTCTATTATAATAATATTTTGCCTGTATATAGCTCAGTCTTCTGTACAGAGGCTCAATTAGAATTTTTGAAATATATAACTTAGAAGTGGGTTTATCCATGTTTTACGAGAACGGAGGGGATAAATTTTAAGAAAAAAAACGCCGATAATTATTTCAATGGGTTGTAACTCTGAAAATAATGTGCATTTTTCAAAAAACATAGTTGAGCCTCTGTACAGAGGTCTGAGCTGAATACAGGCAAAATATTATTATAATAGAAGTATTTTTCACAAAAGGAGAACATTTTGAAAAAAGGTTATTCTAAGTTAATTTTTTGCCGAAATATTGTATTTAAATAAAACTTTTTGTCAAAATGTCCTTAAAACAGTTTTATACATGTATTCTAATCTAAGTGACACTAAATATCATAAAAAGTATCCATTTATGCACCTTTTTAAAATCACGGTTCCGAACGTAGTTGGATACCTTAAGGATTCAGAGACGCGAATAATTTTATACAGCGTAGTATTAATACTATTACAAGAGAACGTGGTTTTTAGTAATAGGAGGAACCATATATATATATATATATATATTTCATAAATAATAATTTTAAAACCACTTTATTGTTATAAAAAATTCTGATAATTACTAATAAATAAATAAAATGTTTTCAGTTGCGCGTTTTAGCATTAAATATCAAGATTTATTTTTAAATAAAATTTACGTTAACGTTATTTTTTTTTGTTGTATTAAAATTTAAAAACAACATATATGGCCGTGAAATTATTCATAAATTATATTTAACTTACAAATTCCTTAGTAAATTATGAACAATTTAACATAATTTCCCCGTTAATGATATAATCTTCTCCTTAAAATGTTCTAAATATCTCTCACGGTCCACAGAACACTACACACTCATTTCTCGTATATTTTACGATCCAATTTACACCTCTCGTTAAAGCTGAAAAATATATTTCATTCATATTATGTATAGAAACTAGTAATTCCCAAATTTCTTTTAACTACATTATTTACTGAATTACTTCAAACGCATAATCTGCAACAAATTATTTTGAATTCTGGTTTTAGAAGTTGGCATGACATTCAATAATACACACTCAGGCTTCGTATTCCACTTTAATAATTAATTCATGATCAAGGGCGAAATTTCATTCATTTATTTCAAGCTCATATTATCCAGAGTAACATTTCATATAGTATATAGTTTAGTGCAATTATATTTATTGGCATTTAGATATGTTTGAAAAAGATTAAAAATTGGGAGGAAATTAACGTAATTGTATGTTGTGTCTTGATAATTTACCTAATATGTTCAATTGCATATACTCAATTACAAACTTCTTCATTAATATTAAAAGCATTGTAATGAGAATCAGAATCAGAATGATAGCTGTCTGTATCGCACACAAAGGGGGGGGGGAAGGTCCTCTGGTCAAGACCCCTCCCCCATGGCTCTAGATATTTTTCCAAATGATTATAATCCTGTGTATATAGTACGTAAAATTTAATTAAGTAGCTGCAATTAATAATTAATCTTATTAATGAATGCTAATTATTTATTCAATAGTTAATTTTTTACTCTTTTTTGTTCCCGAAGATCGACAAAATCGAAAGAATATGTTAAGCTGCGCATTGGAGTATGATACGAGAATGGTGGACTTTCGAACTGGAGCCCCCCCCCCCTTGAAAAATGCCTGTGTGCGCCACTGATAATCGTAACGTATAAAAATGGATTTCTATTAAATCTGGTAAATATATATCTAAATAAACCTGGCATATGATTTTGTGTTTAATAAAGATGCCCATTCTTAAAACGGAAACATATTTTTATCTACCAGATCATCCATTTTGTTTTTCTACCTCGTATAATCATTGTCTTAATTCTGAACGAAATACATTATGGTATTTGCAAAGATAATATTACACCACATTGTAAATCGGTTGCTGAATTTTGTTAACATTTAAGTGGTATTTTCGTCCATCGTCTTGAATATTACATACCCATTAGCACAGTGTTTCTCAAACTGTGCAGCGGG
>BMAV01013015.1:0-23876 GCA_019973955.1 Trichonephila inaurata madagascariensis | reverse complement strand
GTGTGTGAGCACTCTATAAACATATTCCTTAATTGTTCAACATACTCCAAACTTGGAACTCTTTCTAGTTCTCATGAAATTGTTGAATGTTAAGTCTGGAAAATTATTTTAAAGTAAAAAAGAGCCACATAATAAAAAGCATGAGTTTTTAAATGAATTAATTGATATAAAACATAAGAATATGAATTATACGATATAATTCCATCCTAACATGCGCCATTGTACCCAACACTGTAAGCCCATTGCCACTTGCGTTATGCTAAACTTAAGGTTCGATGACGATTAAACCTTTGGGCTTTCAGAATTTTCTAATTGTGTTATTTCTTATCATTCTTTTAAAAAATTTTCTGATAGTTTTTTTTTTTTTTTTAGCTTTTTTTTCCGTAATCATTTAACCCAGGATTCCTTTTAAGCTTTTAATAAAGCTTTCTCTGTATTTTCAACGATCGATTTTCATAGCTGCTTTCCCATTAATCAGGCTAATCCCCATTCACAGACCTAAAATTGTTTTCATTTTCGGTGCTCAGCAGCGTTTTTTAGTGCCAGTTTATCCATTGGGCTCTTGTCGATGGCACCCGGATAAGCTTTCGACTTACCAGATTTCTGTTATAATTTCATTCCTCCAGTGCCAAGGGGCTCTGTAGATCTTCTGCGCCTAGGACCCGAAATGAGCTTAAATCGGCACTGCCAATTCTGATTTTAATTTTTTAATCTATATAAAGTCTAATTTACTTTTAAAGTAATTTTATTTAACAAAGGGCAAGAGCGTCATAACATCACAGTCCCTCAAAATCCTAATGAAGAGTGTACTAGCTACTGTTGGCGCTATTCTGTGCTGTTTTCGAAGAGGGGTTGCTGTTTTTATGAGAGAGAAGGTGACTGACCCTCGAGCAGGACGGTTAGGGGGAGAGAGAGTCCCTTGTTTTAGAAGCTCGGAGGCTAGATCGGATTTGGTGTTCAGGAAAAGCGAGTGAATCTGATTTTAAACCGACGCATAGCGCGTGGTTTGCTAAACGAAGAATAGAGTTTCTTCGGAGAGATTTTAACATGACGGACTGTGCTGGATTTGAGAAGTTTTAGAAAGTAAATGAGATCGATGCACAGTGCATGTGGTCTGGTGTATTAAGAAGAGATTGTTTCTTGGGAGAATTTTTAACACAATGGACAATGTTTGTTTGATTATAGTGATAATCGAGATAATTGTGCTTGAATTGATTGTATTGGGAAATTTTAGAAAGTAAATGCGAGTCATCACAATGAGAGGTTAATGTTCTACAAAGCTAGCCACTCTGGTCAACCCCCAAGAATTAACATTGAAAATGTATTTATTTATCCAATGCCTGTGTGCTTGGCTTTTTGGCCATTTGACGCCGCGCCTCCCGGTACCTACTGATGATGTCATCAGTCGGGTGTTCATCGAGTCCAGTGCTTTGAAGCAGATCGTCACCATCTGGTAGAACCCTCTCAGTATAGAGGGCGTTGCTTGGAAAAAAAACTTTGTTTACATCAGAGATCTGTACATGACCGAGTGCAGACGCACTCCATATTCCATTAAACTTATTATTTATTCTTGCACTTGTGTCTTCGATGATTTACTGAATTGAAATTGAGTCTAATTTTGATGATATGAACGTTGATTGATCCAAAGCATTTTACCACTCACTGATTTGAACCGCTGATGACCGAAACATTTTGGTACAACGGCCTGCAATCGGAAATTGGTACTATGAAGCATTTTTGGTAGCCTCGGCCAAAAAGTAGAAATATCATCGTCGACAGTGAATTCAGGTAAACCGAATTTTTATTGAAACTGAATAATACCTGAATAGAAGATTAAAATGTCAGAAGATCTCTCAAAATTGAAAAAGAAGCGTACTGCGGTACGTTCTTCGTTGACAAATTTAATAAATAAAATTGAAGGAACGATCAACAATGAAAATGAGCCTGTTGATCAATTTGAAGCTTTTAGAGTACTATGATAAAGAAAGTAATTTAAGTTTATTAAATACATTAATTGAAGATCGTTTGCCTGTTGACACTATTACTGAAGATATGGAAGCTTCGGAAGAAAAATTAAAAAGAAGATTATATTTTGGAAAACGAAGCTTTCTTCTAAAATTAGAAGAATAAATTCTGACTCTATCTAGGTTGATAAAGTTTCTCGAAATATCCAAGTTATTAATTCCAATAGTTTTGAATGTATGAACATAAATTTACCTAAGCGTATATAAATAAGTATTCTGGAAATTAATCTGAATGGTTAGATTTTTATAATTTATTTGAAAGCTCTATTCACAATAACAATAGACTAATGAGTTGAGTGAATATTAACGTCGCACTGTTCAGCTACACGAGGGCTTTTGGCGACGGACCACACAATTTTGAACCATGGTCAAGTGACGTGGACGACACCCGAGCTGGGTGCCCTCCTAACTACCACACCACACCAACGGGAGGACGTTTCCAGCTTCCGACAGATTTAGCGCATCGCTGCCCCCACACGGCGGGTCTTTAGTGTACTACCGAACTGTAACAAAGCTTTCAGCCACGATCCGATACCTTATACCACCTGGCTACCGCGGCCACATAACAATAGACTAACCAAAGTTAATAAATTTAATTATTTAAAATCATATTTGTGTGGTAATGCGCTTGCTTGCATTAATGGATTTCCAATTTCTGATGATAATTATGATAGAGCTCTTGATCTATTAAAAGATAGATTTGGAAATAAAATCAGTTAATTAACGCTTTTCACTTGGAATTTTATTAAGTTTAACACCTGTTAGAAATCCTACCGGATATTGTGGGTTTAAATTTGTATGTTATAAAACGCAAATATGAGTCTTGAAGGCTTAGGAAGTGAGCAAGAGAATTATATTCAAACTTATTAACACCACCCTTTTGAAACAAATCCCCTGTGAACTCGTTTTAATTCAATCGTTAATAAAAAGGACGAAGGGTCACCTAAGCGCTCTTTTGCGGTTCCTGAACTTGAAATCTGGAAGTCGGGGAACGAGCCTCAAATAAAACAATCATATAAACCATGTCATTATTCCCCTCAACAGCAAGACAGAACAAAAAATAAAAGCTCCTATTTCCCCGGACAGCGCAAGAAACCAACTCCGAACAGAGGACAGTCCCGACCCCATTCATTTTCCACCGTTCTGGGGAAAGCAGAACCTAGAATCGGCAAATGTTTATACTGCAAAGTATGGTACGGAGGAACGCCTCGCGTTCCAGCTCCCAATGATGTTCAGCTTAGGCGTGAACTCGACGCTTGCCGTTCCTTGAGCGCTAACGAAAAGAGAGAAATTTTAAGAAAAGAGGATACTGTTATTTATGTTTGACGCCCGGTCACAGAGCAATGGAATGTGTGAAAAATGAGTCATGTCCTATTTGTAATGGTTCCCACCATTTCACAATATGTTTTCGAATTAGGCATGATGGCGATTTCTCTCCGAAAAGGGACACTGATAATATAGTTTCAGCACTATTTAAAACAGAAGTAAATAGTGTATTATTAAAAACATGCGCCGCATTAATAGACGACAAAAATAAAGAAGTTGTTAGATTATTTTTAGATAACGGTTCACAGAGAAGTTTCGTTTTATAGAGTACTTCTGAGTAATTTAACTTTCCAATTCTTAGAAAAAAAACCTTTGCATTTGCACATTTGGTGCTAAAGAAACAAACAAAAACTTTAAATATAGTTAAAATAAAATTTAAAAACACGGATTATCCAAATTTGTGCAATGAAATAGAAGCGCGGTAGAGACAGAACACATTTCTATTACACATTTACCGACCACCGATAGAAATATTGATAAAAAATTTGGATATTTAAAAAACGTACAGTTAGCCGATTCGTATGAATTTAACGATAAAGAAATATCAATTCTTATTGGTGCGGACTATTATTATCAAGTAGTTAAAGGTAGAATTTCACGTCTAAACAAAAATCTTGTAGAAGTAGAGACATTATTTGGGTGGTCTTTTACAAGGGCAGAGTACAGATCATGAGGAACTTTTAACAATGAGTAATATTTTTAATGAATCCAATATTTTGAAACAGCTTAGTGAATTTAGGAATAGAAGCAGAGGTGCCTGATGAGGAAAATATTGATAATGATATAATAAGTTCGAATTTGAAGTAAATTTACCAAAATAAGCGGTATAAAGTTAAATTCCCTTGGAAACCTAACATGAAAACATTGTTAGAAAATAATGAAGAAATTGCAAGGAAAAGATTTCTAAAGTTGAGATCACGTTTTAACAATGACAGTTCCTTATTTGAGGATTACTAATTAGTTGTAAATAATTATCTTGCCGAGAATATCATAGAATGCGTTCCATTTGAAGAAGAAAATTTAAAGCATAATACCTTTTATCTATCACATAGATCATCTTTGAACGATTGCTTACAACAGGGCTAAATTTTATACCTAACCTATTTTTTCCATTAATCAAATTTAGAATGAATCCAATTGCATTTGTAGCTGACATAAAAATCGCATTTTTGATGATTGAGATAGACCAGTGATTCTCAAAGTGGTCTATATAGACCTCCAGGAGTCGATGTTGACACACAAGTGGTCTACGGCATGGAAAAAATAAATTGGGGGTCCATGAAAGGGTAAATAGGGGTCTACAAGCGCATCTTCAGAATCTATTTTTTTGTATTTACATGGACATTGAAATATTTGGTTTACGTGTTTACACTTTTTTGCAACTTTTCTCCCATCCTAAAGCGCGGGGTCGCAATGGACATCCCAACGCTCAAAGGATGTCCGGTGTCATATAATCCAACTAAAAGCGATTTGGGGGAGCTTTTGGTGCCAGGCCCACACAGTAGATGTTTTACTTTACATCTAAGGGTTACTTTAAGACAAACGGTTGTGATTTCTAGAATCAAAAGACTTATTTCAGTTGGCCAAATTCTTTGAAAATAAGCACGCAATTCCATCTTTTACAATTTGAGCGCTTGAAATAACCACAGGTAATTATGTTTTTAATTATTTTGTATTTTTATTATTCTTTAATATTTGTATTTTTTAAGACTTCAAAGATAAGTTTGTGTTTCTCTTTAAATAAATCAAATAAATACGGGCTAAAGCTGACACAATACATAGCCTTTCAAAAAAAAATCTGTACAACTAATTATTTTCAATAAATTTCTGTAAGTACAAAATTCGATTATTTCAAACATGCGATGATTGAACTTTTTCAATTAAGAATTTTCATTTTACATAGCTTCAAATTAAAAAAAAAATACGTGTGACTAAGGTACTTTCTCATATATATATTTGTTTAAGGCCTGATGCAGCTTGAATTTCTAAAATTAAATTACATTTCTTGGTGTTAAAGAATAAAATATACAATGTCTGATCTGTTGGTTGTCCTTCATTAGGTTGGTTAGGTTAAATTTCCTGCACTAGGACATATTGTGTCAAACACTAACTCCCTTATTGGGTTAGAGGGGTAGGGGTACTACTGTATTTTTACCGTATCAAGATAAGTTTGAAGGAATGTCTTATTGTATTTGTTTTTATGAAAAAAATTAAAATAAAATACTTTGTTTAGTGAAATCTCATATATATGTAATGTAATAAATTCAAATAAATGAATAGCGACGATACTGAATTAAATGAAAACTAGGCTATTTTATTGTCAATGAAATTATTTTGCATATATGTGTATCAAGTTATACTTAACAGTATATGGATTGTAAAATCTTTTCTTTGGATTTTTAATTGAAATAATATTGTTGACACGAATCCTTTCTTGTAAGAGAACTTTCACTTTTGGAACGAGATGTTGTACAACCATCATTACTGTTTTCAGTATTAAAAAAAATGCAGTTTCTTTGTCTGTTGCTTATAGTAAATTTCTGTTTTTTCCACCTGAATCAGCAAATGTGAAATCAATATAAAATATATATTTGCCGATTTTTTTCTCATTTAAATACACCAAGAGAAAAATCTTGTAATCATATTGTTATTATTAGTACATTTTTATAAGTCATTGTGTTATCGTTGATTAAAGTATCCGAAAAGCATTTTTTAAAATTCTTTCTGAATATTCAAAGTTTGTAGTTCAGTAATTAATATATTATTTCAATGTTTTCTTTTTTTTACTTTACAGAGAGATAAATTTAGTAATATTATTTTGTTTTTATTTCAAAAATATTTTTTAATGATTGCATGTGTTATAATTAATTTCGATTTTTAAGTATTAAAAATATTTCAAAATGACAAAATATTTTTTTAGGAAGCTATAAAACAGGATTTTATTGGACTGAGAAATATAATGCATTTATTATTATTATTTAAGTATCGCAGTCTACTTTTTGAATATTTTTTATTACTGTTAGATTTTTAAAATTGATTACTATGGTCATTAATTTCTAGGGCTATATTATTGAGATTTGAGAAAGTATTCTTTCTTTGTGGTAGTTGTAGAAGTAAAACATCTTTTTTAAATTCAAATTTATGTAATTTCATACAATGTTTTGTGTGTGCGAGCTGTATACATATTTATATGTGGTTTTGTTGGAAAAAAAAGTTAAATGTTATATTCTCAGACGGCATAATTTTTGTTTGAAAATTCTACTTTGTTAGAATGTATTGCCATGTAATTACCATTTCCAAATATAATAAGTATATGTAAAAACAGTGTTTCAATGAAAGTAAAAAATATGGGCTTCTTATTCTTTGTTTTAAATTTACGATAGGATTTTGAAATATATATATATAAAATATTGTCATGCTGTCTTTCTGTTAGCGCGAACTTTTCAGATTTTGAAGGCGTGTATCTATGAACAATTTATCTTTTTTAATAATATTTTTTTTATTTTGAGAGGAGGGGTGGCATTATGTATTTTTGTCACAGGTCGCAAAATTTCTCGAGTCGACCTTGTTATATGTTTAAATGTAAAATAAAGTTATACAACCAGAATATATATATATATATATATTGCCATGTCTAATTTAAATAACTGAATTTTTCCACAGGAAACTAATTCTAAACATGGCCGAATCTAAAAAGAAATGTAGACAGTACAGTGTTGATTATTTGAAGTTTGGTTTTATTGAGTCAGTTTCTGACAAAAGATTGCCTATGTGTCTTTTATGTAACAGAGTCTTAAGTAATCACTCTATGAAACAATCTAAGTTGGAGGATCATTTGAGAAGATGTCATCCTGATAAAAGAAGTAAAGATTTGAAGTATTTTCAAATAATCAAAGAAAAACTTCAGAAGAGACCTACGATGGACAGAATATTTGCTTCGACTTTACAAAGAGACGATAATGGTTTGCAGGCATCTTATAATATTTCGCTACTTATAGCAAAATCCGGAAAATCCCATACAATTGGAGAAGAGTTTATTTTGCCAGCCATTGAGGAGGTTTCAGCACCGCTAAGGAGGATGCCTAAATTAGCATCCGATATAATTAGAAGAATTCAATTAAGCAACAACACTGTTTAAAGACGTATTGATGAAATGAGTCAAGATGTTGAAAGTTTTTTGTGCGATTATTTGCAAACGACGCATTTCTCTTTAGCTGGACGAGTCAACCTTACCTGAAAATGAATCATTATTATTGGCCTATGTTCGTTTTATTATGGATCAGGAGCACCACGAAGAAATGCTCTTTGCAAGAACTTTGACAACCGGCACTAAAGTGAATCCATATTTCTCGTTTTGAAGGAATATTTCAAAGAAAATTCAATACTCTTATCAAACATAATATCAGTAGCAACAGATGGAGCACCTGCTATGGTCGGGCGCTATCGTGGATTTATAGGCCATTTAAAACAAAATGTATTGCGGGTGTTAGCAATACACTGCGTCATCCATCGACAGCATTTAGTTGCTAAAAATCTGAATGACAGATTACATGAGTCTCTTCAATTTGTCATAAATACGATAAACCGAATCCGAAGCAAAGCGCACAATACAAGACCACAACACAAAATTCGGATCCGAAAAATAATATTTCGCATGGTTCTTTTCAAATGTCTAACAAATTTAAACATGAATAAAAGAAACAAATAAATATGAAGTAACCTAGCATATATAGTAGAAGTTATAACATTAATTAAATTACATCATTTTTTGAAATTACGTAAAAAGATAAAATGTGTTGAATGTAAAAATGGTTCGGAATAATCAAATGAAATATAAACAAAACAAATGAGACTGTTGCCAAAACAACTAACAAAAACCCCAGTTGTTGAAAAAAAAATGGAAAAATCGCTTAAAAATTTAATTTAAAAAAATCTAAAGTGAATTTCGAAAAAAACTCTTCGTAGTGCACATCATTAGGACCTAGAATAATTATGTGCCAAGTTTTATACTTCTGGGTTGCTTAGTTTGATGGTACAGGTGAAACACACACGCGAATCTCTTCTTTTATTAGTATAGATAATAAAAGAATATATTAAAACACACACATTTAATCTTTATATATATATATATATTACCTACTAGATTAGGGGAATAATTTATTGTTAAGAGTATCTCAAGTTAAAGTAGATAATTTTATACTCGTTAGTACAATGTCTTGCAAAACTAAATAGCTTTCTAGTTGAAAATACACCTTTTCGTATTTGTGGAAAAATTCTAGGTGGTCCAAAGCCTGACTGACGCCAAGTAGATATGGTTTTGCAATCCTTTGTAAAATCCGGCTTGGGACCCAAAACCCGGCTTTCCAGGGGGGTCCTAATATTCTCCGTTACTCCACTGCAAGCAGAAATATTGCTTTTTAAACGCATTTACAAAATGAAAAAGTAAAGTTTCAAATATGATTGTCCATAGGAGGCGCGGCTCTTTTGTTTATTTCATTTTTTTTAAAAAATATTTTAAATCATTTTTAAGAAAAGAAAACACGTAAATTCAATTACATTGGGACGGTAATCTGAAAACCAATCCTTATCATTTGAACTCAAAATCCCAATTAAACTTTTTTTCCAAGATTTTTTGAACTAAATTATCATTAAATTACACTGCAATACTTTGTGTTTTTTAAAATTATTTATTTTTTTGAAAACTAATTTAAAATCATTTGTAAGAATAAATTTAAATTATTCTTTAATTGTGAGTGGAAGAAAGAAAAAAAAATTATTCTATAGTGCCACAAGATGTTGAAATTCGTGTCAGAGAATGATAATTGGGGATTGTGTTTTGTCAGAAAATGATAATTGGGGATTGTTTATCTGTAATTAACTACTATATAAAAATATAAGATGTAGGGGGGTTTCCAAAGTGTTGAGGAGTCTATAATATGTATTTGTTCATTTGTATTAATACTTACTACATTCAAACAACACAGCGGCCCAGATAAGCTGGATTTAACCGGATTCAAGAGCCCTTGCTTGGATGCGACAGTGTTAAGGGGGCCCGTAGATTTTCTGCGCCTAGGGCCCGAAATGAGCTTAAGCCGGCACTGCACTGATGTAGAGCATAGGTTCCCAAAGTGTTTCCCTACGGACTGCTGAGAGGTTCCGCAGAAAATTTAAAAAATTTTGGCCCGTGTGGACAACGTTAGGGTGTCTTCGAAAAATATCATATAAAGTAAAATATTGATATAACCCATTTCCATTATTATGGGAGTTAAAATAAGTTAGAAATAATTTTACGTGTTAAAAAAATTAGAGTACAGTTTCAAAATTAAAGAATAAAACTTTTTAGATAGGTATACAAAATACAAGTAATGATAGGCTTCGTACGGTGGAAATTGGGTCGATCGGGGGTGCCAGTGCCGGTTTATCCATTGGGAGCGGGTGCCTAAGGGCCCGGATAAGCTAGAGCATGTTTTTTAGTTTTTTTAAACTATAATTTATTACACTAGTCCTGGTAGTTATTGACCATATACCTTACTGGTGCAATAAGGGTTTTAAAATGTTCATCTACTTTCTTGTAAATACACGTGACTAAAAGCGCACGTGGCTGTGGCACATGGTTGTGGCACGGAGTACTGTTCTCCGTACGTTTGGTTACTTCAGATTTCCGCGTGACTTACTGACGTCATGTAGCTTAAGATAGAGTACATCTCCTTTTCCTTTAAACAGTCCGGGATATTCTTCTCTTATTAATTTACCCATACAGAGGTTTCTATTAGTAAGTGAATAAAGAATTAATCTTTCGATTTATTCTATGATTGGGTTCGCATTTTCTTTTCTGTCCTACACATTTTAAAACTACTGTATAACCACACTTCCGAATGAAAAGAAGATTATGTTCAGAACTGGGCGCTGAGATATTTTCATTTTATTTATTAAATTACTTAAAAATTTTTTTTTATTTATTTATTTTGATTACTCAAAAATTGGAGAATTAATCATAAAATTAAAGCAACATTACTCTATCTCAGTGATCTTCCAACTGTGTTTCACGGAACTCGAAGGTTCCACGAGGCATGTCCAGAGGTTCAACGAGTCAAAATAAAAAATCGAAAATAAAATTATTAATGTGTGTGCGCAAAATGGATTCACGTTTTTTATGGGCTAGATTGAAAATCCATTTCATTATTTCAATCAAAATCTATTTATTACTGATATAACAAGAACGAATGATTACACTATCCACAGATTCTATGTTAAAATACAGTTAGGAATTAGAAGATCTTGAATTTTGGTTAAAAATTTACACGGAATAAGTATCCTTAATATTTAAATTTTAGCAAGCTCCTAAATTTTAGGTTGCAAATTCAAGCAGAATACACATGACTTTTCCCACGGATATAAACGATCTAGTGGTCAAGGTAATGGACTCGTGGCCGGTGTGTCATGAGTTCGAGCCTTGTACCACTAAAGACCCACCGTGTTGGGGGGCGATGCACGTTGAATATATCGAGGCTCAAACGTCCTCCCGTTGGTGTGGTGTGGAACTTAAGAGAGGGGGTGCCAGATCGGGTGTCGTCCTCCTCAATTGACCATAGTTCAAAATTACGAGGTCCGTCACCAAAAGCTCTCGAGTAGATGAATAGTACAACACTAATATTCACTCACTCACCCACTGCTGTAAACATTTTAATGCCATTCAGAACAGTGTATTTATAAGTGAAAAATGTTTATGTGGTAGCAAAAACAAAATAAAAAAAATTATTAAACACTGAATATGAAATGGAACTCTGTAAATAATTTCAATAGACAGACTTTGATAGTTTGTGTAAAAAAATGTAAGCCCATATCCTAGTTTTTAATTATAATAAATGTGTAGGTGACACCTGGAGCACACAACACAACACACACACACACACACACATGTATTAATATCATGAATGAGTAAATTTAAACTTAATTTTTTAAATATATCATAGCTCTCGCGGAGCATTACTAACTTTCGTAAATAGTTCCTGCATTAATATGAAATGTGTTAATCTTTTTTCTCCGCGAAGATGTTAAATAATTCCAAGCAAATTTTTTAAAAAATGTATTAATAAATTGTTTATCCTGAAAGAAACTGAGAAGCTACACCCAAAACTGTAATTAAAAACCGACGAATATCTAAAACTGCTAGAAATTAAAATAAGTATGCAAAAATTAAGTAAGGAATACCCCTTTCTTCAATAGTCACAAATATAGTCAATTGCTCATTAGTAATTTAAATGAAAACATGATACATAACTTCTGTTAAAAAAAGAACAAAGAAAATAATATTAGTCAAAAGTTGCGACATAGCCATCCTATGATGACTATGTCTTTCCGGATCCGCGTAAGCTGTAGAGGTGTGTGGGATTATCAAATGATGAGACATCTTGGTTCTTTTACCAACTTTTATTAAGAATAACTTATATTACTTAATTCTAATTGACAACTTTCTTAAAGTGAGAGTTAACACCCACTAAATCCTTATATTCAAGTCAGATCGCGCTACTAGATCATTTATCTTAATAATAAATTAACGGATTCATCTAACTTCCTATACAAAATATTGGCTACCTTTTGCAGATTCTCCTCCTTCCTTCACCAAATTGAGAGGACACCTATGACTCTAATTCTTAACTACGAAGCTCAGACTTCTTTTATAATGAACGTAATCTTCTTTCAGAGATATAAGACATCTAATCCTCGTGATCAGAATGATTCACACTAAGTTATCTCTAAACTGCCGCCTCTTATCATCAAAGCTTCTATCCTTTAAAGTATATCTCATTTTACATATTTGATCTGTTTATCTTCTTGGTATTGGTTGGAAAGGTTTTGCCATTAATCGTGGCCGTCAAAGAACATAGGAGTTATAAGTTAGCAGAAGGACGCGAGAGACGTCACAAACCCTCCAAGAAGAAAAACGTGATTTACTCTAAGGGTTCTCAATGCCCTTAATAAATTACGTGTCTAAATCTCTATTTCAGTTCTCTGCTTTCTGAGTTTTATTTAAATTTTAATCTTAAATCCTCATTTTAACTTTTTTATAATTTCCAATATTTATCTTGACTTCACTTTCATTACCATCTTAGAATTAAATTTAATTGTTCAATTTAAATTTTAAATTTAAAACTCTCGTGACAATACAAATTTTACTCCATTAACTAGGCCAACATTAATAATTACTGTTTAATTCATGCCCACTCCTCACTTTTAACATTTATACTTAAAGTAACTATACACTTAAATTTTCTAAAATTTTCTGCGCAGACCCAACTTTGCATCTTTATCATCACTGCCTATGGAGCTGATTTTCTGCCCATTTCTTGTTGAAGCTATTTATCATAATTTTGTGGTCTGTCTCCTGAAATGAAAACTTTCTGAGTCATTGTTTCCAAATCTATGCTTACATAATATCAATTAATTTCACAATTTATTCATTATATATTATTTTGTATATCACAATAAATTTTCATCTCCATCCCCACATCTGGTTCCAAAATCCTCCCAAATGAGCTGCGCAGCGCCGTTATTATTATTGTTAGTGCCCTGACTACGCCAAGTGCGTTTCCTGAACCAGATGCCTCAAGCAATACGCAAATAATACAACAAATATATATATACACATATTATACAATTACAAACATTTTTCAATAAACTATTATACCGGGGCCAACTGTGCTGAATTTTCGCATCTCACGAAGTCATACATCGAAGCAAACAAATGTGCAATTACAATTGTTTTCCAGAAAAATTTTTAACAAGTCAAAGTTCCAAAATAAATAAACACTCATTGTAGTGTTTGACTTTGCTTGGCTTATAACTTTTAAGCACCGCCTGAGACTTTTCTTTGCAATAATTCTTCCGACCAATTTGTTGGAAGATCATAAAATGGAACAATACAACCTGATTTTTATATGTGGTCTCCCACCACATAAATCCAACGATGAGGTGCTACCACTCTTTCTTTCCTCGAAGGTAGAATTGGAATTTCTTGTTTTGCTTGTTGTAGGTTTAAAATCTCCTTTGTCGTCCCTTTCTTGATTTCCTGTTGTTTCCTTGGCTGGTCGGGGACTTGTTCTGTTCACCGGCGTGGCCTCAGATTATACGCGTTGGTTCATCTGGAACTTCAGCTTATCCTTCTCTTCTGTTCTTTTCCTGCCTCTGTGAAATAGTACTGATGATAATGTCTTTATTTATGTTATTGGGTCCTTTCTGCTACTCTCTTTTGTGGTCCATCAGTTCCCTGACATTCCTGATCTCTTAATACCCCATTATACCTTGTCCTTTGCTTACTTTCACCCCAAATGAACTAGGAAGCGATCTGACCAGGGATTTGCGCTTATGGGTCCCATTCGTATTTTTATATTGATTTGATTGGCTACCAATCCCTTTTGCTCTCTAACTTACGTTTCGCAGATTTTTTCTTTCCCATATTGTGACTATTTAATCCTTGGATGTACTTTTTTCCGGAAGTACGAGTTTCCTGACTTGATCTTATACTATTTGGGATACCTGTTCCTAATTCGACCTCGTCACATTTCCTATGACAATATATTCTTATTTGATCTTATGTTAACCGTTAATCTTTTCCTGATTTCCATATTACGATATTATTATATTTCTTTTTACTTGTTACTCTATAAGGTTCCAAATTTTTGTTTAAATTTAGCACATAATTTTGTTGGCTGCTGAACTAAAAAGGGTGTGTTTCTAATAAGACCCAATCATTTACCTTATTTTTAAGGCCCTTTCAGCCGCCCTATTATAATATTTTTCCCACTCTTCCTGTTTAATTTTTCGTACTTAGTCTAGCTTCCTCTTAAAGCTTTTTTCGATATTTTGTATTTTTGAATTTTGAACTCTTCCGGAGATCATAACTAGTTTTTGAAAATGGTGTAATCAATTTTCGACCCAAAATAATTCAGCAGGTGATTTTCCCGTTGTTTCATTCCACCGCCGTACGAATAGCGTAAGCAAACTCACGTAAGAATTATCCCGGCGCATCGTATTGATCATTAACATAATTTTGCAATCATTTGCACTATATCTCGATTAACTCTCTTTCAACTGGATTTGCTTGTGGTCGATATGCAACAGTCTTCACATGCCTTATGCCTAATCTTTTCACTTAAGTGCTCAAAATTCGATATAAATTGGGGACCCGTATTGTCACTTATTAATTTTATTTGGAGCCCAAGCAATTCGCGATATGTTATCAAAAAAATACCGCCATTATACGAGATGAGGCCTTTTTAAGAGTGTATACTTTCAGCCCATTTGCTGAAATGATCGGTTATTACTAAAATATAGCGATTACGTCCATTCTTTCGATATATAGATGGGCCTAACAAATCTAACGTCACTATCTCATTTGATAATGATATAATTGGATTTAATCGACCAGCCGGTAACGTTTTATAGTTATTAATCTGGGTACATATGCATGTAGAGACATATTGATCAATGAATTTTCATGTACGGAAATAACAAACGTCCTGAATTTTATGATACGTTTTAAATCTTCCCATGTCCAGCTATTGGTTTGTCATGAAATTCCTCATTATTTCATTCCTTAAAGATTTTGAGGAATGTATACACGCATTTCACCTAATGACGTTGCGTGTTTCGCATAAAATAACAATCCTTCAATTAAAACGGAAATCGTGGACCAATTCTCTCTCATATCGTTGCATTAACCGAGTTATCTTCCTCGGTTTTCTAAATATCTATAGATATGACCTAATTCTGGGTCATTTTCTGTTCTGTTTATTAATTTTGTTCCCGCGAAGTAATTACTTAAATCCTTGATTATGGCAATAATGTGTAAATTTTCCAATACTTTCCACATGTTTTTTTCGGTAAAACTTTAGGGCTACCATATTTAACTTCATTTCTGACCCATTAACGTGTAAATTCCTCAGCCTACCTTATTATCTTCAACCAGCGAATTTTGAATTTTCAACGCTTTCTGATCGTAAAACTAATACGATCTTTTGACCTAATTTATAAAATCAAAGAATCTTAGAATACATGCAGTATTCTAACCAACACATGAAATGACCAATTTCTTTCGAATTGGTTCGATGCGAATATTATTCACCTCTACGATCCCCATTTTGGCATTTCGCACCCCTGTGCCGCTATTACCTGCTCAAGTAAGATTTTTAATTTGTTTATAAAAAATATTTTCTATATACTTCTTCCGATATAAATGATTTATCTGCTCCGGTGTCCCATAGCGCTTTCAAAAATGTGTTATTTAATAAAATAGGAACGGGGAAGTTCTACGTGGTGATATACATATCGGAGAAAAGTTTTCTAATTGTTTCTCTTGTCGATACTTTTTTTGAGGCTGGGATCTTTAACTTAAGCACATTTAATCGTCCCCTTTTGCCTCTCCTATCGCCCTTGACCGAAATTTTCACTCGAACCCCTATTTCCTACGGTCCTCTAAAATTATCACTTCTCTTTGTCAAACCCTTTTTATGTTTCTACTTTTTTAAATTTTTTATTTTTTTTAAATTCATACAATTCTTCTCACCCTATATAAATTAATTCATTTCTTTGTCCCCCATTATGCTTCTATTTTTAAAATTTTTTTATTTTATGGTAGTTTTTCCCAAATTCCTACAATTCTTCCCACCCCCTGCGACATAGCCATCCTGTGAACTATTCTTTCCCCGAAAGCTAGGGTGTGGGGATTATCAAAATGATGAACATTTTGGGTTTCTCAATACAACTTTTTTTAAAGAATAATTTATATTCAATTCTAATTGAAAATTTTAAAAAATGGGGGTTAACCCCCAATTAAACCTTATATTCGTCAGACCCCACCAACTAATTTTTAATATAAAAAATTCAGATTCGTCAACTTCCTATACAAAAATTTTACCTTTTTGTCTCCCTTCACTAATAGAGATAATACCTATAAACTTAATTTTAACTACGAAGACCGACTTCTTTATAATGAACGTTTCTTTCTTTCAGAGATATAAGACACCCTTTTTCGTGATCAGTGATTCCACACAAAGTTATCTCTAAATTTTTGCCGCTGCTTATCATCAAGCTTCATCCAAAGTATATCTTTTAAATATTTGATCTTTTATCTTCTTTTTTGGGTTGGAAGGTTTTGCCATTAATCGTGGGTCAAGAACATAGGAGTTATTTAGCGAAGGACGCAGAGCGTCAACCCCCCAAAAAAAAACGGGGAACGGGGTTCTAAATACCCTTAATAAAACGTGTCTAAATCTCTTTTTCTGAATTTCTTCTTTCTGGGGTTTTATTTAAATTTTAATCTTAAATCCTCTTTTTCTTTAAAATTTTCCCAATATTTATCTTGACTTTAATTTTCATTCTCTCTTAAATTTAAAAATTTAAAATTCAATTTAAATTTAAATTTAAACTCTGACAATAAAATTTTCTCCCTTTTCCAACTTAATAATTACTGTTTAATTCATGCCCCCCTGACTTTTTTAACATTTATACTTAAAGTAACTATACACTTAAATTTTCAACAAAAAATTTTTCTGGGTGCATCTAGACCCAAACTTTGCATCTTTATCATCGCTGCCTATGGGCTGGATTTTCCAGCTCCATTTCTTGACTATTTATCATAATTTTCAGGGGTCTCTGTCTCCCTGAAATGAAAACTTTCTGAGTCATTGTTTCCAATCTATGTTTACATAACTCCATCAATTAATTTCACAATTTTTATTCATTATATATTATTTGTATATCACAATAAATTTTCATCTCCATGCCCCCACATCTGTGGTTCCAAAAAACTCCCAATGAGCCGCGCAGCTCGTTGTTTGTATTATTGTTGAGTGGCCTGACTACGCCGCGTTTCCTGAACAGATGCCTCATAATACCTTAACAATACAACAACATATATATATACACATATTATACAATTACAAACATTTTTCAATATTATTATAACAAATAACCAAAAGGAATTTTCGCATCTCACGAAGTCATACATCGAAAGCAAACAAATGTGCAATTACTATTGTTTTCTCCAGAAAAAAATTTTGCAACAAGTCAAAAGTTCCAAAATAGAAAATATAAACACTCATTGTAGTGGAAGCTTTTGTAACCTGCCCCCTTAACTTTAAGCACCGCCCGGAACTTCTTTCTTTGCAATAATTCTTCCGACCACTTGTTTGGAAGATCATAAAAAATGGAACAATACAACCTGATTTTTACCATTACGTCCAACGATGAGGATTGCTACCACTTTTCTTTCCTCGGTTGCACTGGAATTTCTTGTTTTTGCTTGTTGTAGGGCTTGTAATCTCCTTGTCGTCCCTTTCTTGATTTCCCTGTTGTTTCCTTGGCTGGTCAGGGGTTCTTGTTCTGTTCCAGCGTGGCCTCAAATTATGGAGTGGTTTCATCACAGGAACTTCAGTTGATTCTCTTCTGTTCTTTTTTCTACTTCTAGAAATAGTACTGGATGGAAGTGTCGTTTATTTATGTTGTTGTGGGTCTGCCCTGACACATTTCCTGATCTCTTAATACCCTATTATACCTTATCCTTTTGCTTTACACTTTCACTCCCAAATGAACTAGGAAGCGATCTGAATAGTGATCTGCGTTTTATGGGTCCTCTCTGTATTTTTTTATATTGATTTGATTGGCTACCAATCCCTTTTTACTCTAACACGTTCACCGCAGATTTTCTTTCCCATATTGTGACTCATTTAATCCTTGATGTATTTTTCGAAGTACGAGTTTCCTGACTTGATCTTATACTATTTGGGATACCTGTTCCTAATTCGACCTCGTCACATTTCCTATGACGATATATTTTATTTGATCTATGTTAACCGTTAATCTTTTTTCCTGATTTCCATATTACGATATTATTGTTATTTTACTTCTAATACTCTATAAGGTCCTTCAAATTTTTTGTTTAAATTTAGCACATACTTTTGTTGGCTGCTAAACTAAAAGAGTGTGTTTCTAATAAGACCAATCATTTACCTTTATTTTTATCTCTTTCTATTTAAAGGCTCTATTATAATATCTTTCCCATTTTCTGTTTAATTTTCGTACTTAGTCTAGCTTCCTTAAAGCTTTTCGATAATATTTTATTATTTTTGAATTTTGAACTTTCCGAGATCATAGCTTTAGTTTTTTGAAATGGTGTAATC
This sequence comes from Trichonephila inaurata madagascariensis, assembly GCA_019973955.1. Classification (NCBI taxonomy): domain Eukaryota; kingdom Metazoa; phylum Arthropoda; class Arachnida; order Araneae; family Nephilidae; genus Trichonephila; species Trichonephila inaurata. The sequence continues at coordinate 5,347 of BMAV01013015.1, read as the reverse complement.
AATTTTTTCGACCCAAAAATAATTCAGCAGGTGATTTTCCCGTTGTTTCATTCACCGCCGTACAGGCGTAAGCAAGCTCACGTAAATTGATCCCAAATTATCGTGTTGATCATTAACATAATTTGCAATCATTTGCACTATATCTCGATTAACTCTTTCGGTCCACGATTTGCTTTGTGGTCGTGTATGCAGCAGTCTTCACATGCTTTATGCTTAATCTTTCACTTAGGGTGCTTAAAAAATTTCGGATATAGGTGGGGACCATTATCCGCTATTAATTTTATTGGAGCTCCCATAACGCGATATATAAAGTTATCAAAAATGTCACTATTATACGAGATGAGGCCTTTTTAAGAGGTACATAATTTCCATTACATTTGCTGAAATGATCGGTTAATACTAAAATATAGCGGTTACGTCTTATTCTCGATATAGGATACGGGCCTAACAAATCTAACGTCACTATCTAATTCGGATAATTCGATATAATTGGATTTAATCGACCAGCTATTACAACGCGTTTTTATAGTTATTAACCTTGTAATACATATGGCATGTAGAGAACATGGCCAGTCAATGAATTTTCTCATGTACGGGGAAATAGGCGTCCGAATTTTTATGATACGTTTTAAATCTTCCCATGTGTGTCCAGCTATTGGCTTGTCATGAAGTCTCATTATTTCATTCCTTAAAGATTTTGGAATGTATACGCATTTTCACCTAATGACGTTGCGTGTTTTGCATAAAATAACAATCCTTCAATTAAACGGAAATCGTGGGCCCAAACTCACATATCGTTGCATTAACCGAGTTATTTTCCCGGGGTTTTCTAAATATCTATAGATATGACCTAATTCTGGGTCATTTTTTGTTCTGTTATTAATTGTTCCGCAAGTAAGTACTAAATCCTTGATTATGGCACAATTAATTTTATCTCCATATACTTTCACATGCTTTTCGGTAAAACATTGGCCACCATATTTAACTTCATTTCTGACCCATTAACGTGAAAATTTCCCCTTTATCTACCTTATTATCTTCAACCAGCGAATTTTGAATTTTTCAACGCTTTCTGATCAAAATCTAATACGATCTTTGACCCACTTATAAAATCAATCCGAATACATGGGTATTCTAAATCCTTCAACACATGAAATGACCAATTTCTTTCGAATTGTCTGATGCGAATATTCAATTTACGATCCCCATGTTTTGGCATTTCGCACCCTGTGCTTTATTACCTGGGCTCCGTTTTTATTTTGCTTATAAAAAAATATTTTCTATATACTTCTTCCGATATAAATGTTTATCTGCTCCGGTGTCCCATTAGCGTTTTTCAAAAATGTGTTATTTAATAAAATAGGAACGTGGGGAAGTTCTACGGGTGATATACATATCGGAAAAAACTTATTTCTCTTGTCGATACCCTTTTGGGGGTTGATTTTAACTTTTACAATATTTAATCGTCCCTTGCATCCTATCGCCTCGACTGAAATTTTCACTGAACCCCTATTTCTACGGTCCCTATTAAAAATTATCATTTCGCTCATTTCGAAATGAGTAACCCTGTTGTTGAATCTCTGATCACTATTTTGAAATCTATTCCTCTCGAACCCTCTATTACTTTGACGGCTATTCTCATAAAATTATTTCTACTGTTATTTGGTCTACGTCCTACTTCAGAATTCCCAGTTTCACCCATTAGCATCAAAATTAGGCATCCTATGCGCATTTTGACCTCGTCTTCTATATTATCATTCTGTGAACCCTTTTAATTTGCAAGAATATCTCTCTTCGAATTTAGCCAAGACTTCCAAAAGTTGTACGTGTTCTGTGGATTGCGCACTTCCACATAATCCTGGATTTGTGGTTCGAGTCGAACTAAAATATGATCCACCAACTGCCTGGGACATTCCTAATTCTAAACTTCTCTCTATTTTAATAAAATTAAACGAAATCAGAGGGTTCCCCGATTTCTTCCCTGCTGTGAAGCGTAGAAGCTTGTAATTCTTTCCTTTTTTTACCGCGGAAAAGCCTTGCTTTTAAATTTAGCCTTGAGCTGCGCAAATCCGTGGCTGTATTTTGCACTAACACCGATCCCAAATATCGAGTACCAATCTTGAGCCCTTCCCTGAGATGACTTTTTAAGTAAGCACGCGACAGATTACTTGGGATTTCAAATGGCCAACTGTATGTTGTTCTCTATTGTTTCGATAAACTCTGCTGCAGTGTTCTCTGACCCTGAAAATACATTTCAAGGTGGTACGTTACCTCCACCTGCATTACCTAACCCGAATTATGTATACGTTCGGGCGCCATTGCGACATAGCCATCCTGTGATGACTATGTTTTTTCCGGATCCGCGTAAGCTAGAGGTGTGGGATTATCAAAATGATGAGACATATTGGTTTCTCAATACAACTTTTATTAAAGGAATAACTTATATTACTTAATTCTAATTGACAACTTTCTTAAAGTGAAGTTAATACCCAATTAAACCTTATATTAAGTCAGATCACGCAACTAGATCATTTATCTTATTATAATAAATTAACAGATTCGTCAACTTCCTATACAAAATATTACCTTTTTTGTAGAGTCTCCTTCCTTCACCAATGAGAGAATACCTATAACTTAATTTTAACTACGAAGATTCAGACTTCTTTATAATGAACGCTTCTTTCTTTCAGAGATATAAGACATCTAACTCGTGATCAGAATGTTTCCCACACTAAGTTATCTCTAAACTTGCCGCTGCTTATCATAAAAGCTTCTATCCTTTTAAAGTATATCTCATTTACATATTTGATCTGTTTATCTTCTTGGTATTGGGTTGGAAGGTTTGCCTTAATCGTGGCGTCCAAAGAACATAGGGTTATGTTAGCAGAAGGACGCGAGAAGTCACAACCCTATATATAATTAATTCACTTCTCTCCCTATACATATTTGTTTATATACATGTATATCTTTTTAAATCTTCTATCGTTAATAAAATTTCTATTCATCCATTCTAGAGTTCAAATATATTTTTTAAAACTGTGTAAAATGACACTTCATGTTAATAAAATTTTTTACAAAATATTAATTATAATTAAATTAAAAAAATGAATAAATAGTAACAAACAAAATAATAGTTCAACAGCATTTATAGAAAAGAAAATCGTTCTTTTGAATTCTTGTATCGTAATGGATAGCGCGAGGACTACTAAAAGGCCCTGGGTTCGAATTCACTTGGGATGGCCTAATTTCTGAGACTGGGATTTATTTTTTTCTATAATAATTAAGTCTCCAAATTAATTTGTAACAAATAAAATTAATTAGTAGTTTAATTAGTAACAAACAAAATAAGAAGTCCAGCACTATATATAGAAAGGAAAATTGCAAAGAAAATGACTTTTTTTTGTCATTTAATAGTGTGATTCTGTCATATGTATATACATATTTATATTAAATGTTATTATTTATTAAAAAGTAACTAAAATAAAATTTTTCTTTATTGACCTAAGTAGGTATTGACTTAATTTTTTTTTATATTACTTGTTTTCTCTCATATTTAGCAACGTTAAAAACCACATTTAAGTCGCATTTATCTTTTCTTTAAAAATGCGGTACAAAATAATTATGAAACTCTAGTACTTTAATCTTTAAATTCAATTCTTGTTTATCGATCCCCAGGAGATTGAAGGCAGTTTCCCACGTATATTAAATTAGCAACAATTTGCTCAACTAAGTATTTCTTTTTAGCAATTGGTTGACAGTTTAATAGAGAGAGCGAGGGTGGGCAACCTTGATTCAAATAATTCGTATAATGCCCGAAAAATCTGTCTGATCTTCGTAAATAGGAGAAAAAAATATCAAGGATGCCCCGAAAATTTCATTTTCGAGACGCTTATTAAATTCCGCATAAGCAAAAATGCCTCTATCTGTCCACAAAGGGTAATCTATAAGCATATCTCAAAGTCCGGGCACATGACAGAAAGGGAAAGATAATGACAGTGCGATGACGTTATCTGTCTGAGGTCTTACATTTATCATTCCACCACTGGGACACGTGGTTCGTTTTATTTATTTTATTTGTTCCAACCTTTTTGTTGCTTCTGTATCTCGGTTAAACAGGAATTAAGAGGCTCTTAATGAATCTGTTTTTAAGTAAGTATACGAAGAATTTCCTACGTGGCTGTTGTTCGAAATTTTGATTTAAGACTTTATTAATTTGCTAGGCAAGAGGGAGGTTTTGATAAGAATTAAGACGAAATATGAATTGGGTTTTATAGTTTCTTGAAAGTGAATTCAAACACAGGGGGAACTTAGAAAATTACAGACAACACAAATGTACGATTTTCATTTATATAGCTATTACATGTTTGTGAAATCTTATTTTTATGATTTATTTATTTCATTTACTATTTGGTTTTATTTATCGATTCTTTATTTTCGAATTTCCCAGCATCCCAATATGCACACTGTGGGAAACAAAATCTTTTAAGACCTCTCAGGACTCTTAAATTGCAATTTTTCAATTTTTTGAAAAAAAACAAATATGTTAAAGCCTTAATATTTCGGAGCGTTTTGGTACCACAATTGTGCTGATACTGTAAAAACTTTCGAAGTTACTGAGAAATAAGTAGTGAAACTTAAACGAAAACACTATCTCTTTCTTATCTTTAACTTTATTTTTCGCAAAACCAAAAATTTTAGATTGCGCGCAGGATTTCTCAGAAACTATTTATGATATAAATTTTAAATTTTATACGCGTGTTCAAAATAAGGCTCTTTCTCTAAAATTCTTTAAAGTTAGTATAACTTCAAAAGTAAACATTTTTATACCAAGTAAATTTAATTTCGTAAATTTTGATCAATTTTGTACATCAGAATCCTGCGTGGTGTAAACTACTAATTTTCATATTTTTGAAAAATTGTCCAATTTTGATTTTTTTATAACTTTTTAAATTTTTTCTCAAATTCTCTGAAAATGTGCAAAATAATGTAAATATATAAGATTATCATGTGGTAAAAATTTGAAATTATTATTTTGTTTTATGGCTAAGTTACATTGGTTTGAAGAAGGATGTTTTTTTCGAGGGAACGGATATCTTTTAAGGGTCCTGAGAAGCCTTAAGAAGGGATTATTGAGTAAAAAATACATTTTTGCCACATTTTTCTTCATTAATTAATAATCAATTATATTGTAATAAACATTATCGAACTACATTTTGAAATGAGCTATTTTGGGAAGTTAATCGTATTAGAACAAACTTGAGTTTTGTCATTATTGTTATGAAAGCTTTCAACTACCACTTTTTATATAAAGGAAACGTGGTATGCATATCGGTAGTGTTATAATTTT
>BMAV01013014.1:0-27922 GCA_019973955.1 Trichonephila inaurata madagascariensis | reverse complement strand
AAAAATATTCCCCCCCCAAATTATTCACACGCATTATTGGTCCATTAATGGCAGTTCAGATAGAGAACATGCGTTTTTATTACTGATAGAGTAATTCTTTTAATACGTACATTTAGTACTACATGCTAATTTTATTTTAAATTACATACCATTTCAAAAACATATTTTTAACTATTACGTCCGACATTGAGATTGTCCCCGATGTCAGGCACATATATTTATTAATTATAATACTGTAAAGGATTTTATTACTTGAGCTTTTTATTTAACCCTCCAAGCGGTCTGCACGAAAAATTCCGCCATTCCAGAGATGCTTTTTCTGCCTTCAAGAAAGATTCCCAAAAGCGGCCGAGTCGCATTCTTAAAAATATGGCTCAACCGCTTTTGAGAACCCCTCCTGAAAGCAAAAAAATATGTGCGGTGCATTTTTTGAAGCATATCCAGAATGGCAAGACTTTAAGTGCAGACCGTTTAAAAGGTTAAAGATTAATGTTACTAAAAGTTTTAGATAGTCTATCCATCTCCTTTCGAAAGAAACCTGAGAAATAGAAGAGTATAACTATATAAAGCCAATTACAGTATAGATAGTTATAGTATAGGAGCGCATTGATGCCAGTTGGACAATAAAATCAAGCACATCTTCACTGCTGCATGTTTATCTTTTTATACGTATTCTTTCTTTATCCACACTATTTGAACCATAATAATGTACAATTATACCGTTATATTTTTTTCTTCAAATTTCAACTGTTGGAGCATACTTGATTTTTCTCTCTATAGTAGCTCGATTTAAGAAGTATTTTCTCTATAAAAATGTGGTATATTTTTTTTAGTTATGAATAAATTTCTTGATTTTTTTCAGTACCAGAGGTAGTTTTAAATATATTTGTGTATTTATGTAGTTTTATGTATGCCTTGTATAAAAGAGGTACAGCTATTGTGCCTAAAATTTTTCACTTCTTTTTGTCATTCAAAATTTACATTTTTATTGTATAGTTTACGTTGTTATTGAAAAATGTTATATTTCAATTTTTTTTTTTATTAAAAATATAATGTTATACACATGGTAATAATTGTTACAGAAACTTTTTACACTTTAATCACGGCCTATTCAAATTTTTCAAATGTTTCTTTTTTCAACACTTCTGTAAAACTGTAATTATAATGTTGATCTTACATCTGACCCAGTTGCAATTTTGCTTCCTAAATGATTATTTAAGTATCTTTTCTCAAAATGTTTTGTTTATACCCCGGAAAGAAAAACATCAGTGAACCAATAAGTTGAAGCTCAACCCCACTCCACCAATGAATTATAGCAATGGGGAAACACCTTCATCACTTGACAACGGATATCACTTCAACCTAACAAAAGCAAACGGAAATTTTCAAGAATTACCAATAGATCTATCATGGTGTATGCAGATACATTATTCCATTGAAACTTGATTCTCAATTATTTTTTCTGCATTAAATCAGTACGGTGAAATGTCATTTTAAAACCCAAAAAGGGGGAAAGGCAAAGATTTTAAAAATTGTTTTTACGATAAATTTTAATTACATGTTTCCAATGAGGTAGATTTTACGGGATTCTTTTTTTAAATTTCCCCCATACACATCCTTATTCAGACATTTTTTCGGGGAGCTAAAGGTTTAATTTCCTATTTTTTTTAAAAAGGGAAAGCCTTTCTCTATAATGTTTATTTTCTTTAGTATTTGAAATTTCAAGAAGTGTGTAGTGAAAGAGAACTTCAATTAAAATTTACATTGCACTTTTTTATATTTGGTAAGATGGACGAACAATACGTCAGCAGGAAATTCTTTTGGTTGTGCTTTGGTTGGTTAGTTAGTACGCTGACTCAAATTGAAAATAATATTTAACCCTTTTCCACCACATGCGTAAATCATCGATAAGTTTAGGCCAGGTTTCTCAAACGGGGGCCCGACCCCTTTTGGGGTTTCAACTCTAAAAGGGGGAGCTTATTGAAAATTGAAAACAGAAGATTTTTTGGGGTAGTAAAAAACCCTATACCGACAATGTTAAATTGGCTGTTTTCGAGGTACATTTTTCAAAACTGTTAATGTACATGTTAAAATTTTTTAACAATTAAAATACACTTTTCCCATTATACCAAATGAGCTTTTAGCTAATTTTAAATTTTTTTTCATAATTTATAAAATTTTTATCCATTTTTTAAAAACCCTTTTTAAAAAAAAAAAATTTGTAAAAATAAATCTTTGATTTTTTTAAAAAGGCTCATTTCATATATATTAGCCATCATTATAAATATATCATAAAAATTTACATATTTTTTGAAAATAGTTTCTAAAAAAAGGGAACATCGAACATTAAAAATTGACATTTTGAAAAAAAATTGATTTTAATGTATAATTACCTTTTATTAAAACTTTCCCTGCCCATAATCTAAATTTCAGCTTTTTTGGATCTCATCATCTTTTTTTCCTTTTAAGTCTTTTTTTTCCTAACTTCCTTTGTTTTTTTGTAAACAAGAGTTTTTTTCCTGTAACAGCCTCAGTTTTCGAGGCGCCCATTGCCTGAAATGTGTAATCACCGGCTCAGATATTTTCCCTAAATTTGGTATTTTTGATACATTTCCCATGTTAAATGATGAAACTGCATCATATGTACCCAATGATAGAACTTTTTTTGCAAATGTTTTTTTGGTAAGAGACCATATTACATTATTTAACTGAATTTTGGGTACCTCCATGTAAACATTTTTTTAGCAATTCTGATTAGCAAAAATCCCAAAAACAGGTCGAGGGCCCTCCACAGCATAAATAGGTAAACTTTTTTTGTGATGATAAGTCTCCCAAGAAATTTTCCCTTTTTAAATTTTTGCCCATGTATCTGATCAGAGGGACAAAACCATGCTGAGGTTTTTTCCGATAGCTTGTGTAAAAAAAATTGTCCATAGGTTGTTGCGTCCTTAACGACAAATTTCTGCGGGGGTTGACCATAATAGCTTTAGCGGCGTTTCGCCCCGTCAAATTTTTTCCCCAGGTTTTGTTTTTGGTTTACTTGTTTTGGGGCGGCGGGTTCCCCTCGATTCCTCTTTTGGCAAGGTATATTAAGCCCCCAAAAAGAAAAAAGGGCCAAACCCCTTCCATTTTTTGATAGGCTTTAAAAATCCTTAAAATTTGGGAAGGGCCTTTTTTTGGGTTTGTTTTTTCAAAAGGGGGGGACAAAATTGTTTTTAAAACTTCAACGTCAATAACTTTGCCGGTATCAACACTGTGACGTACCACGCTTCTTCGAAGAAAAACCCCGCTTCTGCCAGTACCATCAACAGCAACAACAATGTCCTTTTTTCCCATCATTTTTTATAACGTTTACGAACAGTTCGCCATACCTTGGTCCTTTTTTTGATAAAATTTTTTTTGTACTTGAGAATTTTGTGGGGGGTGGGGAAGATTCATGATACCGCAAAACATCCTAGCGACCAGCGCCTTTTCCTATGCACGCATAGCATCACAAGCCCGGGGATTGAGTTCATAGTTCTCGAACTATCACATTTCTTTGAATTTGAAAAAAATGTAATTATATTTGCAAGAAGGACATTTTTAAATGAAACTTCCGGCTTCACCACAGTTTCTTTCTTTGAGGTGCAATTTTAGTCCTGTTTTTTCAAATTTAAACATTTCCAGCTTCAAAAAAAACACAAGCTAAAAAAAGGGTTTTGTCCACAATAAATTTCTGAAACCAGAAAAAACTTCATCCGAATATGAAATATCCATATTTGAATTTTTCCTCACTGGCAGATGGTTCAGTTTTATTTGGCAAGGTTTGCACCATCAGCAAAAAAATTTTTTCCCCAGCAATATTTTGGAAAAGTAGAAATGCCTTCACACAACCATCATTACTTTTTTTTTCATCTTCCTTTTTTTAAAAAATCCCCTTTGTTTCTAAATACTTTAGTTGATGCCTAGGTATGGTAAACTCGATATTTTAAAGCAAATTTTATGAAAGTTTAAATTAATGTTGTTAATGAATACGGCGAATTTTAAAAAAAAAACAACGCAGTTTTGCAAGTGTAAAAAACATTGATTTGACCGTTAAAAATACAGGGGGGCTTCAATGGGGTAAAAATAAAACAAAAAAAAATTTTTTTCAATAAAAGATAAATGTTTTGATTTATACCAGACGTCAATTTTTAACAAAAAAAAAACTTGTTTACTTTTTTTGTTTAAAAAGGGCGTGGCCCGTTTCAACGAATTTTAAAATTTGGTTTTTTGGGCTTTAATTGCCCCCGAGGTTAAAAATAAGGGATTTTTAGAAAGGTTTAAAAACTGCAATTTGAAAAAGTAAAAATCTCAAATTGTCAAAAAAATCGATTTTACCCCTTGACTGCCCCAAAAAATTAATTTACTGAAAGTAAACAAGCAAATTACATTCTGACATAATAAAAATAAAAAACAGATTTAATGATATATTACATTATGAAGTATCAGTGCTTAACAATGTATTTTAGAAAATTTTAACAATACTAAGTTAAGTACAAGTTTAATAATTACCAGTGACCCCATGGGTTGTCTTACATAAAATTATTTACAAAAAGTAACACTTATCTTGATAATTTGTACGGTTTATAAAAAACCCCTTAATTGCCAAATAAAAATTATGCTATTAGCTTTCTAAAGTCAACCGTTTTCCACTTAGGGGCAAGTATAAGGTAATATATTGGAAGGGGAGGAATAAAGAAGGAAATAATCTGAAATAAGTAAATCCTTCGCAAACATTGTTAAGGTCCTTTTATTGTATTCCAAAACCTTCGGAAAATTTTTTATGAATAACAGTCCACACACAGAAAAGATCGTGCTTTGGAAAGACGTATATTTATCATGGGAAATTAATGCTTTTGCTGAGAGAGACATTTATAAGCAGGGCACTTTTAAAAATTTAAAAACGTATTTAGTTTTAGCACCGAAGTATAGTATTTTTGAATTCACCACAATATATTGTTATTGTATGAGGGGGGCGTGGTGAAAGTTATGATTAAATATTGGGTCGCGAATACTGAAACTTTGAGAAGCACTTGTTTAGGTGAAAACAAAAACTGACAAAATGCCTGAGTATAAAAAGAGAGAGAGAGACTGACACAAAACAGAGAAATGCTCATTTTTTTCATGTTAGTATGAAGTAACCAATTGATAGTTTTCTTCACTTTTATTTTTTCTTATTTATTTATCGTTTTCATTCGAATAACTTCTCTGTATCATTTCCTTTAGAAAAATTAAGTGACTATCATAGTATAAATAATAAATAAGTATTTTAATTGTTATGAAGCCGGTATAGATTATTAGACAGTAATTAATTAATTGATGTAGCTAAGCATAACACATTTAACACAAATTAAATTCTATATATGATAAGCATTTAAATTATGCTACAAATGAGAAAAGATAATTGAGTATGTAACGCGTGTTGTAGAGCGGCGGTGTTATGAACATAACAAACACACATAATGTAGATTATTCTTCAAATAATAAGATTTATACCGTTCCAAAAAATGGATATATTGTTGACAGATATATTATTATATTATTTTGTTTTAATTGTATTAATTCATATATGTATATATAGTTGAAGTTTAAATACAAATATTCTAAAATGAGTGCAACCACTTTCTAGTTTAAAAAATAAAAAAAAATAAATAATGGTAATAATACATTTCTGTAAAAAAAATTGGTCGTGAAAAGTTTTTTTTTTCTTTAAAAAATTAAGTTATATGTGGTAGGTTCAAACACTTGTGGGAAATTATGTTAATAAGTTTTCAATGGTGCTAAACAGTAACTTTAAATATCGTAATTCAGCAAAAAAGTATCTTAATAAATAATTTTAGATCCTTTTTTTTAAAAAAAAATATGGCATATTTAATCCTTGTTTTCGATTATACAGAAAAAACTAATTAAATTCTGAACTTAAAATCTATCTCTTTCCCATTTGTTTATAAATTCCCACAGTTCAATCCAATAGTAGTCATTGAACTAAATCATACTAAGTGTAATTCTGAAAGGAAAATAAAAGCTTTTTATATGTTTTCTCTTTCCCATTTGTTTATAAATTCCCACAGTTCAATCCAATAATAGTCATTGAACTAAATCATACTAAGCGTAATTCTGAAAGGAAAATAAAAGCTTCTTATATTTTTTCTCTTCTGGGTCAACAATTTATGCTCGGGCAGACTGTAACACAGTATTATAGAAACGTCCACTATTATGTCTAGAAACATTTATAGCAACGGGCATTTAATGTTTTTACTATCACAAGCTACACATGCACATAACAGGCCATTACGATTCTTAGTAGCATTTTCTTTGATAGTTGAAACCCTCCGCTAGCCAACCGTAGGATACTTACAACACAGCCAAAAATAGGTGAAATTCTACAACTCCTTGTTTTACTGTTTCTCTGGTGCAACTACGACATTTCTTTTCAGAATGAGTCTTCTTGGTCGTATATTGCATACATTGCCATGACATGTCATTAAGCTTGCCGAGCAATTTTTCGGTTGATCTGATCTCTCAACACTTGAAACAAGAAAGGAAAACTCTGTAACCATTTCAGAATACTCCTAATGCAGCCTGTCAGTTGGAAACAATTTGGCAAAATAAGCCAGCAAGACATCCCTTGGGAATTTAATCTGCTTATACTCAGCCGAAATTTTTAGTAATGCGGCACAGTCTGGTGATCAACCTGGCGATCACTATTCTTTTTTGTTGAACTAAACAAAACATTTCTTAGAAATAATACTGTATTATTTGTTTTGTTTTGCCATGGAGAAATAGAAATAGAAAGAAAGTGATTATAGAAATAGAAAGATACCTAATACACTTTTAAATTGAAATACTAAGACTAGTATTTAATTAGCACATGAGTATAAATGGTTTTTATTGTAAAAGAGGATTGTAGCACTATATATATATATATATATATATATATATATATATATATATATATTGTGATTTTACACTCCAATAAATACAATTCGGCATCTTACAGGTTCGTCTTAAATTTTCATGCCAATTAATCCAGATCAAATAATTACTTCTATGTAAATTAACAAAAAACTTTGATAAGCTATAAACATGATTAGCAATTGTTAATTGGTTTTAAAATTGGATATAGAAGAAGTCAGTCGCTTCAAAGGGTACATCACATCTGGTGAGTGTAAACACTTGAAACAAAAGCAAGAAGGGAGGGCTACGAAAGTTTTCTTGTGTGAATTATCCTCGCCAAGGGATGATGAGAATCGAAGTTTTAACACTCTCATTATATATATTCATTGTAATATGATAGTTTCCTTAGCTAAGACATATAGTTAAAGATACGTTTAAATAATTTAACCGAGGAAAAGGCCAAAACATCCATAGCATTTAGAATATTTTCATGCAGTACTGAGATGATTTATATATATATATGCTTGTAATTTTTTTTTTTTTTACAGTTGTACTCTTTTCTAAAATATCGAAATATATATATTTCATTGAATGAAATGTTATCATTACACTTTAATAATGACGATTTTTTCATTCTTAAAAATATTGTTTAAACTATGGCTTATTCAATTTTGAAGAACTGGTAAATGTGACATAAAATATGTGAAAGGGTTTTATTCCTTAATAAAAAATAACACATAAGAGTTTTAATTAAATAAATACTTTATTATTAAAAGCTTGTTACCAATATATTCTCCTGCACGAAAAACAGACAACTTGTCATTTGTATAAAAATTAAACGTGCGCAAACCTTCTTCAGTCATAATAAGATGAATAAGACTTGAAATTCGCTGAAGGCATCAATGGCTCGTTATTATACATCATTACATGTTAAAAAAATGTTAAACATTACCTTGGCACAGATGCACATTTTAATTTATCTATGAGTGACAAAGATTCCTGATCTTTCATATTGTCTTCCTCATATTGTCATGCCTTTAGTTAAGCGTTAATCGAATGTTCCATTAGATAAATAAAATTTGAATTGCAATGCATCCAGAAATCTAACATGTTCTTGTCTTGTGAAATTATTGTGTTAGTTCATATGTCTATGCTGTTCAAAAAAGAGCATCAATTGCAGGGATGCAGTTCCGATACATCACACTTTATATGGTATTAACTTTATATTGTTGAAAAAAGGGTATACAATAACGCATCGGAAAGTGTAAAGTGGCCTGTCGAAAAATTAATTTTATTTTATGAGTAGAAACGCGTGTCATGTGATCAAAATTAACATTAATTGGCAATCGTGATATAAAGGAATTCACTAGCAAAATTTCTGGTTGAATACTCTTAGGTATGCTTCGTTTTTGTTTGCAAAAGAATGCATTTTACTTAATGATTAACTTGTTCGATATAACATATTGCATATATTATACGTTAAATCTCTTAAAGTATCCGTACTTCATTGTCATTGTATTAGGATATTGACTCAAATTTGTATGTTTTGAAAACTTTTTTATCCTTCTTCTGTATTTCATATTAAATCAAAATCAAGATTTTCTGTTACATATATACCAATTAAAAAACTAACCAAAGTATTCTAAGCATAAATCCTAAAAGATTGTGCTAAGCAATTACAGGATTGATTAATCTAAGAAATTACGTATGACGAATGTGAAGTATTATTGGCACCTTATTGTATGATTGATAACACTTTTGAGGGATTCTTGTTAGTAAAAATCGTGTTAAAAATGAATTTCTTTTAAACAATTTTTTGTGAACCGAATTCATATATTCTTATACTATACACAAATATATTTTGAGTGTTTATCTCGAGAGAGAGGGAAATGAAATAATAAAAAATAATAAGAAGATTATATCATGTCTAAGTAACCTTTGTTCAAACTCTAAATCCCATATACTATTTCACACTCGGAAACTTGTTAAATTTATAAACTAACTCTTTTACTTACGAAAATATTCATAGAAAAAAATTCCTCTTATAATTTTAATACATTGATGATACTTTACTAAAAAACTCTTTCTTACATCAATATTTGAAAATTAAGGTTTAGTTCGTGATGTAATTAATTTATTGCTAATTTGAGAATAATCAATTCAATAAATTATTTTTCCCAATAACTGCGATTTTGTTTTAAAATATATTTATTTATTTATTTTATTTTTTATTATTAGTATTATTTATTATCATTTTTTAACCTAAAATACACTGTAAAAAATACTTTTATTATATTTTATTTCCAAGTATCAAATAGTGTTGAAATAAAGATTAACTTTTCCCCTTCTTATTATTTTAGATTATTTTTTTTTGGGGAAATTTTTTTTTTTGGTTTTTTATTTTTTTTTTTTTTCATTAGCTATTTGTTTTTTCGGGAGGATTTCTTCTAATTAATTTTGTGAAGTATAAAGACAATTGAAAAGAAAAATCTTAGTACTAAATATAGACTTTTTAAAATAACGAAAAAATCATTAAATCTTACGATATAAAAAAAGGAATTTTAAATTATTGATAGTTTTTTTATGCTCCTATTTATTATTATTAGTTTTTAGAATTCATTTATCGTTAACAGTGGAATAATAACTTAGAAATATCTCTCAAATTTACTTTTCTTGTTTCCATATTTTATCTTACATATATTAAAATTAATTTATTATTATTTTTTTTTTTATTTCTATCGATATGTATTATGTTTTTATGTAACCATTGATAAAAATTTCCAATTTTTATTATATATATGCGTGCATGGACCAAAAAAAGTTCCCAATTTACCCAGTTTTTAATTTTGTAGTAAACGTAATAAATAGTATTTTTTTTTACTATACTTTTTCGTCTCAATCCCTCATTTTACAAAAAATTAATAAGATAAAAAAAAAATATAATAAAACGATCTTCTTTTGCAAGAAAAAAAAGAACAGCTAACAAGCACCTTTTTTACCCTTTTATATTGGAAAAAAACCAGACAATTAAATTATACTTTTTAGAGAAACAGCATATTTAATCAATAATCCCCGGGGGTTTAATATTCAAAAATGCTAATATTTTCCTTTCCCCATTTTTATGTAAAACAAATAATAAAAAGTTATATGAAATGATTCTCATTACGTGATTACTTTTATGTAAATTTTCCCCAAAGGGTTTTTATATTGCTTAAAATATTTTAAGAGATTTTAAAAAAATTAAAAAAACAAAAGAACCATCCAAAAATCAAAATATTTTAAGTAAAAAACCTCTATTTCAAAATAAAAGTTATTTCTTTTTTACAAAAAATAAAATTTACATTTTATAAAAAATTATCCCAAATAGTCTTTAGATAGCATGAGTTTAAGTGCATTATTTTATATTTACAATAATTTAAATATAATTAATAAAAACATATATGAAAATAAATAAAATGAAAAAAAATCAAAATAATATAAAAGAAGTACAATAATTTAAATAAAACACAAAGAGTTTTGCATCTGGGAATGATTAAAAGTAATAGAAATAATTAAAATATAGAAAAATTCCTTTTAAAGCTGGAATTTTAAAAATTTAAAAATTAAAAAAAAAAGTTTTTTATTTTTTTTTTTAAACAAACTTTTTTTTTATTAACAACAAGGGCTTTCCAATACAGCAAACAGTTATTGCACCGCATATACTTTGTCTCAACTAAGATGAAAACCAGACACTGTTTTTCCCAAACTTTAAAAAAATAATTACCCAAATTTCAGTAAATAGAAATTTAAAAGGTTTTTAAAAAATTTTAAATTGAGTTGCGAATTTCATTCACGTCATTTTTTTAAATTGGGAAATTTTGGTTCCAATTTGCTATTTGGGTGAAAAAAAATGCTAACTGTAATTATGTTTTTAAATTCTTTTGTTTTTTTTCTTAAAGTTTAAAAATTATATATATATTTATATATATATATATATATATATATATATATATATATATATATATATATATACATGTGTGTGTGTGTAAACAAGTAAATTCCAGAATATACAATCATTAAAAACATAATTAAAATATTCTTATTTTAAATTAGTTATAATCATTTCTTTAACTATTAAAAGCAAAGTATATATCAATATCAAAATGCATTTTGTGAATTATTGTTTCCAATATTAATTCAGTTTCTCAATGAACACTTCAAAATAAAGATACATTTTGCTTCTTCTTTATTTTTATAACTATTTTCAAAATGACATAAATGTAAGAAATTAGTTGAAAATTTTCTCATTTTAAAGCTATTTAAATCATACTTGAGTATGTTTAGTTTTTTTAGTATTTTAGTTTAATTCTGTTTCATCATTTCAATGCCTTGTAATTGATAATTCTAAAGAAGAGAAATTATGATGAAGTACATGAAAACAGAATGTGAATTGTTAGTATTTTATTTATTATTAATATTTTACTCTATGAATATTTTAAGATAATTAGTTTATTACTCTATTACACATATTAAGCTACTAAACTGCCCCAATCCAGGTACAAAAATAGGGGGGAACTTTATATTATTCTTTTGTCATATTTATAATTTGGATTTCAAATGTTGAAGTTTTTATAATAATTTCAAAAAAAAACTATACCTTATAAATAATTATAAGCTTATTAATTTATTTTTTAAAAGCATCACAAAAAAAAAAACAATAGCTAGTATTGGTAAACTCTTTTTCGATACGTTGAAAAAACAAGAAAGACATAGGAAAGTCTTCCCACCTTAAAACTTCCCCCCACGCCAGGGGGTTTGAGGGTCTCCACAAATTCAAACCTGGATTCGCTCTTCTAAAAATGCGTCTTTAATAGCATTTTTGTATGAATGGTGAGTAACGGTAGCGGTGTTTAACTACGATCACTTGGCTTCCATTCTCTATATAAATTTGTTTCAGACAAACTCTTTAATTGTTAAAAATATAATTTTATGTATTTTAGTTATAAATTTTTAAAGTAATTAGTTTGTTTTAGAGTAACATCGCAAAAAAAAAATAATGTTACAAATTATTGTGTTTGACAGAAATATTTGTACGCTTTCACAGGAGAGGAGCTAATCTCACACACACATTCATCAAGGAATATCCAGAGCTAGTACACCTACAGATTTTAAATTTGGCAGGCATGATTCTTTTGTTTGAGTAGCCATCCTCTAAAAATGGGTTTGGAAAAAGTTAGTCCCAAAAGTGATTTTAAGAAGTAATGGGTAAAATTTCCCGTTTTCGATCAATTAAATCTATATTTTTAGAATTTATCAAACACGTTTCTTTTATTGAACAAAGGTCCTCTAAGAATGTGTATAGGAGCAATTGATTCACAGGAAGAGTTGCAGATGGTTACGGGGTGTTAAAAATACTCTTTTTTGAATTATCGGACTCATTAATTTGAAATTTGGGAAGCATGTGTTTATTTGTTGAAACAAAAAAAAAAAAAATCTGCTAAGGATTCATACTGTGGAATGAACACCAAAGGGGAAGGGGCTTTTTGAGGTGATGTAAATTTAAAAATATTTCTGAGTAGGAAATTCAAGACCTGTCTTTTTTTAATCAACAGCTGAGAGCTATAAAAAAAAGTTTTTTCAATACAATTTTTTAAACTATATTAAAAATAAGCAATTTAAAAAAAATTGGAAAATGTAATTTAAAAAAAAAAAAATCTTGCAGAACCTTTTAATTTCCCGAAAGATGAAGGAAAATAGATATTAACATAATAAATATTTATTATTTAAATTATTATGTAAAATGCATTTATTTAAAAATGATTAATTACAATCATGCTGATGAAATTTAAAATGCTTTTACATCCTTATTAAGGTCGTTATTTTATTTAAAAAGTTTATTTTACTGCATCAAAAATATATTTACATTTTCAATGAATTTCTTATCCCTGATGATGTAAGTATTAAGATTTCTGCAATTTTTTTAATGTATTTTTATTTGCTACATCATCAAATTGAAATTCGAAACACGGACATTTACAATGATGCTGGAGTTGTAATTTATATTTCTAGTCCTACTTTACTACAATGAAATTGCATTTTTAAGTAAATCCTACCCAGATTAAAATAGTGTTCAATTTTCACCGAAGCTTCACCTTGCTATTTTAACTCTATTTTATTTCATTTAACTTTGCTATATGTAGACAAAGAAGTTCCTATCTTCTTTTGTAACAAACACGACATTGGTTTTCTGGTAATTTAGTGCCTTCATTAATTCTATTGACGCATCCATCCCACAACATTCCTGATTCTTTACTTCTTTTTAGCTCGATTGTTTTATAAAAATATTGGATAAAAGATAAGAAAATAAATAAATGTATATTTTCTTCAATTGTAATTATACCAAAACTTTTTATTCTAAAATTACGAATAAAAAAGTGATTAAAATTATATTTTTGTTAATGTACACAATATTTTTAAATGAGTTTTAGTAAAACACTATACTAGAAAATAAGACGATTATACTACGTAACAATAATATGTAACATTTGCTAACACACAATAACATAAAATTTGCAACATATGAAAATTAATGCCAAAATAAACGCGTTAAGAAGAATTTAAATAAATTTAGAAGGAACAATTAATTTATCAATCAGTTTTAAATAAATACCTTTTAACACGTCTTCATCAAAGTAAATAATAAAAAAATAACATATTTTTAAATCGAATTTATTACAGGATTGTTGAAGAAAATGGGAACAATTGGTATATTTCATTTTTTCCCTTTCACAAATAACACTTCCTTCACGTGCAGAATGAAGTATATACAACCAAATAAAAAGGTTTTGAAAATACACATTGAAATTAGATATTAATTGTTAGGCTACGTGTTATTTCGTACTAACTTTTCTTGAGCAATTTATTATGATTTTATTTTTATGATTAGTTTCTCCAGAGAAACAGTGATTTATTTTCTCAAAGTAAGTGTATAAATGAAAGAAAACTTCATAAAACCTTTGAACTTTATTATTAAATTTCTATAAAACCATATTTTTTACTGAGATATTTTCTTTGAGTAAAATCCCAAGTGATTTCTTATTTCTTATGTTTTATTTACATATATATTTGTTTTAAGCAATAATTATTCACGTTACTTCTCTTTTTATTTTGAAATTAAAGTTTATTTTCATAAAGATTTGAGAAATGGTTTTATTTTTCCTCTATGTTTTCAACTTAAGCTTCAATTATTATATATCATACTTTGATATTCAACTAAGCATCTTATTTCTAAGAGTAAAATATTAATCACTTGATTACTGAAAAATTGTAAGTTACAACCATTTTTTTATTTGTTTTTTTTAGCTTTAAAGTAAATTAGGAATATTGCGCCTCTTTTCCAATCTTCTTTAATTTAGCATCTCGATGAATAAAAAAATGCCTAGCTAATTAATTTTAAATTATTTTCGTCGGTTTCTAAAGAAAAAAGGAGTTTTGTATAAGTTGGATAATTTAAGGTATAATTTAAAGAATTCTTTGTAAGATAGGAATAATTAATTTTTACTTATAAAGGATTTTATTCAGAAAAACGTTAGAAAATATGAAAAGGCAACTTTTATTCGGCAGAGATATAAAAGGATTCGAAACTAATTTAAAACTTCCTTTTTACCTTCCTTTTTTTCGCACGTTTGTCTACATTTGAAACTTTTAAGAAGAATAGTTTTAATTAGTACGAGTCTTATACATATATGTACTTTAGTGCTTAAATATATAATATGTATTTCATTCTTATTATTTAAAAAAAGGCAAGGGCAATCAATACAGAATGCGTAATGAAATAACTGTTGAAGATGCATTTGAACAATAGTCATTCTTAAAACCATTTCAGGAATTAAGTAGCTAAAACATTTTAGTAAAATCAATTAGATTGTATGTGATAAATCAGTTCAAATTATCCAGTAGTTTTAATTGCGGCAATAAACAAACAAAAAATTATTATTGTTATTTTTTCTTTATTCACGCGGTTTTCTAACAGAAAATAGGATATGCAAATTGGATGAATTGTTTAGTGACACTATTATAACATGAGGAGTAATGGAAATCTTCCTTAAATATTTTTTTTAAAAAATATTAATATTGACACAATATAAATGTGTGTGTTTAATTGATTTTCAAAACTTTATTATAAAAACCAAAGTAAAATATATTCTACACTACTGTGGCTAATATGCCTTACTTTCCTGACTAGTTACACAAGGGGGGGGGGCATAATTACAACTGCAAGTGTTCAAGGAGTGATGGAGAGAAAACTAACGGGAATATTCAAGTGAAATTTGTTATCTACACGTCTCAGAACTTCGCAAGTCAAATATGGAAGACAAAAAAATCATCATTTTCACCCGATAGATGGCGCTGTACCGTATTTCAACGCTCACCAGTGGCATTTACAAATATGGCCGTGGGTAGCCTAGTGGTTAGAGCACCGGACTCCGGATCGGAAGGCCAAGGTTCGATGCCCGTACCGCCAAATGCCCTCCGAGTTCACGCGGAGCACGTGCTTGTTAAATCAGTGGGTCCGAAAGTCTTGTGGGCTGAATAACGAGTGCAGGGAACTGGAGAAAATATCCCTCCAATTCAGTTCCATGCCTAAATTGTGGAGGTGGAAATAGGTGGTGTCGCCATCTATCGTACCTTCTGGAATTTCTCCGAGGTAAATCATACTGTCACCGGTAAGGTGCTCAAGGCTAAAAGCCAACGACAGGCGTACATCTAGCTCATTGCCACGATTAATTTCGTGGGCCTCGATCTGATTACGTCAAGCAGGTGTCATGAGAAACAACAACAACAACTTCCAAAACCGATAGACAGAACATAATGACATTCTAAGAGGCATATAAACAGTATAAAACATGCTTTATCTTTTATCAAAATTACATACAATTCGCTTCAGTAATTAAATTGTTACGGTGTCATGCAATCAAAAATTAATGTAAATTAAGATAACAAACGAAAAAATCTATAGAAACAATTTGGAAAAGAATTAATCCATTATTTATTCAATGAAATTATCACATGATGTGCTCAAATACACGAACCACCAGTTGCAACCACATGCTGAAAACGTAAAACTGCACGGCCCACCGTCGCATTTAAATCTTTGTTGTACCACACATCACGAGTTTCGTTATGCTGGATTTCTCTCTCTCAATTCAGCTACAGAAACATTTCGTTCTTTATAAACCCTATCTTTCAGATGTCCTCACAGATAAAAATCGCAAGGATTAAGGCCCGGTGAACGTGGCGGCCATGCGTTTTCAAAATCTTAGCTTATGACTCGGTCCGTGCCAAAGGTATAATGTAGCAATTTTTAACAGGTTTAACGATGTGAGGGGGTGCTCCATCCGTCATAAATATCGTAGATTCTAAGCAATGTCTCTCTTTCAATGGTGGATTGAATTGTTCTCTCAACAGCGCACCGTAGCTAGTCCCTGTAACACAACATCGTTCGAGACCAATTGGTGTTAGGTACTCAAGGAATATAGGACCACAAGAAAATCACAAGTCATTCCACATAATTTCTGAATAATTGCTACCATCTGATAGAATATCTTCACTAACAATGCACGTTTCTTCTTATTCAGAGTAATGATTGACAATTAATCAATGTGGTCTTGTTTTTATATTGTTCGACTGTCTTAAAATTTACATATATGCCATCGAAAAGCACTGGGACACATCATAGCGTCATCTATCGGGAAAAAATGACGACTTTTTTTTGCATATTTGATTTATGCATGTTCTGAAACGAGTAGATACCAAATTTCACGGGAATATTCTCAGTAGTTTTCTCTCCAGCTCCTCTTGAACATTTGCAGTTTAATTATGGACACCCTTTACGTAATTTTATAACTCAATTTGTATATATATATATATATATATTATAATTTAGCGAGTAGTCAGTGTAATGAATTCTTTAATGATCAGATTTATACTGTTGATGTTGAATAGATCAGTGTTCGCCAACCTCTTTATCGCCACGGGCAGGTCAACGTTGGATAATTTTACCGCGGTCAGCTAAGAGGGAGGATGTTGATTGCTTATATTTCAGATTGTTTTGTTTTAATAATTTTATTTTAATTATATTTAAACGTGCCTTTAGAATAACATAAAGCTACACAAAAAATGAATATAAAGTGATTTTGACAAAAAGTAGCCCAAACCAAAGAAAATATGCCGCAATAAATAAAATGGAAATAATTTAATGTTTTTTGTGCGGACCAGTGTTTGGAGACCACTGGAATAGATGATATGGACAAGGAAATAGTATTTGGTAGTTTTTAAAATTTATTTTTATTGCACATTAAACACAATCTTTACGACAATGCAGGAAGTAAAGAAGATACACAAACTAAATTGCATATAATTGCACATGACATATTGAAAATGGATTTTCCAGAATTTCGGCTTATACACAAAATGACAAACGGAAGTACAACTACTTGGATGGAGCCTTTTTATTGGTGGAATAGTATTGTTTGATAGATTATACCACTAGGCGGGTAGCTAGTAATTATTTACGCACTCGTCCTAACGGCCAGGACCATTACAAATTAAAAACATGTTCACAATTAAATTAATGGAGTTATCACGCACGCACACACACATCTATATATATATACAAGGTATGTTCAAAAACTGTGTGGTAGGTCCTGCGCAACTGTGCAAAACAGAGTTTCTTGTTCCACCAACTTTAATGTTGGAACAAATTTCACCGTCTCTCTGCACATGATTATACAAAATTGCAGATGCAGAAACTGTAATGATCTCAGCTTGTTCAGCAGTTTATCGTATGGTCAAATGATTATCTTTCTTTGTAAAATTTTCCACCAATTAAACTACAGCTGCCTTTCCAGTGGTCTGGGAACTTCCAGACAATGGTCTCTCTGTTTCTAGTTTCGGCCAATTTTAAATCTTTCAAACATCTCCTAATTTGTTTGACTACATATCATAGTCTCCAAACACCTGCCTAATCTTCTGAATTGTTCCATTTAAACAGTCACACAACTTGTAACAAAAAATTCGATGCAGTACCTTTTCAAGCCGTTCAGTCATATTGAGAGAAATAAACATCCAACGAACACATATAACATTATCTAAATCGAAGGCCAACAGGAAACTACTTGTATACAGGAAGGAAACGAAAAAGTTCAAACATGTGCATAAAGCTGTCATCTCCGAAGTGCACAGTGGTGCTGTTTTAGAATAACTTTATGCTGTAAAATTCAAGTTGGATACTTTTTTATCATATAGTGTATGACTTAATTAAAATGTTCACCCAATACAATTTTACTTATTAACACTTAAAACAAGTAAATCCTCACTGATGTAAGATTGACAAGAATTTCAAATAGATATAGCAAAAATAATAATTTTAAGCTGTCCATCATTAATTCATGACCAATGAAGAAGCTTTGATGTGAAAACCACTAAATAAAGGAAGTTACTAAAATTGTGATTTTATATAATTTTTATCTGATGGAAGTATATACGTCATTTAAAATTACAATTTTAAAAAACTTTGAAACTGGAAAAAATATCAGTAAATTGTTCATTTTTGATTAAATATAGCAACCGAAGACGGAAATATTTGAGATTAAATTACGAAGAATCTCCCAGTATAATTTTTGTTACCCTTTTAATCAGCTCACAATTAAGCTCTAAAATACTTTCTTTTAAGGAGATAGCCAAATACTATTATAAATTTACGATCTATATTTTCTGTAATAATGATAATAATAATAATAATATATAAAATAAAAGTGAAGAAGTGCTAGAACCTACAATGCTAAAGCAGGAAGAAATTGGAATTCACCAGACAAAATAAATGTAGATATAAAAAAGTCTTTGGACTAAACTAGAGACCTATTATGATTTCTAAAGCTGTCGCTGAATTAGGCCAGTGAATTATATATACATATATAAAAGCTTCTGACACTTATTGCTTTCTGTTATAAGTTGCTTATTATTTTATGAAATGTTCTTATCTTTTGGCTCCTGAGACATAATGGAAAGAATTTAATGATTGTAATAATATTTAGTGATGTAAAATAAAATAAAATAAACTGTTTTAATAATGATTCATGCACATTTTTAGTTTAATCTCATTTTATGCTTTTTAAATGAGAGAAATGACTTGTTATTATAATTAGAACCTATTTCACTCTATACGAGGGTTAATCTGAAGCTTTGAGATATTCGCAGAGGATAATTTACAAACAAAATTAACAGTTTAATTTGAGAATGCAAAGTATTTTAACACAACAGACGACTTTTTACTGACTTACTTCAAGTTGTTTAGAGCCGAATACATTTTAAACAGAAGAGAAAATGAAGTTGATGTGAAAACATTATCGTGATATGATTTTCTATGATTTTAAAGCTTGATTAAATAAAGAGGAATTTATTCAACGGCTTAAATTAGCATTTGGCGATGAATCTCCATGTCATGCTACTGTATTCAGATATTTTAATGAGTTTTGCAATGGTCACAATTCTCTTCAGGATGAATAACACACAGGAAGGCAGTAATCTCCGATAATGTGTCTGCCGTACGAAAAATGTTAATGAATGATAATCGCTGTACCTACCTAATGATACAGAAGGAACTGAACATTAGATCCGCAGCCATATACAAAATTATTCATGAAGAAATGCATATGAAAAAAGTTGTTGGCCGTTGGATTCCCCATATTCTTACTGAGCACCAAAAAGAGGAGAGTTTTAGAATCGGTAAAAATAACCCCTTAAATTGTTAAATGATAGTGGCCAACCTATCCATTATAATTTAAAGTGATGAAACGTTAAAACCATTTTTTGTTGTTACAACACGTTAAGAAAGCAAAACACCCCAACAGTGATGAAAATACCACGGATAGTGAAAATGAAATGTATGCCGTTTTCTTCAGAAGTACGGCATTGTTCAAAACAATCAAATTAGAAAAACCAAAAACAGTAAAAGAAAACTGATATACAACTAACTATCTTCAAGAAATTCTCCAAGATGTGAACGATAGGGCACTAATTTTTTTACTATTACAATGCATCTTCCCAATCAGCCGGAATAACAGCTGAGTTTCTTAAACAAAACAAATTAAAGTTATAGAGCACTCACTGTATTCTGCGGATCTAGCAATGTGTAACTTTTGGTTATTCTTGAATCTTAAAAAGAACTTACGTGGATGTAGTTTTTATTCAGAAGAAGATATTGATGATGATATAAATGCATTTTCCCCTCAATTCCAAGAAACTAATGATTTTAGGCATTTAACACTAGAACGTCCGTTATTTTGATTACCCTTAAACGTCTTCTTTTTGACACAGCGATATGAAATTTATGAAGTAATTGCTTTAACTAAATAATTCCAGGACTATTGTTTAGAAGGGTTTAGTTTTAAGACTTTTTAATATTATTTCGTGTAATTATCACATATTATGACTCATTCTATCATAAAAATCTAGCGTTTAAATTATTTTTTGCGAGGCATGTTTTGCCATTGCTATGTCGCAAAACATATCGAGTCGCAAATTTGTCAGGAACATTATTATTATGTGGTGTTCATTCTGTGCCATCTCTAACCTTTATATATATATCAAGATTTTCTGGAATATTTTCAATTACATCTGCACAGTTCTTAGCTTCTTCGCTCTCTCTCTCTCTCTCTCTGCCACTTTCATTCAATCTTATGCAATTATCAGAATCTAAATTAGAGCTAATTAATTCTCAGAAACTCTCGTAACAACTTCTCAATTTCATCAGGACTTAGATTTTTCTAAGTGCCATCATTTCGTGGTGTCTGCTCTGAACTATGTTCAAAAATCGAAAGATTTTCTAATTTTTTTTATGAGCAGATAAGCAAATATTATGTAACAAAACACTCAGACACATCATTTTAGTATAATTGATTCATTTGTACGGTGAACTGAATAGCACTGCATTCAAGGTAAAAAAAGTACTAAAGAAGAACCTTGGGAAGTTTGTTTTACTAATAGTATATAGTTTGTGGACAATATTTTGCTTTTTATAGTGATAAGTTGCCTTGGTATCGAAATGACACCAAAGGACGTTTTAGGTGTATTTAGCTGTACAATTGGTTCCTATTTAACCTAGAATGACACAATGTTTTCTGTGTGATCTCCAGAGAAAATGATTAAAAGTCACAAGAAATTTTCAAATTCCCTACAAAAATGTGAAAAGGAGACAAAAGTAAACAGGTTCCTGCGTCAAATCGACACCGACGGACGTTCTAGAGATAATATGTGAAAAAATCGTCTACAAAAGTACATTGATGCCGGAGCAGATTACTTTGAACACTCCTAAAATTTTATAAGTGTAACTTAAGAACCCAGGAGTATCTTAAAAATTTCATTTCCTTCGTATTAAATAACTAAATCGCTTTAAATTTGTAACTACTTATTGCGAATTAGCATATTCAATTATTCCCTCCACTTTTTACTATTGTCACTAAATGAGCATACGTTTAACTATTAATGAAGATGATAGATGGATATTGCGAGTATTCTGCTTTGTTTAAAAGTATATTATTCTCAAATTTCTACAATGTTTATTTTCTGGAAGTTGATGATTACGTATCAAAATCCTTACTAAAATATCTTGTAATTTTTTTTTTTCATTTAAAACAATTATCTACAAATAAAGAACTGTATATATGAACTACTATTATATTACTGAATTTTAAATACAATTGATTTAAATGAAAATCACAACCGATCTGTAGTGCAAGGTATTTTACAGCTGTATTACACTTTAGTACTTTTATAATAAAGTAATTTTTTTCATAGAGTTTTGATTGTCAAGAAGTCTACGCATGAATATATAATGCATTATTATTACTACATAATGATATTAGTTGAGGAATCCAAATGACTTTCTTCATACAGACCAAAAATTCTGTAGAGAGTTTATGTTGAAATTCAAAATCCTTAGTGACGTTTCAGGTATATTAATATTATTGCAAAACTTCATGTTGATATAAATATTAGATATTGAACTGATTAAAAACGTATTTATTTTTGGAGCAAATAGTCAACATTTTAAAGGAATACATATATAAAATTTTGAATAATATAGAATTTAACCTAATTTCAAGTCCTTGACTATTATGAAAATAAATTTTATTTAAATCATGCTTAAAGAATTTTCTCATAATTGGATACTGACTTCTTCAAAATAGATGTAATGGAACAAAAACATATACATATGTGAACCATAAAACTTGTTAAGGAAATTTGTTTGTGTTCTCACAATGTAAGCATATTTTGATGACAAACAAATTCTCAAACAAAGATACGCTTTTTAATACCATTAATCTAAAAAGAAGTCACCAGATGCTTTTCAATTTTATTTTAATTAAGTAGAAGTTCATTAGAATTATTTCATGCTACAATATGAGTGACAAAAAAATATATAATCATTTGATTTGACTTTTCTTTTTTACTAATGCCAAAATTTGAAGATGTATGAAGGTTGAACGTTTTTGGCCACGTACTTCCTAAGTTTCAGCTTCGGTCAAGTGTTTTGGATAATATTTGAGTTGATACCTATAACCACTTGTCTACAGTGGTAATATATATACATATATATAGATATACCAGATCAGAAATACCCAATTAATTTTATTAATAGTTATATGAATAAAGCTATTCAAAATAGTTCGGATTAAAATTCCGAGATTGATAACAGTTTATTACCATAAACTTAAATATTTCATAGTTATAGTTATCTCAATAATCTAATATTAGATAAAATTACTTATTATTATTTTATTCATATTTACTCTAGTGTTTTTAAAGTTATGCTATAATTAGCAACTCTTATTAATTTTTATTTACATTCTTTTTATACTTTTGTTAAGTGCTACATTTCAGCTCTTCACTTGATTTAAATATGCATTAGAGTCCAGAATCTGGCAATAACTTATTTATTGCACTCAGATTTAGCGCAGGCTTTGCATTTTTAAGTGCAATTTTTAGGTAAGTTACATCTATCTAATAATGGATTTAGATATTCCTATCCATTATTTTCTATTGGTTTTTGCTCAGTGTTATTTACATAAAAGGGGAAGGTTGGCTGGCCAGAAAACATGTTCAACCCCACTTTTATATAAATTATTTTATATATTAGCGATCCTAAGTCAGTAATGTTTATAACACTGCAGCATCGATTTTATAATTTTTAATCTCGATTGCTCATATATCCTTCATTGTGTGATTTTCCTACTGTCTATGGATTTTTCGAATGTTATTGTTTGGATGTTATCTCTTGTTTGTTGATAATTAGCCTATATATATATATATATATATATATATATATATATATAATAATAAAAAAGGGTTTTAAAAAATGAATTTATTCGATTTTCAAAAGTGTTCGAACTCTTATATTTAAAAACATATTTTTTTATTTTAATAAAATCAGAACACATTTTTGTTTCCAAAAGTCTTTTTATAATATATGCATTTATTATAATACTCTCCATAATATAAAACTGATAGTTTTCTCTCGTAATCAATTCACCTAATCTCTTAAATGATTCTTAAACATTAGTGAAAGTGAAAAAACTCACTTTGTAAACCGTTAAATAAAATGTTTCAATTATTTTGATTTCCGGGTCATTTAACTTCAGTTGAACAAAAATAACAATTAAAAGAATATTCCAGGAACTGTTTGAAAATTCATTTATTGTTCTCTTCTTCAAAAAAAGTTTTTGTAAGAGAAAACATTAATTGTTTATGTACCCCTGATAATTAGGAAATGTTAGTAGGGGTTTTAGATTGAGATGAACATGGAATTAAACTCTTAAATGTATTTGTTTAGTTTATTGAATGCTGAAAAACAATTTTAATTACATGTTATGCTGGTAATTACAAGTAACTCAGAGTGATGAATAAGATAAGTATTTAGTAAAAAATAAAACAATTAGTAATTCCGTAATTTTCTTTCTGCTACTATTTCAAATTGTGGACTATATTTATGTATAAATCATAAGGTATTTAAAAATAAGTTGCACATGAATTATTCATTTAATGAATTTAATTTGTTTAACACAAGGATGTAAGTACAAGTCACTAAATTTAAAAACAATGCATATTAGAATGATTCTTCAGCCAATAAATTAAATAAATTATCATCTTTCATTAAAGAATGTTAAAAAAAATGAGATAAAAAGTAGTAAATTCAGTAGTTTCTTTTCCTGTCAGAATGCTTTAAAAGGTTTCCTAATATAATAAGACAACTGATTAAAATTCAGTAAAGCAGAAAGAGAAGAAAAAATTTTGTTAGAAATGCGAGAGAGATTATTTTAGTTTAAGCGTGTAATACAACAAAACAATCTCGTACGTCATATTTTTTTAACTGTACAAAAGTTTAAGAGTAAAAAAGAAATCATTTAAGAACAATAACAAAATTGTGAACAATGCATTAAGAATGTCAATGTGTTCCATTTTTCAATGCATTATTCCTAAAATCTGAAGAAAGATTGGTTCGAATATTAGATTGTAAGATTTACCAATTCAAAACTGATATTCATGAAAACATGAAACTCGTTAAATATCAATGTTCAAGCGTTTTGTCAAAATAAAAGAAAAACTGTGAAACTGAATCATTTAGGAATTTTTCAAGCAAAATATATGTTTATTTACAAATATAAGAAATAATAATTTCAAAATTATTTCTGACATTATCTGATTGGGAAGAAAATATTTTTTTCACAGAAATAAATTCACAAGAAGTGTCAATTGCACTTATTTTTAGAATATTTTATTACAAGGAGTGGGA
Organism: Trichonephila inaurata madagascariensis; assembly: GCA_019973955.1. Taxonomy (NCBI): domain Eukaryota; kingdom Metazoa; phylum Arthropoda; class Arachnida; order Araneae; family Nephilidae; genus Trichonephila; species Trichonephila inaurata. The sequence goes on along the minus strand of BMAV01013014.1, from coordinate 3,174 downwards.
ATATATATTTAAAAAAAAAAAAAAAAAATCTATGTGAAAGATTTTGAGATAGATTCAAAAAAATAGATAAGGAAAAAAAATGAATTCCTTTTATTTTCTTAACTCAAGTTCATATTTTTGAATATACAGTGTTTTTTTAAATTCTTTTTAAAATTATTTAGTTACTTTGAGTTGTAGCTAGTGAGTTGAATTAAAGTTTACTTATATCATATATTGATGTTGTCGTTGTTACCAATGCCACCTGATATGCAAAGGCCAGATCGAGGCCCACGAAATTCATCATGTTAAAGGGCTAAGTGACGCCTGTCGTTAGCCGTAACTTTGAGCACCATACAGGTGACAGTACGATCTGTTTCGGTCCACCCAATTTAGGGGGAGAACCCACTGGGGGGTCAGAGGTCTTTCACCTCCTTTCCCCTTCCACCAACCTCACGAGAGGACTTGCGATTCGACGGCTATTTAGAGTAAACCCATGCCGTGAGGGCACTATACATTTACAAGCATCCATGTCTTCTCCGGGAATCGAAACCAGTCCCTAAGGCACAGCAGTCAGCATCACTAACCACTATACCGGATGGGCGCCATATCATATATTAATACCAATGTCGCAAAGAAAATATGGAGAATTACGGATTTAATCAAATCTCTAAAGAATATGATCAATTCACGGAAGATGTTATATTAAAAACTCTTTCTGTCATTTTCCTGAAGAAAGTCAGTAATTTAATTAAATCCCTGAATTGCTTTAGTGAAAATGGGAAATAATATATAGTTAAAAAGTTCAAAAGTATTTTTTTTAAAGTTAATCATGTCTTATTAAATTTAGAAAAAAGTTATACAACACAGTCGTTGACACACAAATTATTTATTTGAAATTTACTAACAAAAGGGAAATATATCCTTTAGTTGACATTTTTTTCAAAAGAAAGCATTTTTCAATATAATTTTCAACATTTTTTTCATGAATTTATTTATTAATAATTAAAAAAATTAATTCGATTTTATGCACCCTTTGTTAGGCGCTCGACTATCTGAGATGAACAGCAAAAATAATGTTGATGTCTCGTCCCTACGGTGATAGGATTCTTCTCCCTGTCTTTCATCACTCGTGGACCTCGTATGTGCTAATGTCGTGGTCGACCGCTTCACCTTTCGGGTGGCAGGGACCCTTGAATCTTACAAATGAAGTTGATTCAACAAAGTAATTTTTAATGCCTTTCTCCAATTTTTCATTAATTTTCATCTTTTTCTGTAACATAGAGTGTAGTATAACACGAAACAAGTATTTTGCAAATTATTGATGTGTAACATATTTCCTTTCGGTTGCTGAATATTTGTTGGGGGTGATTTCGTGAAAAGGGACGGATGTGTGTAACAGAATGTGACGTAAGCGCGCTCTACTTGATTTGACCAAAGAGAGTGCGTGGCTATGTCTTGTCTCTACCCTCGCATGGGGTTCCAACTCTAATAGCCATCAAGCATTCGAGCGCTTGACTCTAAATCCGTTAATATTGGGGGACATAAGTGCGGTAGAATGATTATTTGAAAATGGACAAACAGTGATTTCGGTGGTCGTATACATTTCTTTGAATGAAACCGTTAAAAAAAATTAAAGATTCCCTGCATTTTGTACTTTTACCATATAACAAAGGTGGTTCTGCTCTTTTAAAAAAATATCACTCACTTACCCTGATTTTCAGTGGTGATTTTAACTTCAGTTTGAGAAAAGCTGAGCCGCTCATAGCTTTTATGAATGATGAACTCAAGCACGAAATGAACACAAATTAGAATGTTTCGACTGCTTACAGTGGTACTGTTATTGACACTGTTTTTTCAAAGGTTTTTAAATACTTTGAAATCACAAGTATATGTGTATATCCGCTCTTCCCCAAATTGAAAAAGAATAATTTTTTTTGATAAAATGCTGCACATTACTCCTTTTGTTAATTAAATACAATTTTAATTAAAGATATAATTATTCGAAAGAAAATTATTTCCAATCATACCCGATTTTCATATTTATTTCAGGAAAAAAATTATTATTGCGTATTTAACACGATAACATGTCAGATGTTACACATCATATGCGACTACTGTAAGACTCGTTTCCTTTTTTTAGAGAGTTTTTTCTACTGGGAATCGATATGCATATGAGAGGTACCACACGAAGACGGCCTGATAATAATATTTCTATGCCTCTTTCATCGCGACTCTCGATTAACCCGCGATCACTCGCGCGGGGTGTTCTGTACACCCCAGCCACAAGAAAAGCCTCCTACAATTCTAAAAATAATGTGCAGAGCCACGATTTTTCTTAGCTGCCCATTTTTTGGTCATTGAACCTTCGACCTGATGTAATCAATCTCGCTAGGACGATTGGAATATAACAACCTTCAAAAATTTATTTGGGGTCCTGAGACCCCCGCGAGTGATTGAGTTATATTTTTTGAACTCGAAGCATCTACGGAAAAGTACGTTTTACTCTTTCCGTTTACGTTTTTTCAAATATATTAATATGCACGAAAATTTTATTTAAAATTTCAATAAATGCGGTATAAAAATAATATAATTCTATAAAATATTTGTAAAATACAATTTTTTTTAAAAAAAAATTTTAAAACGTTTTCTAGAAATTATGACAAAAACTCCATGAAAAATTGAGAAATAACGACTTTGTCGTCTATTAGATACTGTATCAACAGATTGACAAAATTAACTAAGTAAATTCGATAACTGCGTGATTTCGTAACCAAAGTTGGAGAGATGAAACTTGAAATCATAAATTTTTATAATACAGGTGGTGTTGATACCACTGATGAAATGTGCAGTATATATTATGTATCGCGAATATGTAACCTTTGGCCATTGCGAATATTTTATCATCTACTTAATACTGCAGGAATTAGTGCTTCTTTTGTCTATCATTCGGTTCTTCCTGAAAATAAATGAGACATTCAATATTTTTAGAGGAGATTAGAATGGATCTTGTTTAGCCACAGTGGGATATGAGATCGGATTTCCCAAACCTTAACAAAACACTCAAAAGAAGCTTTACTGACACACAATATAATAACAAGGGCATTAATCCACCAAAAACAGGGGATTTGCACTGTTTGTCCATGGGTAAAAGATGTAAAAATTATTTGTTTTTGTTTTCAATGTAAGAAAAAAAAC
>BMAV01013012.1:0-16933 GCA_019973955.1 Trichonephila inaurata madagascariensis | reverse complement strand
GCTTCTGTTGATCGTATCTAATACTACTTGATTGATCATCTTGCAATTGTACTCGCATGTTTATGGACAATCGAAATGTCTCGACGTTTCGCCTTAAAAATGATTGTTTTAAACATGCGTTAGTCTCGTGAGCAAAAGTGGAGCGAGAAATGCCTGGAAATGTCGTTCGGAAATCACCAGACAGTAGTATGATAGCCCACACGAATATTTTTTCGTTGCTGTGTAAATCTTGTAAGATTCTATGTAATGCTTTTGAGTGAATGTTAGTTGGTCATAGTACTACATTTATCCTGATTTTGGTTGAACTCCTTTGAAATACCGTAGCCATTCAAAAATTTTTTAATGTTTTAAATTGCGTCTGGTTACTTATGATTATCTAATGGCAATTTGAATGCTGAATGTGCATTTATTCACCCTCTAACAAAGTAGCAACAATACCTGAAGACGCAATTGCTAATGCAGTTTTCTGTTGCGATCGTAAGTTCACAACACTGTGCCAGCAACTTCAGCAGCTACAAGGAATGAAAATCCAGACGCTGGACTGGAACACAAAACCATTCTACCTCATTCCGGCAATATCCAACATAGTTATGACAGTTTCTGAAATTCGATTCCAGATTCTCGTTGCCCACCCCGAGATGCACCCGGTGCCCACTTCGGCTTCCCTACTTCTGCAAGTTAAGTCCCTGAAAGGAGAGAGACAGTCATCTGGTATTATCCGGTAAAGTTACGAGAGTTTCTAAAATGTATTTCCGAGTCTTGTTTCACACCAGAAAAACACCTGTGGAAAGCACTTTTCACATCAAGAATTTTAAGGTAAGCCTCTGTCATGGTTCAGGTAAAATACGCTCGTCTTACGTTAATTGACACAGTTACGGGCATTTCTCGAATTTGATAGAATATCCGGATCTGCAGTCCCGAAATACGTCGGGGACACACTTTTTGCTTCCCTACGTCTGCAAGTTAAGCAGGCCCCGCTTTGCACGTATATTACGGTCTTCCGGCATTATCCGGCAAAGTTACGGAAACTCCTTTAATCTAATTTCAGAATATCATTCCCGGCCCCGAAACGCATACGCGACTGACTTTCAGCGCCCTAGTGCGTGCAAGTTCAGTAGCCAAAGGAAACGAAAACCCGCACACGGGACTCGAACGCGAAGCCATTTCACCTAATTCCAGCAATATCCGGCAAAATTACGGTAGTTTCTTAAATCTTATTTCAGATTCTCGTTTCGTGCCCGTAAACGCAACAGGGGCTGCATTTGGCATCCCTGAGCCACCAACTTCAGTCCTTGTAAGGGGGCGATAGGATAATCCGGTAATGTTACGGGTTTTCTAAAATCTGATTTTAGATTCTGGTTCACCATCTTGAAATACTGCAGAAACGCAATTTTCTCGCTCCAAGACTTTTAAGATAAGGTTCTGCCATGGTCCACGTAATAGACGGTCGTCCAGAATTATCCGGCAAAGTTACGGCGATTCCTCCGATTGGATATCAGATTCGGATTACCCATCTCGAAGTACACCAGAGACCAAGTTTTTGGGCTCCAAAACTTTTAAGGTAAACCCCTGCCACGGTGTGTCTAAAATATGGTCTTCTGGCATTATCCGGCAAAGTTACGGATATTTGTAAGAATCGATTCAAAAATCGGATTCTACGTCCCAAAATACTTCTGGTAATCACTTTTCGTACACTTTCGTCAATAAATTCTGCTTCCAGTGACACGCGCGCATTGCGACCTTTTGCAAATTTTCCTGTTTTCCAAATTCTTTACTTACGGGACCACCCTTATCACTTAGGGGTTTGAAAAACAGTTCAAGTCCTATTCTCAGACGTACTGAATATACGCATAAAATTTCAATTCATTTCTGCTTCGGAGGAGTTTTGTTACAAACACTGTGTGTGACACGAGAAAATTTTATATATTAGATTAGTCAAAAACTATTTCATATTGTTGTGAAAACTATCACCAAAATTGCTTCCAAGGTTACCATAAATAAAAATCAAGCAATGTCTGTAACAAAATACATGGGATTATTTCGAAAAAGCACAACAAAATTTGAATAATATCATTTTAACACAAACCTGTAATTAAATGCTTATTAAATAACACAGATTTAGCTCTCGCTTATCAATTTTTCTGTTTCAAAATAGCCTCCCATTGTAATCACGCAGGTGGACTTGAAGGACAGTGAATTGACGTTTAAGCAACGAGTAAAAGTGCGTAGAGTTCTCAAGATAAATTCAAATGCGGATATATTGTAAATGACGTAACTGTCTAGGTCAGTGGTCGGCAACCTGCGGCTAGCGAGCCACATGCGGCTCTTTTGATGTGAAGCTGCAGCTCTTTAGTTCCATAGGCAAATATTATTTATTTTATCGGAAAAAAAACCTTCAAAAATCTTTCAGAATCGATTAGCGAGGATTAGAAACCGTTTCTATCTCTCAGCCACTCTTACTTGCTTTTCACCGCACCCCTCCCCCGTGACACGCGTCGTCACTGTCTTCAGTCCGTCGGAAGCTCTCGAATGACGCCGTCGTCGGATGTTTCTATATAGGTTTTAATTTGCTTTCGACGCAAGATAATTTGGCGTCTTCACCAGGGCTTTGGCTGCCACGTATAGCTTGTTGTTTCAAGTAGAAGAGTTAAAAACGAATTATCTTCTCTCAAAGGTATTTATGTGCATATGTAATAATAATAAAAAAATAGAAGTAATGGTAGATAACACATTTTTAAAATACATATTATATTTTTAAAATACATATTATACATATTTTTTTCAAAATAAGATACCTAAATACTTTTTTGAAGTCAATAAGAATTGTCAAAGAAGAAACAAAGTACTGCTGTTGGATATTACCACGAAAGCGTTTTTATTAAACTATATATTTAATAAATTACCAGTTTTATTACTTATCTCTTTTATAGCTTTTCTTATTTAAAAATTAGCGTTAAAATAATAATTATAAGTGTAAGTGTCAATAAAGTGTTATTTAATAAAACTATTTTCAAACTCTGAGGATCAAAGTAGGCAGGTATTTGCAGTTTTCGATTGTTTATATGTTTGTCAATTTTTATTGACTTCGGCATAGCTGGGCTAACACCTTTACTCGTAAACTAAGTATCAAATATTTGCCAAAATTAAAAAAAAAAAAAGTAAAATGTGCAGGCTGCACCGTGATAAACACGTTCTGACAAGTCCGTTCGTGCCAGTTGACGATCACCGCACACGGGAGGCGACCACAGATGCGACGAAACTATGTACTTATAGTCAATCAATACGTGAGAGAGTGAGACAAACAGTGTTTCGTGTCTAAATTATTTATTTTAATAACTAAATTATTAGAGAAATATTTATTTTATTCATGTAAGTATTTTTAATTAGGAAATATCGTAGTAGTAAAATGTTTTTCCATAAATTATATTTCATTATGCCCAGTTTCTCGTATGTATTTACGTAGGTATGCGTAAACAAAGTAAATAATTGCAAAACTTGTTATCTGCTGTTTTGGATACCTGAATAATAATTTTAAAAATTCTTTATTTCAGCTTCACTTCAAGCATAGCATCACAAAAAAAAAAAAAAGAAAAGAAAAATTTGAAGAAGAGCATCGAGAATTCAATCGGGATTGGACGGAGTCGTTCGCATTCATATGCAACTCAGGTGATCTTCCGACTTTTCTCTCATTTGCCACGAAAAACTCGCACACAATAAGAAATCAAATTTAGAGAGATATTTCACTACAAAACATGCTCAGTTTGCTTGTAAGTATCCAGCCGGCGAAGAACGAATAAAAGCTGTCAACGAGCACCAAAAACAAAAACAGCAATCAAGTTTCATGTTAAGTAACTGGACGCTATATATAAGTAATGTTAATCTGACAAGCTTCGTGGTATCACTAGGAGTTGCAAAAAAGGCAAACCATTCACAGATGGGTAGTACATGTCAGGTAGCTTCGCCTACACATGCATCCTGAAGCACTGTTTCGTAATTTCAAAACAAACGAAAATCTTGAAAAAAATCAAAAGATTTGCCACTATCCATTAAAACAGTACAAGATAGAATAGCTAAAAAGTCTTTAAATGTAACATAATAGCAGGTGGATGATATTCAACTTTCCTGTGCCTTATCACTTGCTATAAATGAGTCTTGAGACATAAAAGAAACGGCACAAGTTGCCCTTTTTGTCTGGTATATGTCTTCCCAAGATCCAAAAGAAGAACTTCTAGGATTGCTGCCGCTTACGGGATGAACTAGAGGGGAAAATATAGAGAATGACGTGCAAAGTGCCTTGAAGACAATAAGATCGATTTAAGTAAAATCGCTTTGTGCCTAAACATTTCTGGCCGAAATAGTTGAGGTCATGAATTTGGTAATCAAGATTGTTAACAGCTTCTTGTCAAAAGTACTTTACCATTGTCAGTTTAAAGAATTCTTAAATGAAATGGGTACTCAGTATTCCGACCTCCTTCTTCACAATAAAGTGCCATGACTTTCTAAAGGTAAGGTGTTGAAACGTTTAGCTTTGTGCTCGAATGAAATAAATACATTCCTCAATAAAAAAGACATTAATCACCCTGAATTAGAGACTGACAAATGGTTGCAAAAATTTTACTTTATGATGGATATCACAGCGAAATTAAATGAGCTGTGAATCTAAAACTGCAAGGGAAACCCAGCCTATGTTTTGGTAGAATTGGTTTGTTTCGAAGAAAAAAAAATAATTCTTTTTGCAGAAGATATTCAGAGCGGTAAATTACTTCATTTGCCATTTCTAAAGCATTATCACGATAAAACCAGTGCAACTGTTGACACGAATTACTTCGGCACACTTATAAAAAAATTAAAGATGAATTTGCTGACAGATTTGAATAATTCAAAACCAACAAAACCACTCTCACCACTTTGTGTAAATCCTCTCAACACAAATAGTAACTCAATCCACATTGAGCCATTTGGAATCGATTCTGGATCTCTAGAATTGATTGATTTAAAAAGTAAAGCTTTGTGGAGTGGAAAATATACAGAGTTGGAAGAGTTGGAGATCCAGAAATGTATGTACGTAACGCAACAAAAGTTGACAGATTTGAAGAAGAAGGGAGCCCACCAAGTTGAGGCACTATATTCAGTAATATGGAAAAGTCTTCTTGAATTGCTACAGTGGTGAAAGAAGTTGGCATTTGGGCATTGACTATCTTCGGATCGACATATTCATTAGAAACAGCGTTCTCTTGCGTGGATATAATTAAAAGTAAGTAAGCCAACTAACCAATGAAAATTTAGAGTCGTGTTTGAAGCTTAAAACAACAAGTTATGAGCCAAATTTATCAAAACTTTTATAAAACCATGCAAAGCTAACGCTCCATTAGTTGTTTGCTCAAATGTATGTTATTTTTATAATGTAGCTTATTTTTTCCTCTCGGTGCTGGATATTTGTTAGGAGTGATTTCACCGTGAAAAGTGACGAAGATGTCAGCGTAACATGATGCTTGACATGCTTGCGCTACTTGAGGTTGACCAATGAGAGTGCGTGGCTGTGTCTTTTTCGTTCTAATGTCTCTCGATCTTGGATATTGAAAATTATATCCCTGATCCAAATTCCAACAAACCTAGAAATATTCTCTCAGTCCCCCTCTTCATGTAATTATTTTTCTCCTTTCAAATTTCGCTTTCTCCATCTTAAATAACACTCTTTTCTGAGTCCTCCACGTGGTCACAGTAGTCAGTCATTCGCTCCAAATGCTTTGCATCGGGTTCGATCCCCAGATTTTACCATTTTTCAATTTTCACTTTTTACTCTTTAATTTTCCTCGGAAAATTATTCCGACTGATTTCTTTTTATTTAAATGTTCCTCTACTATATTTATAGCTTTCAAAAAAAGCTGTTTTCTGTTTTATTTTCAACTACTTTTTCGTGATCCTAGCTGCATTCCCATTGATGCAGTTTAGCCCCACCCACCCAATATCGAAAATTTAGCTTTATTTTCGGTGCTTTTATTCAACCGACTTTGAAACTTCTTTTCTCAATTTTTAATGCATTTCAATATTTTAAATTTTTATTTTCCCAATATTCCAGTATTTTTATTTTATATTTAAAGGCATTTAAACTTAACAAGGGCAAAAGTCAATCATGTACAGTCGCTCAAATACCTACTGATATGAGGTTGGCTCGAAGAGCTGGTACTCAGGCGAGGTGATGACTCAGGTCATCCACCAACGATGACTCCTAAATCCGTTAGTCATGATATTGGGAGACATAAGTGCGGCAGAATGATTGTTGAAAATATGGACAAGTAGTGATTTCGGTAGTCGTATACATTTCTTCAAAGATCAAACGGTTAAAAAATTAAAGGGTTTCCTGCATTTTGTACTTTACCATATAACGAAGGTGGTTCTGCTCCTTTAAAAAATTATCATTTGCTTCCCCTGATTTTGAGTGGTGATTTTAATTTCAGTTTGCAAAAAGCTGAGCCACCCATAGCTTTTATGAATGATATAAGCTCGAAATGAACACAGAATAAAATGTTTCGACTGCTAACAGTGGTACTGTTACATTGACACTGTTTTCAATGGTTTTAAATACTTTGAAATCACAAGTATATGTGTCATATTTTAGTTATCATAAGTCTATTGTCTCCGCTCTTCCCCAAATTGAACAAGAATAATTATTTTTGATAAAATATTACATTACTCCTTTTGTTAATTTAATGCAATTTTCCTTATAATTTTTCAATAAAAAAAAATTATTTCCAATCATACCGATGCGCGCGCGGGGAATTTTTTTTTTTTCATATTTTTCAGGAAAAAAGTTAATATTGCGTATTTACTACGATAACACATGTCAGATGTTTTACATCATATGCGACTACTGTAGACTCGTTTCTTTTTTTTTTTTTTTTTTTTTGAAGAGTACAAAGTTTCATTGTTTGTAAGTTTATAAATTTTTCTGCTTGAATAACCATGCAAAACCATCGCTCCCATTAATTTGTTTGTTCAGTTCTTTTTTGTTATTAAGTACAAGTTGGTGTTTATGTAAGTAAATGTTTGATTGTTTTAATTTTTACTTAAATAATAAGTAATTATCTAATAATGCCATATATTTATTATCAATTTGTTGTGAAAAACACTACTTATATATGAATAAATAGTGTTTTCTGTGAAGAATAAATAGATTAGTTTTTTTTTATCATAAAACTTTATTTATGCAAGTATTATTTATTGTTGGCAAGAAAAGTTTTTGTGGCTCTTTAAAAACTTTGAAATTTTGTAAATTGTAATTTTTGGCTCTTCCGACTCAAAAGGTTGCCGACTCCTGGTCTAGGTGAAGCTTTTCATTTTTTTTTTTTTGATGAAAGGCATATGTAATTGGTATGTGATCAGTATAAATAACAAAATTTCGTCCCTCAAGAAGATGTTTAAACTGTTTGACGGAAAGATATATTCCTAATAGTTCCCTATCATAGGTACTGTAATTTTTTTGTGCCTCAGTTAATTTTTTAGAAAAAAACATGAAATCGGTTTCCAACTTCCAGCTTCAGACTGCTGTTATACTGATGCAATTGCAAGTGGAAGCATCCCATAAAATAAGATAATGGTTGATTCATGTGACGTCTGATCATAAAATAATTAAGAAAGCCACGTGATTCTGGCCAATCAATTCAAAAACTGATCGACGTCATAGTCACACGATAAAACTATCTTGTCTTTCCAACTAATCAGTTCACGCGCTCCGGTGTTGCCAAAAGTTACTGAGTCCAAGGAAGGTTCACAAATGACGAATTGTTTCGGGTAATTTGTGTAAGATAAAATTACATCTACTTTCTCTGAAAGTAGCTTAGATCCTCGTTGTTATCAAGTATCTAGAAATTCTAGATGAGTTACTCCCAAGTTGATTTTTGAAATATTTACTCACGCGAAAGCTCCTTATTTTTGTAAGCGATCAAACACAAGTTTCAAAATGAGTTTTTATGTTGTTCTTCATTTTCAAGAGGCTACTAGAATGTCTCTAATATAGAAAAACAGAATTCAGTCCAAAATAATAACTTCGTTGATAAAGCGCTGAAAAGTAGAAGGTGCATTTCAACCCAAAGATCATAACAATAAATTCAAATAAGCCAAATGAATTGTTATTATGGCTGTCTTTTCCTTTTCTTTCTCAGCAATGGGAATTTGAAAATATGCTTTGAATAGGTCACTCTTAGGCATTTAAACGTCTAACGCATGGTGTAACACTTCCATCTTTTTTATTCACAAGATGTAGTGGGCTCGCCCATGGAGATTTAGAAGGCCGAATGATATCATTATCTAACGTAAATTTAAATTCTTGCTTGGCTATTTCTAATTTTTTAGAATCCAATTGACAAGCATTTGAGTAATTCGGTGGGCCTTAAATAGCAATATAGTGTTTAATATCATGTTTTGCATTAGTAGTTAACAAACTTGGTTTCATTGATTCTGAATATTCTAATAATATATTAGAAAATGTTCATGTGTGTGTTTTATCCATATGTTACTTTTATTTTCTTACAAAACAGAAGAAATTTCACCTTTAACATGAAGGTTAGTTATTCCATCTATTAACTGTTTATTTCGGATGTCAATAAACAAGTTAAACTTATTTAGAAAATCAGCACCTTATCCCTTTATCTACTTTAGCAATAATGAAAGGAAACTGGAACTCACGACGCAGCCCTAGATTTAAAGTTAAAATTTTATGACCAAAAGTTGGTATTTCTGAGCCGTTTGCTGCATAAAGCCTAAGGTATCCGACTACTTTCGGAACCGCCATTTTAAAAAAGTGCATAAATGGATAACTTTCATGATATTTAGTGTTACTTAGATTAGAATATGTGTATAAAATTGTTGAAAGGACATTTTGACAAAAAATTTATTTGGCAAACAATAATTTGGCAAAAAATTAACTTATATTACCCTTTTTTCAAAATGTTCTCCTTTTATAAAAAATGCTTCTAAAATAATAATATTTTGCTTGTGTAAAGTAAAGACTTCTTTTTTTTAAAAATTCACATTATTTTCAGAGTTACAACCAATTGAAATAATTATCGGCGTTTTTTTCTTAAAATTTCTCTCCTCTGTTGTCGTAAAACATGGATAAACCAACTTCTAAGTTACATATTTCAAAAATTCTAGTTGAGCCTCTGTACAGAAGTCTGAAATATATACAGCAAAAATATTATTATAATAGAAGCATTTTTCACAAAAGGAGAACATTTTGAAAATGGGTCATTCTATGTTCATTTTTTGTCAAAATATTGTAAAATAATTTTTTATTGTAATAATATTTTTAAAACAATTTTATATACATTTTCTAATCTAAGTGACACTAAATATCATAAATATTATCCATTTATACGCTTTCGCAAAATCACGGTTCCGAATGTAGTCGGATATCTTAAGGCCACAACGGCCATATTTTCAAAAACTACCTTTATCCAACAGATGGCATTGTTTGCAACTCGTATGACATCAAAGCGATGATGTTTGTAAAAAGATAACCCTTCGTTACTATAGCAACGGGGTGTGGTTAGGAAATGATTGATAGATATAGTCGGTTTCAAAATGCATGCGCACAGAGAGAGAGTTGCCGTAAAATAAACAAACTATTCAAAACCATAATCATATGGTGATGATAACAGGGTGTAGTGTTGGTTGAATGGGTGGAAAACGGGAAAAGAAAGTTTTGCGCAGAAATTAAAGTGCAGTCTATTTTTTTTATTTAAATCCGTGTAAATATTTTGGGAATATCCACGAGTGAATGAACAAGTACGTTTACATTTTTTGGGGTATCATAAACATTGCCCATAGGGTTAAGAATAAAGATGGAATTTAAAAAGGAATTTTAATTTTTGGAGGAAAGATTTGATAGACCTCCAGTTTTACTTTTGTAGAGATATCTTTTTTATTTGTCTTAGCGTATTTAATTCAATTTTTTTTGTTGTTTGATAGGTATGTAATAAATTTCTTTCTGCTCATATCTTAGATACAAATTGTATTTGAAATTTCTATGTAAGAATACTCATCAGGGAAATAAACAATTTTTTTCACGGATGCGATGTTTATTTAAAAATAAGTGAAGAACTTTTGGAAATCATTCATATTCAAAATACAACATCTGGAGCTGGTATTTTTAATGTCCTTATAGATGTTTTGAAGAAATATAAATTACCAATGGAAAAGTTGGTTTGCCTTGCTTGATGGTGTGCCTACCATGATCAATATTACTAAAAGAGTTGTTGCAAGATTAAAAGAAACACATGCAAACAGCACGGCAATAATAATTTTGAACATTTCCATCGCATTATACACCATATACATCGCATTAAAACTATGCTCCTAAGTTTTAAAAATAGTCGCCAAATTTGTAAATTATATTCAAGAACATAGACTTAATCATCCTAAATTAGCTTCATTTCTCGAAGATATAGAGAATGAATTCAATGATCAACTATATTATATGGAAATTCAATGGCTTTCAAATCATAAAGTGTTAAAATGGCTCTTCAAATTGCTGGACAAAATTTTAATTTTCTTGGAAATAAAAATATTATGAGAGAATGTGCTGAGTTAAAAAAGAGAGAGAAAGAGAGAGATGAATAGAAAAAAAAAGACTTAGCTTTCTCAGTTGATAATACAAGCCATCTTAATCAACTTAATTTTAAGGCTTTAAGGCAAAAATCATGTTGTTACAACTATATTTGATAATATTAATTATTAATTTGGCAAAAATAAATAGAAAAAGAAAATTTGTCTCACTTTGAAAGCTATCAATATCTGTTGATTGAATTCCATAAATTAAAATTTACTGAATACGCTCACAAAATTAAATTGTTTTAAACGGAATATTATTCATTTTAATTTTAAGAGCTGTGAGTTATAATTTCGCACTTTTACTTTATCTCTATCTATTGATATGGAAATTGTTGATGAAAGAGCTCACAAGTAAATTAATTGAAATCCAATGTGATTCTTTGTTGAAGCAAAAATTTATGGAGGTTGAAATTTTATATTCTTATACTTTCTCGTATTTATCAGCGGATCTTTTTCCTAAAATGTATCGTTTATTATGAGAATAATGACTATGTTTGGAAGCACTAATTTATGCGGGCAATTATTTTTTTTAATGAAAAATAGCGATAATTCAGAAAGATAAGATTAACCCCAATCAACATTTATCGTCTATTTTAAAAATTACATCAGTTCAGTATTTTTAATCAAATCTTGATGTTACTTTGTGAAAAAATTGATATCGAATATCTTCTAAAAAGTAATGTTAAATTGAAATTATTGAAAAATTGTTGTTTCTTTATTAAAAATATAAAATGTGTATAGATTAAATTTAAAAAATAACATGAAATTAAAACGACTAAACAAAACGAACTAAATAAAAAACTAATAAAACGACTAATAAAACGACTAAACTAAACGAAATTAATACATCATAAAAAAATCGTATTTTATTGATTTTTTGAAGATCGTAAAAATACGGCCCCCATCTTATAATAAAATAGACCATACGGCCCGTAATATCTTACGAGTTTGACACCCCTGACCTACATCAACGGATTCTTCCGATGATACAGGCCAATCAGAATGGACAGTCCAATCTGACTCGTGTTTTTCCGTATTTTGTTCATTTCCAGAAGGGAATGAACAAAGGCTTTCTCTTCGTGTTTAGCAATTTTCGTTTCGTGTTTTGAAGGGGGGATGCATGGAAATCCTCCCCATAGTAATTTGTATTCTTTCGTGTTAACCGATATTTCGTTTTAAATGCATTTCACTGTATATCAATAGAAAAATTTAAGAGAGATGGTAGAAAATTATTCATAATTTCAAAAGAAATAAGCTTTGCATTTCTCGGAGAAAGTAAAAAATTTTTATAAAAAATTAGTAAGTGTTGTTACTTAGTTGCGATTTGTTATAAAAAAATGTACAAAAGGAGCAGTTTTACTTATGGAGGAATATAAAACACACACATATTTCTATCATACTTCGATGATTTTTTTAGATTCTCAAGTGCTGATATGTGTGACTTTTTTCTTCGTAGGTGTTTATCTCTATATATAAAAATGGACATTTGTATGTATGAAATCGCATCACTCCAACACCGTTCAACCGATCACTATGAAAATTGGCATGTATATGTACTTTTGTGGAGCTACTATAATCTTATATATTATCTATAGCTTCGATCTGGTCCCCCCATCTTTCTAGAAAATAAATGGGGGAATTCTTTCTAATCCTAATAGAAGCAGAAAATGAAACATGTTTTTTTTTAAAAAAAGGTTAAAAAAAGAGAGAACATCCTAAAATTAAACTTAAAATGTAAAAAAAAGGACAATTTTTTTTTTTTGTTTTATGGAGCTAAGAAAAAGAATAATTACATTAGAGCAAATTGGAAAATTTTAAAGGAAAAAAATCTATTTTTGCGAATAAGAATAGCAATGAACAAATAGTTCTTTAATCCAAAGTATTTAAATATACTCTACTTCTAAAAAGAAAATTAAAACAATTAAAAAAAATTATAACAAAATTAAGTATGGTATTAAAAAAAAGTCAATTAAATAATTTAAATACAAGACAAAAATATACTTAAGAAAACTTATTTCAGCAGCACTGGATATCCTTGTACAAAACCCTCAAATTTTTTTAAAAGAGCTAGTATGTTTGTGATTTATGTGATATAAATCTTCTGATTAAATCCCTTTTTTAAAAATTTGACCTAGATTCCTCTTTTCCAATCAACTACCTGTCTTGATACAACTTTTTTTAATTAAAAGAACTGAAATTGTTAAATTTCAAAAAAAAAATTCAACAGCTGGATCGGCTCTTCTGAATAAATTAGTTTTAATTTTTGGGAGATTTTTTTTTAGATTTTTCAAAAGCAAAAAAAAACCTTTTAGTTGATTTTTTAAAAAACAAAATTCAATTTAATTATTTCAAATGATCCAAATGAAAGCACGTCGAAGTACGGAACGACACTTGAGGAGTTATTTTTTTGGTATTTAAATAATTTGAATCTAAAGTCTTTTATAACCTATTTCAGCTTATATAAACCTATTGTTCCCCCTTTGAATACAAATATTACAAATATGATTGTATATTTTTTAACAAATATTATTTTATGAGTCAAATAGTGAATAAATAATTTTAAATTTTTAAAACAATACTAAAACCCCCCGTTTTTTTCACCTTTAAAAATCCCCGAAATAAATTACAAAATTTGAAGTTATACTTCTATCGGGGGGTCATAAGAACAAACCTTTTTTTTTCCACTACATTTTCACAAGTGGGTTTCCTTCCACCCCTTTAAATTTATATGCTTCATTTTTTTTTATTCAAAATTTGGAAAATTTTCGAAAACGATTACGGCTCATCAAAAACAAATCGTTTTTTTTATGTTGCAGGGGAAAAGACGAAAATTTAAAAATTTGATCAAATCCCCAAGGGGTTAGGGTAATTTGCGGGGGATGTGTTAAATAACGTTCTTTGGCTTTCCTGATGGTGGGGGTTTGATCAAATCCCTAAATTTGGGGGAAAAGAACTAGCAGGGGTTCGTGCCCCCTATTTTTGCTTGTTGTCACCCCTTTACTCAGGCCCGGCCATCTGGGGTGGGGAGACACTATGCACTGGGACGCTTCATAAAATCTTTTTTCGATATTCCCGTCGTTGTGTAAAAAGAGAAATACAAAATTATTGTTATACATCTCTGAATTTTCCAACCTTAAAATTAATTTTTTATTGAAATGTTAAGTTTTTGTTTTTTGTTTTTGGGAACCCCCAAAGGATTCCCACCTAAAATGGGTTTTTTAGAAATAATTAAGAAGGGGACATATATTAACTTTATCCATCAAAGTAGAAAATTTTTTTAAAATACACCGGATTATTTCACTAATAATAACTCTAAAAAATAATGAGAATGTTTTACAAACCTACTTGGATCTGTTCAGAAGTCCTAATTATACATTTAGGAAAACAATTATATAGAAGCATTTTCCATGAAAGGAAATATTTTAAAATTTTTTTTTCAATTTTTTTGCCAAAAATTGCATTCAAATAGTTCTTTTATTGTAAAAAAAAATTTTTATATGTATATTCAAATTTCGGACACATCGGTCTTGTGACGGGGGGACGATACCTGAGCTGGCTAACTACCAACGCACCAACGGATATATAGAAATGACACAGATTTAAGGGTACATCTGCCGCATTGACAGGGGGGGGTCTTTGAACAGCAACAGGTTTCGAACTCACGACACTCAATAATTGTTTTAAACCATGCAATTTATGTGCCTTGCCTACCAATTTTTTTATTTTTTTTTTTGATCCCGATTCTAGTAGTATATACTGTAAATATTTTGGGAGAATGTTCCAATGTTTATATTGCTTTTTTTGGGGAAAGGAAAATAGATTCGATTAAAGCAGTGTAAAACAGTTTGAACAAATTTTGTAATACCCTAGAAAAATTTTTTTTGGATAAAAAATTATTACACTGTGGTATCTGAAACTAAAAATTTATTGTATTAAAAGTAAAAGGGAATACAGTGGGTTTTGTTTAATAGTATAGTTTGCAAATTGGCAAAATTAAAAAACAATAAATAAACTTTTTGGGAAGCAGAAACGGGGTTGTCCTTGACTTTTTAATTTCCCTCAACAAAATTTAAATTTTTAACCCAAAAAAAATTTAAGAACACGACATTTAACGCTTTTTAAGACAAAGAAAAAAAAGCTAGAATATATAGTTCGATTTTTTTAAGAATATTTTTCTGAAAAACAAATTTTCGAAAAAAAAAAATATTTTATTTGGGAAATAGCAGGATGAAGTTAAGAGTGAGGGAATATCAACGTTGCTCTATTCAGCTCCCGGGGAGGGTTTTTTAGCGACGATCCTCGTAAATTTAAAACCCAAGGATAAGCTGACAAGGAACCCAACTGAGCGGGCCCAGCTTCTTTTTCCCCACACCACACCAAGGGAAGGACGTTTCAGCCCCGACAGGTTTAATGTGATTGGCCCCTTAAGGGGGGGGCCTTCAGGGGAAATCAGACCCCCGAACTTATGACACGCCGGGCTACGAGCCCGGGTGACTTTTGACCACTGGGGCTACCTCGGCCGATTTGGGAAGTTAGAAGAAACCATATAGAAAAATTTTGAGGGATTTTTTAATACAATTGATTTTGGGGAAAATGAAAAAGGGGTTTAAAAAAAATATACCAAATACCGCCCGTATAAAAAAGTCGAACCTTTATATAAGGGAAGTCGCTAAATCCCGGAAAAAAGTTCGTTATATGGAAAATTCGTTATATAGAGGTTCATTTTTCAATTTTCTTTACAAACCACATAAAAAATATTTTAAAAAATTCATTAACACTATGCATTATTACAAAAAGTAATTATTCACACCTTTTTTTGTAAATTAACATTTATTTATTTTATATATTTTACCCATCAAAAAAAATTTGCTAGGAAAGCAAGGGGGCGTTGCTCAGAATTATTTGTATTTTCAACTTTTAAAAAACAATTTTTAAATTTAAAATCAGTGGCGCAAACCCAAAGGGGGGTCCTGGGGGGCTGGACCCCCCCAAAAACCCTTTTTATTTTTTTTCCGATTTGGTTATAACTCTTTAAAACGTAAAAAGTAATTAAATATTTTTATTAATGATTAATTTTTTTAAATTTGTGCCAATTATTTATTCAATAATTAGGTTTTTCTGTGTTTTGTTCCTGAAAATCCAAAAAACAAAAAAAGATGATGCAAGAATAAAATAACATTCCACCCCGACCCCCCCTTTTTCCCCCTGTGTGAGGTACTGATTAAGATTCATGAACTTTTTTAAAAACATTTTTCTAATTTTAAGCAAGTAATTTTAAAATATTTTATTTTTTTAAACCAGAGTAATTTTAACCATATAACAGCACATGCGCCCTTAAATTTAATTACTAGTAAAGGGATTTTATTTAAAAGGGGGTTAAAATTGTTTTTAAAAAAATTTTTCTCTCATGATACGCCCTGCATCTTTGCAAAATGCACCAAAAGAGGAAGATGCGGAAATCTTTTTATCATTTGTTGAACGATAAAACGTTTAAAACTCTGATCAAAAAAAAATTAATAGGGGGAAGGGGTATTTCCAATCCGAACAGTCTGGGGGAGTAAAATGTCAAATCAGGGGTAACCCCCTCTTGATCGTGATTTAAAATTATGGTTTGTCACCATATACGCTTACGTTGCTTTGAAGTGACATTAATAAAACAAGGACCCAACCAAGAAATTAATAGAAAAAGAAAATTCTATTTGTTTACTTTTTTTTTAGTACAAGTTTTTTTGTTCACATCTATATTTTTTATTGGAGAGAGTAATTGCTGTTGGGTATTGATGTGGTTTGTTTAAAAAGGTTCAAAAATTTTATTAATTTTTAAAAATTTTTCAAAAAATTGATTTTAGAATGTATAAAAATACTAGCCTTTTTTGCGTTTTTAAAAATTATATTTTTGAGGGGGGGGGGGAAAAATTTTAAAACAATTTGTTTATTAATGATTTAAGACATTCATTTTAAACAAGTAACCTAAAAAGAACCAGCAAAAAGTAAAAAGGAAAATATTAACTTTTTGAAAATTAAAAATACATATATATATATATTTTGTGTGTTCACTTCTATGGCTTTTTATTTTGACCTTCTATCCGCTATAAAGTTTTCTTCACACACCGTCGATTGAATAAAAATAGACCTAATGAAAAGACTTGATATAATTTTTTTTTTTAGATTATTTTTCTTCAATTGATTTTATTTAAAATTTTTACAAACAAATTGCGAATAAACTTAATAAAAAAATAAAGTAATGATAAGTACAGCTGCACATACATAATAGCAAATTTATGTTTCATATTTATTAAAATGTCTATTTTTTTTAAAAAAT
>BMAV01013011.1:179200-221462 GCA_019973955.1 Trichonephila inaurata madagascariensis | reverse complement strand
TTTTGTATAATGGGTGAAGACCGACTTTCTTAATCTTTATTATATTCAATTCATGGGATCTTTTTCCCAGAGCTGTGGACGTCTAACCTTTATTCCAAACAATTCCGCACTGTTTTCTAGGCCTGCCGCTATATCTCATGCTTCTACCCTTTTAAAAGTATATCTCATTTGCATATTCGGTCCGTTTTTCTTCTTGGTAGGGTTGGAAAAGTTTTCCTTTAATCGTGGCCGTCAAAGAACTTGGGGTTTATGTTAGAAGAAGGACGCGAGAGACGCCCCCACTCCTCCATATCAACCTTTTCTAGACCCAAAAGATTAAATTTTTGGCTCTAGCAGTTCTTAAAATACCCCCCAATCGATAAGAGTTATAGATGATCTTGAATCAGATCATCACCGGATTTCTTCTTCTAATACGGGCCTGCTTTAATCAAAATTCCGGATAATTCCCCCTTTTTGGGAGAACTTAAAATTTTTTTTAAAATAACAAACCACTCCCCATCCCCCTTCCCTCCAGCAATGACATCAAATTGCAATTAAAACTTCAAAAAATATTCTGAAGCCTTATAAAAGCTTCAAAAAAAATTTAAACCCCCCATTAAAACTCCCTCGAAATTAAAGCTAAAATTCGCCACGAAATCGTTTCCGGAAATTTTTGGCAACGTAAAAAGAATCCTGCAGTGAAATTAAATTTCCCAAACACTCAGTCTGAGGTTAAGGTTAAAAAGACATTAGACACTTTTCCCCAATCTCTTTGGGGGTCTCACAAAAACACCACTTACGCCGGAGACAACCCTTTTGGAGGAAACCTCCCTATTCAAAACCCGCCTCAAAACATTCCCCCCCTAAAGGGCGCATTGGGTGTACAAATCACCCTCTGGGAAGGGGGAAGGATTGCCGACAGCCTTCAAAAGCAGTTCGAACCCAACACTGAAGTTGAAACGAACGTTTTACAGATCATACACAAAGGAAAAAAAAAAGATTTTTGGACGCTCCTACCTTTTGGGCCTGGAAAAACAACGCCGGGGGAAGTACAAGAATATATTAAAACTTAAGATCAATAAATTCCGGTTGGATTTAATTACAAATCGCACCCTTAAAATTCCCCCCCCTCAAATTCCTTTTTATTGCGCTGTTCAATCTTTTGGAGAACGTTTTTCCCCTAAAATTGAGACTGCCGGGTGGCCCATACTAAAACCCAATTCTGATGATACTTGACCAAAAAAACCCCCCAATCTCGCTCTCAGTAGCGAGCAAACGTACAATTTTTCTTTTGAATCGCCTGAATCAGCACTGCATAGCCAGGAATATTATTATTCCTAAACAGCATGGTTTTGACACAGTGCTCTACGAAACCCAGTTACTAGGGTTACTGAGCTGATTCACCCGGCTTAAAAACCAAGCCAGGGGTATGTTTTTGGGGACATACCCAAAACCCTTTTTGACAAAATTTGGCATGATGGCTTGCTATCCAAGATGATGCGATTTGGGGTTTTCGGACCAACCATCAAAATTATACCTCCTACTTAAACTCCCTTGAATTTGGGGTAAGAGTTGAAAACAATCTCTCCACCCGCGCCAAATTCTCGTGGGGTACCACATGGATCTTTATTGGGGAAGCTTTTTTAATCTATACATCAACGACATTCCCAAGGTTGCCGAAGCCCCATTAGCGATGTCGGGGACGACACTGCCATTTTACCCAAAACATTTATAACCACAATATTTGAGGGGTTAAAATTTATGAGCTCGAAACCGGTTAACGACTGAAAAAAAAAAGTAAATGCATCAAAGCGCAAGCCCCCTTACGAAAGCGGTGCATCGGAAACCCCCCGCATGCCCGGCTTTTTAATCAGCCCCCCTGAGTTACTGCATATAAGTACCAGGTTTAATACGACACTAAATTAAACTTTTCTAAGCAAATCCGTTCCGCCCCCAAAAAAAGGGGTGGAATGAGAAGCACTCTAAATCGCCGATTTCTCCCAAGAGCAAGCTCGCATTAAGGCACAAAAGGTTCTATTATACAAAGCCATTCTTGCTTCATCAAATTTTTCCTTCTCCCATCTTGGCAGGGGGGGCGGGTTTCCACCTGAAAAAATTTCACCTTTTTCAGCAAACGCACCTTGGTTTGTTAGGAACGAAGTCTTGCAAAAAACTTAATTTCCCCGCGTTTTATCAAAAAACAATCAAAAAATTTCTTCAACCGGTTACCCAGTTTAAATATTATCGGGGAAAACCCCGGCCCACAGTTCTACCCCAGCTCTTCCAAGGACCAGGAGCCTTAATGTATCAACACTTAGCCCAAAAAGGGTGGAACTTTGTCGTTAAAAATTAGGCTTTTTGTTCATGTTGTTTCTTTGAGACTTCCCCCTCAATATTCCCCCCCCCAATCTTTTAATCGCGTTTGTGGGGTTCCCCTAGTCTTATTTCAAACTCCTCACCTTTTCTTTTTTTTTTCCAAATTTATTTTTAAAAATTCCCCTTTTAAAAAGCTCCGTTTCTTAAGGACGTTAACGGACTTAAAAATATTTTTTAACCGATTAAAAAAATTTTCCCTTCCCCCTTTGCGAGTCGGCAAGGTTGAAAGACGGGGTTTGCGTCATGAAGATGTGACGCCATTTTTTTTCGTTTTCCTATGAAAAAAACAGAAAATAAATCAACTGGGAGTGGTTTCCCCCCACCCCCCCACCAGTGTTGTTGCGTTGCATTTAATGTGTCTGCTTTCTATTTTTATATGTAACTTCAACAAATTGTTTTTTTGATCAATTTATTTGATAGTGGATAATAGAGCTTTCTAAGGTTCCCCGTAAATGTATAACCGTTTCATATAAATAACTGTCCCATTCTTTCAGCTGTATTCTTAGATCAATAATGTCAACTCAATGCATAAGTTTTCTGGTGAAACGAAAATACCTTTCCCAAAGGGAGAAAAAATTTTTTCCACTCTGGGAAGCGGGTTCTTCAACCTTCATCGGAAAGTTTACCTTTTAACAACCTCGCCAATAGCCTTGCTTCTGAAAAAAGGGTTGTCATGGGGTCGGAAAAGGATTACCCCGACGGCTGTTATTTTCGTTAACGGACACCGGAAGACTGAAATAAAGGTGTGTCTTCGATTCCCTTCTGAAACCTCGTTTCTAACGTTAAAGCACTGGGGGCAATTGGGTTTTTGACAAAATAAAACGGATTTTACCCTTCAAGGTTTGAAAACTCCTCAAAAATAAATTATCTAGCAAGGCGTCTGTTTCAAACAGATGGAACATTTTAATTTAAATGTTAATATGCTACTACAGAAATAATAAAATGCATCCATCAAAAAAAAATATTTTCAGATTTAGTCATTCCCCGGATGAAGGTTTTAAACCCGCCATCTGAAATCTCGTGTCTGATTGGCGTGAAAAATTTTTTTATATCTTTTGGAACAAAAAAAATTCGAGTTTCAAATAGTAATTTTAGATTAATTGATTCCAAATTTGGTTATGTTGTCACGGGATCATACATCCACGAACCGTGTTATTTTAAACATTGTTTTCCTTCTAAAAGTTGGAACACTTTAGATAAAACTTGACGCTCTTTCTGGGAAACAGAAAATATTTCTAAAGAGCAACCTATAATTAGTGATGAACTGTCTTACTGCGAAAAACACTTTGAAAAAACACATTTTAGAAAACCTTGTGGCAGACATTCTGTTTCTCTACCATTCAAGGAAAATATCCAGGAAAATGTTAATTTAGGGGATTCCAGATCAATTGCTTCTAAAAGCCTTGAATAATTATGGAGACGCCTAGACCGCGATAGTAAATTAAATAATCTTTATACAAAATTCATCGAAGAATATCTCAGTTTAGATCACATGGAAGAGAACACAAACATAGATAATATAACATCAGAAGAAGGATTCTTTCTTCCTCATCACGGTGTTCTTAGAGCAGGGAACCGCTCTCGTCCCTTAAGTGTGGTTTTTAACGGCTCGCAAAAAACTGACCTTGATATCTCTCTTAATGATATGTTGTGTAAAGGCGGGGTTATTCAAGATGATCAATTTTCTATAATGCTTCGTGCCAGAAAGCATGCCTATTTTTTCAGCTGTGACATTAGTCATATGTTTAGGCGAATAGAGATTCATCCCCATCAGAGACCCCCTCAGGGGGCTCACCTTCTTTAGGTGAGTACGGGTATCACAATCCCGAGGTGCCCTAGTGAACTTTTCCTTTTCCCAAGGGGTTTACTGTCTTTTGTAAACACTGGTGTCACAAACCCGGGGTACCCTAGTGATCCTTCCCTATTTTCGGCCCTCCTTCTTGCCATTCAAATCTCCCTTTTTTTCTTTTCACGTCGAGACCACAGACCAATGTTCTTTAAGGTGTACATGATTAAATCGTTGTACTATTTATTATTAACGTATTTTGGTTTACCTATTTTATTGAGTATTTAGTTTCTTTTTCATATATTTCTTTAAATACTTTAATTATGTTGCTTTATTTGTTTTCGACTAACACCGTTGGTTTCCCAACCCGCATGTTTGCCATGTGCGGCGTCTCGTAAGGAGGAAAATGGTGACCTGGGAATACCTTTGGCCCACGCTTCGCTGTAGACGGGTGGCAAGAGTGAGCCCGCTCCTGTCAATCGGCTGGTGGTACCTCTCTTCGGTGTCCCCGGAGAGACACTGCTGTAGGGTTAGTGCTGCAGATAAGGGGTGGCGGGTTTACCCGTTGGATCCTCGCCCTGGACTGTAGCATTATATTCTGGGTGTACTCCAGGTAAGCGCCGTGCCTGGTGTTTTGCCAGATGACCGGCACACTGCCTCCCTTGTTGGACTCCGTGGTGGGTGGAGGCACGCCAGGACGAAGTTATGTACGCGTACTTATGGATCCAATGCAGCTGTGCCCGGGTAAAGGCCTTAATTTACCCAAAATTAACATAGACGAAACTGCTACACATGCACGATTTTTACTTTTATCCTTAGCTAACAATGCCATGTCCCTGAAATCACCATTTGCCATTCAAAAAGCTCTGATTGCAATAGGAGGTGAACCGAAATCTGTAAAACGTTTACGTTACGGGAATCTACTCATTGAAACCAACTCCGCTATTCAAACAAAATCTTTTCTGCTCGCGAAATCTTTTTTAGATTGTCCTCTAACTGTAGCTCCGCACAAATCCCTTAATTCTAGCCGAGGTGTCATTTCTGAACCTGACCTGTTGTGCATTTCTGAGGCTGAAATCCTTGAGGGATTTTCAGGTCAGGGTGTAACTCAGGTCAGGAGAATCACAATAAAAAAGTCTCTACAATTATCCCCACAAAACATTTAATTTTAACATTTAATAGTCCAAAACTACCGAACACAATAAAAGCCGGTTATTTAAATTGTAAAATCCGTCCCTACATACCGAACCCTGTGCACTGTTTCAAATGCCAGAGGTTCGGTCACTCTCAAACTTCCTGTCGTGGGCAATTGACGTGCTCTAGATGTGCATCTGTTGGTCATTCTTCCACAGATTGCGATCTGGAACAGAAATGCGTCAGTTGCTCACAATCTCATTCCTCCGACTCAAAACTGTGTCCTAAATGGAAAACTGAAAAGAAAATTCAAATAATTAAAACTTATAGAAATATATCATACATTGAAGCCCGAAAATTAATTGCCCCGCAGTTATCTCAAACTTAAGCCCAAGTTGCCAAACCCTCAATTGCTACCAGTACAACACAAACAGATGAAAATATTACTAAAATCAAGTGCCCACCTTTACAATTACTTCCACCTCTATCATCCATACCTCAGCCAAATACATCTCCTTCAATTCCTTCAGTTTCCACTTCGTCGTCTACCACTCAAGTAAGCCTTTTGCCTTCCGCATCTTCAATAAAACGAACCACAAAATCTCGGTTACCTGAACCCATTTCTGCATCTGCCCCTGACAATAGCCTGAATACCTGTCTCATCTTTATCAACTGAAACGAGCCCAGTTGCTACACAACTTCTAATAAATTCGCCGCACTTTCAACTAAAGTTCAACCATCAGTTCCTTTATCAGAATCTGAAACTACTACACCCAATAGCGAAATTTCTAATACGTCTAAAATCCCACAGAATGTTAAACAGAATTAAAAAAAATAGAAGAAAACGTCCAAAAGTACAGAAACCAGAAGTTGAAATAAAAATGGCTCCACATAAACCCAGAAAGTCAGCACCTACGGAATATACTACTGATAACGAAGACATGCTTATGTATGACGTGGAGGAGGAACTTCAGCCAGATCCTACGGATAAATTCGCACATAAAAAAATGTTGTATAAACAATCCTGACAATTATTTACGCGCATTAACTCCAACCCGATTCAGGAAAAATAAAAGCTAATTTTTTGATAACTTGTATTGTCTAACTTTGTTTTAAACATGTTCCATTAGTCTTTTTCTATGTTTTTATTTTAAGATATAGTCTAACTTGTGGTGGGGGAACTCCCCACCAAATTTTTTCTTTAATTACTTGAAAACGATTTTATGTGATTTGAAATTTTAACTTTTTAAAACTGAGCTGTCATTGTTTTTAAATATTTTATAAAACATTTTGAATTTTTTTTAACAAATGTTGGGCGCAGCATAGCCAAAATTGGCTCTTGCGCCATAAAACCCTACATTCACTCACCCCATCAGAGACATTTTCCAAAAATTCTTAGGAAAAAAGGTCTGAATGAACCTGTCCAAATTTTTAAATTAAAAACTGTAACTTATTTAACTACTCCTGCATGTTACCTTTCCACACGAGTGTTGAAACAACTTTCGCTTGATGAAAGGGAAAACTTTCTCAAAGCAGCTGACATCGTCCTACATGACTTTTATTTGGATGACATCTTAAGTGGGTGCTTCAGTTTAAATGAACTGCAATAACTAAAGACTGAACTCACTCAGCTATTTAAAAGTGCCTGAGTGTCCCTGCACAAATGGTGTTTTTCACATTCTACTAATGACTTCCCTGATCTACACTTCGATCAATCATCTGAAGAAAGTATCACAAAAACTTTGGGTGTTTTGTGGAATAGTTCATCTGACATCTTTTGTTTTAAAGTTTCTCCTTCGACCAATCATATCTTTACGAAGAGAGATGAGCTCTCTCAGATCGCACATATTTTCGACCCACTTGGTCTCTTAGGACCTGTAATCAGCAAAGCCAAATTTTTCATGCAGAAATTATGGCTCTTAAAATTGGAATGGCATGAGAAACTTCTTGTTCCTGTTGTCGCAGAGTGGTCTTTTGTGCAATCTTTACCTGCTTTGGAAAAGCTAAAAATTCCAAGATTTGTTCTATCAGAAAATCTAGAAAGCATAATTCTCTATAGATTTAGTAATGCGTCGGAGAAGGGATTTGGTGCTGTTACTTATGTTTCTGTGATTAAAAACAGCGGTGACCGTCATAGTCAACTTCTGTGCAGCAAATCAAGAGTAGCACCTCTCAAGACTTTACCCATTCCCAGGTTAGAGCTATCAGCGTGCCTTCTACTTTCCAAGCTAGTAAGAGAGGTTATAAACGCCTTAAAAATGAACCTCTCAAGTAATTCTGTTCTCAGATTCTACTATTGCATTAAGCTGGATTAAGACTCAACCTCACCTGCTCAAAACCTTTGTAGCTAATAGAGTTTCAAAAATACAAGAGTTAACTGTGAACTTTTCATGGCATCATATTTCTTCTGAAAATAATCCTGCAGACCTCGTGTCCAGAGGTTTAAATCTTTCAGATTTAATAAACTCCCCTTTGTGGTGGAAGGGTCCTGATCCTTCTATTTTTACAAACGATGAACTTTTAGAGAACATTAATGGCTGTGAAGTGAAAAAGGAATTTAAAATTCCTCCATCCAAAAACTTATTGTTCTTTAGTGAATTTGATTTATGTAACCATATCATTTCCATTACCAATAATTATTGTAAATTAATCCGTGTAATTAGTTTTATTTTCAGATTCCTGCTGAACTCCAGATCTTTAAGAAACGAAAGAGTTTCGGGTTTTTTGTCTCTTAAAGAGATCAATCAAGCCGAACTTTGGCTCATTAAATTAGTGCAAAAACACTGAATTTAGTAATGAAATAAAAAAAACCTCCTGAGAGGTGAGCCAGTTCATCGTAGCAGTAAGTTATCTGCATTAAACTGTTTTGTGTTGATGAAAATAATATTATTAGAGTAGGTGAAAGACTACAAAATTCACCTTTATCAAAAAATCAAAAATATCCTATTGTTTTACCTAGTAAACATATTGTTTACTTTAATGATCATAAAATATTATCATGTAAAATACCTTCATGTTGGTTCAAATAATTTGCTATATCATGTTCGTCAAAAATATTGGCCACTTAATGGCAGAAATCTGACACGCCAAGTTGTGCATAATTGTGTCATTTGTTTTAAAAACAAACCCATTTTATCCAATCAATTAATGGGCGATTTGCCCAAGGAAAGGGTTACTCCCTCATATCCATTTAATAATTGTGGAGTCGATTTTTGTGGTCCATTTATGGTTAAATTTAAAAATCAACGTAAAGGAGTTCTTAATAAAGTATATGTTTCAATATTTGTATGCTTATCAACTAAAGCAATTCATTTGGATTTTGTCTCTGACCTTTCTTCTAAAGCTTTCATTGCCTGCTTGAAAAGATTTTTCGGAAGAAGAGGCAAGAGTTCTAAGATGTTTTCCGATAATGGGAAAACATTCGTAGGGGCAAATATTGAATTAAAAAAATTGCATGATTTAGTTAAATCTCCTGATGAAACATTAATTAGTTATTTTAATGACGAACATATAGACTGGAATTTCATTCCTCCAAGGTCTTCAAATTTTGGTGCTTTGTGGGAATCAGGTGTTAAGACCTTTAAAACTCATTTAAAACATGTAGCTGGAAATTCAAACTTGACTCTTGAAGAGTTCATTACTTTACTTGCCGAGATTGAAGCTGTTTTAAATTCGAGACCCCTATCACCACCTTCATCCGATTTTGATGATTTTGAAACTTTGTCACCAGGTCATTTTTTAATTGGTCGACCTGTTACGGCTATTGTAGAGCCCCAATTAATTACTGTTCAAGAAAATAGATTAACTAGATGGCAAAGATTTATTGTCTTTCCCAGCAGATATGGAAAGTTTGGAAAGGAAATTATTTAAATAATTTATACAAGAAAGGAGCAAATGGAGGTTCAGTAAAAATAATGTTGAGATAGGTACTCTCGTGTTAATTAAGAATGAATCACTTCCTGGTACCAAATGGCTTATTGGAAGAATTTTAGAAGTTTTTTATGGTAATGACAACAAAATAAGAGTTGTTAATCTTAAACTTCCTGATGGAATAATAATTGAAAGAAATGTCAGAGATATCTGCATCTTGCCAATTGAATGAAAATGTGTATTTATAATTATAATTTTTGTCATTTATATATTACTACCATTATTATTATTATTATTTATTTATTTATTTTGCATTTATATTTGATTTGTTTAACTGATAAATGTATTTTCTTTCATTTATTATTATTATCCTGTGCTATGTTTTATATTTTTTATTTAACTTTAATTATTCATTTATATTGTGAAATAGCCCATGTTTGTGTGTGTATGTAAATTTCAGTGAATATGCCTGCATATTAATTTTTTGTAATCATATTTCTTATACTAAAATTTGTTTGTATACATATAAATGTTGAAATAAGTATTTCAACGGGGGTCGGGATGTTTGTACCTTGTACACACCCGCTATTGTCGCTGATCGAGCCCCCTACAACTCATAACTTCTACTAGTTTTCTCATCCCAAGCGGACGTACTCTCCCAGTCGTTCCTTCGTAGAAAGTGTTTCATGCTTTAAGTGCCTCTTTGTCTAATACTACTTACCTTTAAATTCATTGTTAATTTGTTATTGTTTACCTATGTTAATCTGTGATATGGTCGTTCTAGGGCGACCATATCCTTGATTGTCAGCTTGAATTAGAGGTGTGGGATTCTCGAAATGAATCGACATTTTAAAATTCTTAATATGACTTTATTAAGAGTTTAACTTAAATTTCTAATAAATTGGATAAACTTATATTAAGTGAGAATAAACCAAACACGCAGCTGTAGCTAAACATGATCGCGTAACTTGGATCACTTATCTAAATAATTATATTATCCGCCTACTTTCAATTCTGATAATATAACTAATTCTGATATCAAATAATCTGTCCTACCTTGAATCACGCTAAGGTTCAATCACTTTCACAGAGACTTTTAGACACGCGTGCAATAGTATGCACCTTGTAGTAAAGGCTAGGAATCTGTAATCTTTGATAGCCCGTCAAATTACACTTCTATCGCTTCCAAACATAACTTTCTCTAAATAGCCATCCCGCTTACTAAAACTTCTATTCTTTTAAAGGCTATCTTATTTGCATTTACAATTGCATTTCACTTCTTTTATTTGGGGTTGGAAAAGATTTGCCATTAATCTTGGCCGTCAAAGAACCCAGAGGTTATGTTACAGAAAAGACGCGTGAGCCTGTCACAAATCATAACAAATATTTGTTTGTTATGGATTAAGGTTTTATTTCTCTCTCGTGAGTATTATCGACGTTAATTTTATTGTCGGCATCCCGCCAAATTTAGACCTACGGCCTCCTATTTATAGCAACTTTAACACAGTCAAAAACGTTAGGAGTGTCGTGGAAGTCGATCCTAGATTGCTTTTTGATTAAAGTGAAAGTTTGTTTGGACAGCTCTTATACTAAAAGAGACGTCTTGTCTACTATTGCCAAGATCTTTGATCCTGTTGGACTGATGGCACCAGTAATTTCAAAAGCAAAGATTTTCCACCAGCGTTTGTGGAGAAGCAAGTTGGAATGGAATGACCTTCTGCCAACTGAAGAATATCGAGAATGGCAACAATTCTTAGTATCCTTTGAGAATATCTAGAGATACCAAGACGTATTCTTTTCGCTTATCCAGAAGCTATTGAGATCCATGGCTTTGCCGATGCCTCAGAGCGGTGCTACGGTGCAGCAGTCTACTGCAAATCTAAAACTTTAAAGAGTGGAACTTTAGTTCGGTTAATCACAAGCAAATCGAGAGTAGCGCCTATTAAAAGCCTGACAATTCCCAGACTTGAATTATGTGCTGCAGTGCTATTGGGAAAACTTGTGAAAAGAGTTGTAGCTGCTTTACAACTAGATACTATTGAAATATATCTTTGGTCGGATTCGATGATCGTCTTGGCATGGCTTCGAAAGGAACCGATGGACTTAGAGACCTTTGTTCAAAATAGGGTTGCCAAGATACAAGAACTCTATCCTAATCAGCTATGGAGACACGTACCATCTGATCAAAATCCCGCAGACTTAGTCTCCCGAGGAGTCGACCCCTCAGGGGGGCTCACCTTCTTTAGGTGAGTACGGGTTTCACGCTCCCGAGGTACCCCAGTGATCTTTTTTCCCTTGTTTCCCCCCTCCTTTTTTTTCTTTCGACATTTGTTTGCTTTGGGGATAGTTTTCGTTTATGGTTTTTTGTGATAAGATATCACTGTTTTCTTTAAATAACCACCAATTATTGTTTTCCTTTTTAGTTCTATAACGTTGTTTACAAAAATATAAAAATCCCCCAAAAAATCATAAGATACGTTGAGACATAGCCATCCTGCGATAGCCATGTCTTACGTGATCCGCGTAAGCTAGAGGTGTGGGATTATCTAAAAGATGAGACATTTGCGATTCTTAACACAACTTTTATTAAGAATAACTTAAATTACTTAATTCTAAATAACAACTTTCTTAAAGTGAGAATAAGCCAACAATTAAACTTTAAATTCAAGTAAGATCGCACAACTAGATCACTTATCTTAATTATAATAATTTAACTGTCTAATCTAACTTCCTATACAAAATATTACCTTTTATAGAGTCACCTTCCTTCCTAGGTTGAAGAAATTCCTATTATGTTAATAGTAGGTGAGAAGACTCAGGCTTTCTTAATCCTTATTATATTCAATTGCGATGAGCGTATCCTTCTTCCAGAGCTGTAGGACGTCTAACACTTGTTCCGAACGATTCCACACTAAGTTATCTCTAGGTTTGCCGTCCTATCTTACCAAACCTTCTATCCTTTTAAAGTATATCTCATTTGCATATTCGTTCCGTTTCTCTTCTTGGTATTGGGTTGGAAAAGTTTTGCCATTAATCGTGGCCGTCAAAGAATTTAGGAGTTATTTTAGAAGAAGAACGCGAGAGATGTCACAACGTTTTTAAAAATTTAAAAAAAAAACATATTTTTTTTTGTTAACATAATAACAGGTCGGTGGCGTATCAATGCCGATCTGCTGCATACCTAGCCCTTAGCTCTAGGGGTCTCAGTACCACCCTTTTAGCCTCTCCCGCGAGGTATACTATTTGGGCAGTGGAAAGGGCCCTTGCGGGGAAGGGTATGTGGCGAAGGAGTTGCGTGCATCGTCGATGACCGTTCTGAGGAATGCTCTGCCTAAGGCGGTGCCAGAGATCGAGGATTTTGGTTGCGGATGGCTAGGCAGCAGGGACTCCTTCATATCGAGAAATCCTCCTTGGCTTCCGCCTTGGACCGTGCCCGGTTTCCCCGGTGTCTAGCTTTGAAGAATCCTCCGGCGGTTACACTTGACATGTCAGAAAAGTGTGGGAGTTCGGGGCCTGGCGGGGGCCCCGATGGAACTGGAAGGAATCCGTGGCAGCCAAAAATATGGAGACAACAAAAGGAAATAGCGTTTTGCCTCCCATGGAGTCAAATAAAGTATTTCCTTTGCCTCCTTTGGCTGCGCCATCTACAGGAATCATTTTGCCTCTTGTATTAAATAGCTCTTCGTCCTCCTGGGCTGATCGTGTCGATCACTCAACCCCGTCAAATCGGCTTCGCCAGGATGAAGGTCTTGTTTTGCCCAACCCTGGCGTTGATAGTATTGCTGCGCATACCAGATTTTTACTAATATCTTTACCGGACGGTGGTATGTTATCAAAATCGCCATTTGCAATAAATAAAGCTCTAATAGGAATAGGTGGTGAACCTAAATCCGTAAAACGTTTACGATCCGGTGACCATCTGGTCGAAACAATCTCCACTTTACAATGTCGTTCCTACTTGCCAAATCTTTTCTAGACTCTCCAGTTACGATAAGTCCACACAAAACACTCAATTCCTGCAGAGGTGTAATTTCAGAATCTGATCTGTTGACCATCCCAGACGCAGAAATCCTCGAAGGATTTTCTGATCAGGGTATGATCCA
This sequence comes from Trichonephila inaurata madagascariensis, assembly GCA_019973955.1. Lineage (NCBI taxonomy): Eukaryota > Metazoa > Arthropoda > Arachnida > Araneae > Nephilidae > Trichonephila > Trichonephila inaurata. The sequence goes on along the minus strand of BMAV01013011.1, from coordinate 208,214 downwards.
GGTTAGAAGAATAACAATAAAAAAAGAGGCTTCTATTGTTCCAACAAAACATTTGATTCTAACTTTTAATAGACCTAAACTACCCACAACAATTAAAGCCGGATACCTAAACTGCAAGATTCCCCCATACATTCCGAATCCTCTGCGCTGTTTCAAGTGCCAGAGGTTCGAACATTCACAAACTTGCTGCCGTGGACAACTGACTTGCTCTAAATGTGCGTCTGCTGGACATTCTTCTACTGACTGCATTCTAGAGCCAAAATGCATTAACTGTTCACAGTCCCATCCATCGAATTCTAAACTGTGCCCTAAAAGGAAAATAGAGAAAAAAATACAAGAAATCAAAACTAACAATAATATATCTTACATAGAAGCTAAAAACCTATATCCCTCAGATATCCCAAACATATGCCCAAGCTACTAAATCTTCACCAATATCCGTTAAACGCAGACAGATGAAAACATCACTAAATTAAAATGTCCCCCTTTTAAATTTACTGCAGCTTTCATCTCCAAAAACCAAATATATCATATGTTCTCCCCTTTACCACATATCCTCAACCCAAGTACAATTTATCCATCTCTTCTAGCATCTAAAATTCAGATCCTCAGCCACCAACCCCTTTTCGAGCAAAAAAAAAAAAACAAAGAAAAATATCTAAAGCACTGGTCCCCGAAAAATAAAAAAAAAAAAAAACTTAAAAAAAAATACGACGAATTTAAAAAAAAAACCGGAAAAAACATACCTTGAAGACACGGGGGAAAAAAAGATCCCCTAAAAAACCAACCCCCTCCCAAAAAAGATCTGGGAAACAGAAAATTTTTAAAGCTCGATAAATGGACAGACGCTAACCCGTCTGACACGGATTCACAGATTTTGGATCCAGGAATATGAGATTTTTTAGGGGCTGATTTAAAAAAGTGGAGCTAATCCCTTGACAGGGCCCTTTCCCAAACCCCCCAAAAAAAAAACCCCTGTTTCTGGAACTGTTGTGGTTATAGATCCTCCCGATGACGAAAAGTTTAAACCGGGTATCATCCAGATTGTAGCACTTCAAGAGACCTTCTTAAGTTTTTTCCCACAAACAAAATAGCGGTATGTTGGGTGCGGAAAGACACAAAACCCTAAATTCTGGAGGGTTGTATTTTCACACCCCCTAAATGTCCACCAAGTCCCCCACTGTACTCATTCAGGCTGTAGCGGGATTTACCCACGAGCCTTTTTACAGTCTGCTGCCTTTACTTGCCACTAAACTGTTATCCCCAACAAGACTTGAACAACCGGATAAAATTTGCCAAATTTTTTACTAGGTACTTTATGGACATAACCTTTGGGGTAGCGAAGACCAACCTGGGTGGGACAGATTGAACAGGTATTTTTGATCACTGTCCCTGCCTGTCAATCACGAGGAACCAACTTACTTCCACGAACCCCCCGATCATTTCAACATTAGATTTGGCCATTTTCCCCCTTCCCCTTACCGTATTATTTCTTTGAAAAGGACTTATATAATAGTGATCATTTCCCCCGTTGTCCTTCTCAGATTATGATGGTGGAAAACTTTTTCCCCCCACGTATTCTTTTTAACGTGCAGACTGGGCCCCCTTTTCCCCAGTTGGTGTGATATCTGAGGGAATGGTCAAACAGAAAAATGTTTATACTGCTGTACAAGAAGTCAACAATGTTTTATTTCGGGCGATTTTCAATACCAAAAATCAGCATTATTCAAAATTTTCAAACCTTGGTGGAATACTGATTGTGACAGCGTATAAGAACCAAAATGGGTTTGGGAATCTTTTGCAAAACCCCACTACGGAGAACTTTTTACTTCAAAAAGGGAAAAGCAATGCTCGCGAGTAAAGGGGCATAGTCGAGGGAACCTGGGTTCGATGTGTCTTTACTTTTCAGTCAGTAACAATTATGAGAAAAGCAAGGGAAAATGGTTTAATCAAAAATTTTCCTTCCCATTTTCAAAAAACCGATCCTTCTTTTCTTCCCCCCGACGAAATTCAATGTTCTGGGTGAAACTTTTCAGAGTGTATCTGCAGTTTTCAACCTCGTTTCCCCCGAGATTAAGAGGCGTGCAGAATTTCCCCATAAACTTTTTTCACTCGTTCCTTTTTTTTCCCTTATGCATTTACGATGACTGTAAAAAAGGCACCTGACAAACACACAAAAAAGCCCTGTGGGGAATCACTTTCAGATGCTCCGTCATCTTAATCCTGACTCTAAGAACATCCGTTTGTTAACAGAGTTTGAAGGACATTTATTCCCCCCAGCTGGGGAGAAGCCAGGACCAACCTTAAGCCGGCAAGGGGAACAGACCTTGAGTTAATCCCATTTTTTGACGAGTGCTTTTGCAAGACCTTGAACGTATGGTAAATGCTCGTTTTTGGTGTATGTTTTGGAGAAAGAAAAGTTTTTTTCTTGCAGAGTGGATTCCGTAAGGGCCACCCCCCGATAAAATTTATATTAGAATCCCAAATCAGGGGATCCTTTTTGTTAGAGAAACCATAGTTTCTTTTTTTTGACATAGAGAAAGCATACACCGAACATGGGTTATGGGGTTTTCCGTAATTTGTATGATTTTGGCTTAAGGGAAATCTTCCCATTTTTATTTTTAACTTTTAGCTCTTCGTTATTTTCATGTACGCGTTGGTCACTCATCTTCTCATAAATTCATACAAGATCAAGGTGTCCCTCAGGGTAGCGTTCTGAGCGTTACACTTTTTAATATTCATATGAGCAGCATACTTCATCACCTCCCACCTTCAGTGCGAGGAATGCTTTATGTTGATGATCTGCAAATCTCTTGTCAAGGTTCAGATATGAGACTAATTGAGCGGCAGCTGCAAACAACTGTCAATCGATTAGTTAAGTGGTGCGATCAGAATGGTCACACGATCTCTCCTTCCAAGAGCAGCTGTGTCCATTTTTGCAGAAAGCGTAACCTACATCCAGAGCCTTTCTATTCAAATAGGAAATATACAAATACCTGTAGTCAGTGAGGTACGCTTCCTCGGAGTGATCTTTGACTGTAAATTGACTTTCCTTCCGCATGTTCTTTACTTGCGGAAGAAGTGTGAACGATCCCTCAACATCTTAAAAGTGCTGTCAAACACCGTATGGGGAGCCGATAGAGTCTCGTTACTCCGAGTATATCAAGCACTAATCCTTTCACGTTTGGACTATGGTTGTGTAGTGTATGGTTCTGCTCGTGCATCTGTTTTAAGACGATTGGACACAATACATCATTCTGCTCTGAGAATCATCTCTGGTGCTTTCAGAACTTCGCCTGTCACAAGCCTGTATGTGATATGCCATCAACCACCTTTAGAATTAAGGCGGAGGCTGTTAAGTGCCAATTACTTTATTCGTGTGCCATGTCTGTTCCTTCTCATCCATTAAAACCCTTTTTCTCTTGCCATTGGTCTCACTCGACTCTATGAAGCCCGTTCATTTAATATCAAGCCTTTTTCGGAAAGAGCAAAAGCTGTTCTAAATGACGCCCACTTAAATAACATAAATATCCAAGAAAATAATGTACTTGCTTTTCCACCCTGGGACATCCAAATTTTTAATTATAGTAACCCTTTTTCAGGTTATGACAAAGCAGGTACTGCTCATGTTATTTATCAGCAGATCTTTTCTTTCCACCGATAAGTATTCTAAGTACATACCAGTCTACACGGACGGGTCGAAGACCGAAGGACGTGTTGGGTGTGGTGTTGTTTTTAACGATACCATTATAAGTTTCACCCTACACAATTCTATGTCTGTCTTTAGTGCTGAATTGACTGCCATTCTTGTGGCACTTCAACATATATTGATTTCCAGCTACCGTCATTTTTGTGTGTACACTGACAGCATGAGTGCTCTAGAATCCTTACACTCTTTAACAGAACGTAGACACCCCACTGTGATAGAAATACTTTTACTTCTGCGAAAATTGGAAAGAAAGGGTTTTGATATAATTTTTTCTTGGGTACCTGGACACGTGGTATCCTTGGTAATGAACAGGCTGATAACGCTGCACGATCCATATCTGATCACATGCAGCAGCCTGTCTGTTACCAGGATTTAAAATATCTATACAGCACTATATCCATCATACATGGCAAGAGACTTGGGATCAACAGGTCATCAACAAACTACGGCTTTTCTTATTTTCCACTGCTCAATGGGAGCGGAAACCAGTACGAAGACAAGATGTCCTCTTGACTCGTCTTCGTATTGGACACACCTCGCCCTAACCATAAAATTTTTTCCCGCTGGGAGAGAGCCCCCCCAGTATGTGATTTTTTGTCAATGTGACCTTTTCCTTTTTTACACTTTTTAAATTTGAATGTCCAAAATATTCATCAAAAAAAACACCTTTTTTAAAACCCAATCTTTTAACTTTTGATTTGGGGGGAAAACTCCCCACCCAAAACCCTTTTTCCCCCTTTTTACGTTCAATTGAAAATTTTACATGAAATTTTAATTTTAAGGATTTTATTGTACCATTGGTTTGGGATTTGGCTTTTAATTATATTTTTAATATTATATATGTATGATGTATTTTTATGCTTTTTTTTTAAATACTTTTTTTTTTTAAAGAAAGTGTTTGGTGCAGTTTTCCCCTTGCCCCTTTTAAAATTTTTCACCACTCCCCTTTAAAAAAGTTCGTAAATAAACTAGAAATAAACTTGAATTAAAGTTTCGTTTAATCTACAGTTAATTGTGTATGAAAAAAATGAAATTTTGTGGAGGTTTCGCAAGTTCTCAGATTTAAAAAGTCAGTTTTTTTCCTTAATTTTTTCGTGGGGGGGTGGGGCCTTTTTGGCAGCTGGGTTATTTTAAAAGTCATTTTTTTTAAAAAACTTTAATTCATATAATGGCTTGTTTGTTTATATCATTGGGAAAGGGGGGAATGATTTGGGGAAAATTTTTGAAATATCAAAAAATCAAAATCGATTTTCAAAAAGGTTTTACCCTACTGTGATTCATAAAATCTTCGAAGCTACTCAAAAAGCTGGTTTCAAGTTCACACGAGATAAAACGCAATTTCTAGTTTCAGAAATCACTCTTTTTGGTCGGAAGGTTTCTCAAGATGTTTTCCGTCCTGACAGGGAATGCATAGCAGCAATTGAACGTTACATGACTCTCAAATCAAGAAGTCAGTAGTTTCCTTGGATTTACCAATCAGTTTTGGAAGTATATTCGTAACTATGCTGTTATAGCTAAATCACTTACAAGCGTTTTAAAAGGTTTAGAAAAGAAGACCTGTAGGGCTCTCATAGTTTTAACATATGGCCAACAGCGTACATTTGAATCTTTTAAAACTGCAATTACTACTGCCCTCATTATTTCATATTTCAAACAAGGATTACCAACTTTTCTAGAAGCTGATGCTTCTTATTCTGGACAAGGTGCAGTTTTACCTTAAGAACAGAATGGAAAGAGTCATGCCATTGAATAATCATCACGTACCTTAAAAGATGCTGAAACACGCTACCACAGTAACGAACTGAAATGTACTGCCGTACATAGGGTACTAACTGAAAAATTTCGACATTATCTACTTGGTCAACAAGTTTCAGTTCGTCACAGACAATTATGCAACCGCTTATGTAGTTACAAAATCTGCAATTAATCGAAAATATTTGCGCGATACTTAGTAGATTTAGCTCATTTTATTTTACAACTGAGCACCGAACTGGAAAGCAAAATGTCATCGTTGATCACCTATCACGTTTCCCAACACCACCTGTTTGTTTAACAGTTACTGCAAGTTATGAATCAGAAATTTGTGTAAAACAGAAAAGAGATGACTTTTGTCAGTATATTTTTGCTTACTCAAAGAAAAAACAAACAAAAAGACAATGTCAATCATATGCAATTACAATATCGATAACAACACTCTTGTGCGAGTTAAAGACAATAAATCGAAATCTGTAGTGGTGATTCCTAAGGCAATGAGAGAACGAATTTTGATCGCTTGTCACGATGATGTTGGACATATAGACGCAAAAAAATCTCTTCACAATTTACAATTACGTTATTGGTGGCCAAACATGCGCAAGGACTGCAAAGCAAATGTTCGAAGTTGTCATAAATGCCAAATTGTTAACCGACGTACTGCTAATGCCTATATGGTCTTTTGCAGCAATTGCAAATTCCATCCACACCTTGGCAAATTGTATTCCCTGACCACATAATCTGTTTGTCACAAACAAGAAACGGAAACACAAATATGCTTGTCCAAATTGACCACGCCACACGCTATGTAATTGCAACACCTTCTGCGTCCCTCGCCGCTCATACAGTGTGACTAATGCTCTGTATAATAATATAATACTCAGGTATGGACCGCCAAATATGTATTTATCAGATAGAGGAACAGCTTTTACCTCACGTCACACTTAGTGGTTTCTTCAAAAGTATGAATCACACAATCAACGACACCAACTTATTCACCCCAATCGAATAGTATCGTTGAACGATCCAATGGCATCATAGTGGCTACTTTGAAAAAAGCGATTGACAAGAACCCGAATAAATGGGCGAATTACTCCCAAACACCTTACTGGCAATAAATACTACAAACAAAATTCTACTAGAAAGTCACCAATTTATTTACTTCATGGGTATGAGCCACGCATTCCCCGTGAACTTCACATTGGTAGCTTCATAGATGACTCACCACGTGAAGATCAACTAGACCATTTAACTTTGGCCAAGGCCGAAGTGGCAAATAATGTGTATGAAACACATTTACGGAACAAGCAAAGATTTGATCTCCATCGCAGATCCCATTCCTTAAAGGCTGGAGATCTAGTATTGTACGCCTGGCCGAAACAAGGAGATCACAAACTTTCTCACATTTTCAAAGGACCATTTGTGATTGTCCGCTCAGTCGGGGCCGTGAGCTACGAGATCAAGTCCACGACACAGCAGAACAAATTTATCAAGGTTGTCCACGTACAACATCTTCTATATTTTTTCCCACCGAAAAAAAACCAAACCGCTGCAATTTTATCCCCAATTCCCCCTTTAGGGGGAAAACCAACCTCGTGCAAAAAGAAATTAAGAAATTTTTTTTAAGTTTGGGGGACCAAGGGCCCAAAGGGAAGGGGGGTTTTTTAATCCGTTTTCAAATGATTTGGCCTTAGCCCGGCCAAAAATTTTCCCAAAATTTAAAATTTCCCCCGTTTTTTTGGGGGGGCCAACCCCCTTATGGGGGCCAGCGCAAAAAAATGTTGGGAAGGGTTGTAAAAAAAAAAAGGGACCGGGCTTGAAAAAAAAATGAAAAAGGGTTTTTGAACCCAATTTTTAAAATTTTAAACAACCTTGGGAAATTGAAATTCCTAAAAAACCCCTTTTATTTGTTAACAAAAAAAGGGGGGAAACAAAAATACCTTTAAAAATTTAAGGTTTTTTTAATTTGAAAAACCTTCCTTTTTTTTCCGGGGGCCGTTTTCATAATTAAAAGGGTTGTAAATTTAAAATTTATTTTTTTTCAAAAATCCGAAAAATTATGAAAAATTTAAGAAGAAAAAGGGTTTTACCTCCCCTTCCATTTTTTTGGGGTTTCTTCAAAATTAAAAACACAATCCCCCCCATTTGGACCCCAAAAAAACTTTACAATTCGGAAAAATTTTCGGAAACGCCCAATTTTTTGGAAAATTTTATTTGGCCCCCGGGAAAAAAATTTTTTTAAACAAGAAACCCAAATTTTAAAGGGGACCTTGAATTTTTTTAAAAAGCACCTTTTTTTGGGCAAAAATACCAAAAAAAAATTTCCAAAAACCTTAAAAATTTTTCCCAAATTTTTTTAAAACTTTTTTGGGAAAAAAAGGCATTTTTTAAATTTCCCCTTGGGAAAAAAAAGGAAAAAAAAGGGAAAAACTCCCCAAAACTTTGTTAAAGGGTAAAACGGAGTTTTTTTAACTTTGGCCGGGCCGGGTTTTGGCTTTTTTAAAACCTTTTTGAAAAAGGAAAAACCCCCCAAGAAAAATCTCCTTTCGGGGTTTAAAAAATTCCAAAAGGGGGAGATTTTTTTTTGTGTACCCCTTGGCCGAAAAAAGATTTTGAAATTTCTTAAATTTTCCCGGAAAGGACATTTGTGATTTTTCCCCCTTCATTGGGGTAGTAAATTTTTTTTAAACACGAAGCTTTCAATTTTACCCCCCAAGGGGGGCCCCCCAAATTACAGCACCCCCCTTTTTACCTTAAACGAAATAAAACAACCATCGAGGAAAACAGCCCAGACGAAAAAGAAACGAGAGCCACTGAGCCGTTACCAAAAAATTTTAAATTGCGCTTTTTTTCCCCCAAAACTTAAACTATTTTTCATCAAAATTTTTTTTTATTTATTTTTTCCCTTAAATTTTAAAAATTTTTTTTTGAATTTCAAAAATTTTTATATATATAGGGGCGGATTTTTTTTATATTACTTTTTTCAAGTATGACCCAAAAAAGGTTATTCCCCTATTACGTTTGGAACCGTGTTTTAAATTTAAAAAAAGTTTTTTCATTAGATTAGAAAAATGTATAAAAAAAATTTTTTTTAAGAATAGTATTACTAAAAAAAATTATTTAAGTACAATTTTTTTGAAAAAAATGAACAAAAGAATGCCCCAAATTTTTAAAATGTTCTCCTTTTCTGAAAAATGCTTTTTTTATAATAATTTTTTTTGCCTGTATATAGTTTTTGGGATTTTATACAGGGCTAACTAAATTTTTTTAAAATATATAACTTAGAAGTGGGTTTATCCCCCCCCAACAACACACACACACACACAAAAAAAAAAAAAAAAAAAAAAGGGGGGGAAAATTTTTTGAAAAAAAAGGAAAATAATTATATTTCAAATGGTTGTAGCCTGAAAAAAATCATGTTAACTTTTCAAAACTCATAGTTGAGCCTCTGTACAGAGGTCTGAAATATAAGGAAAAATTTTTTTAAATAAAGCTTTTTTCCAAAAGGAGAACATTTCAAAAAAGGTTGTTCAAAAGTTAAATTTTTTAAGAAATTTTTGAATTAAAATAATTGTTTTTTTTGGAATGTCCTTAAAAAATTTTATACATGCATATCTGATTTCAGCAATATTTACCCAAATTTGTAAACAGGTTTAAAAAAAAACCCCTTTAAAAAATATAAAAAAAAAAGGCAAAAGGGGTGAGAGGATAACATTAATGAAAAAACCCATAAAAAAATTCCCTGGCTGTTGGCAACGGACCTCATAATTTTGAGCCTTGGTCAAGTGACAAGGACGACACATGAACTGGCAACCCACTTTTAACTCCTACACCCCATCAATGGGAGGACACTGAGCCCCTACAGAATTAATGTACACTAGCCTCCTCTACACGACGGGGCTTCTGTGTCACCAGAAACTCAAACTCGTGACATTCCAGCCTCAAGTTCGTGACCATCACTATGTTATCGCAGCTACTATAATGAGTTAAACAAAATTATTTAAATTTTTAAAAATCAAATGTTATGTACGTACAAACCAAAATGTAGAATTTCCAAGTATTTAATTACACATGGTATTTGCATGTACTAGAGAGCATAAAAAGAACAATAAAATAAATAAATAAAATTACAACATTTAAAACACTTTTATTAAAGTTTGTTAATATATTTTTGTAATAATTATGTTTGGCATAAAAAAGTTTTTGATAGGTTAATAAATGAGTTTTAAACTTATTTTTTCCCAAGGGAACACTTGGGTGAAAAATTTTCATGTAAAATTTGAAAAAATAGGGGCCAAAAAAGAAAAATGCTGAATTTAAAGATGAACATTATACGAATTTGTTTCCCTAAGAATGCGCAAAGAAATTCAGGAGCCTTCAAATAATATAAATTTGATCATTATAAGCTTTGAAAAAAAGGTTCATCTTAAAAATTTAAAATAGTTCATTATTTTCTCTTATGTGAATATAAGTATATTGAAAATTAAGTAGATGTATCTCACATATTTTGGGTAATAAAATTCAAAATGTTGCTGATATTTCTAAGTAAGAAGTAATAATCAAGGGGAAAAAAAGGAATTCAAAACTTAATACAATTTTTTTCTGATTGAGTTGAAAAAAGTACAGAATTACGTTTAACTATAATAAATATAGAGATACGTACACAAAACTTTATATGAAAAAAAAAAAAAGAAAAAATCTACTTAATTTTAATTCTTTACAAATTTGGAAAACATATGATTCTGCTACAGAGTTAAGTATATTAACTTTTATAATAGCTCCCATTTTTGAATCCTATCCACAAAATTCAATGGTAATTTAGTGCCTAGAGACTTTAACATAAGACAGAACTGGATGTGGTATGTTATATATAATACTATATATGATATTTTATAATAAAAAAATTACCAATAGAAGGATTTTTTTTTGAAAAAAAAATTTTTCTTACTACTTACTCTTATTTTAATTTCTAAAATTGACCAGATGCTTTTTACCATATTTTTTTAGCCCTTTTTTTTAAGCAAAAACTAAAATTTAATGCTATTATTTTTTAAAAAAATTTGGGAAACGGGAAACTGAAAAAAATCTAAACCGTGTTAATTAAAATATTCATTACATAAATTCATGATTTCTGTATTAAACACGTTCTTTTTTTCAAAAGTTTCACATTCTAAAATTTTACGTTTGAGATAATATTCAATCTTTAGTAATAATACAATATTTTTTAAAAATAATTTTCAAAGTTTTTGAGATTTAAATGTTTTTAAATGTGTTTATTAACTTTTATTAGAAAACAATGAATTAAGGAACACATGAATTTTGACAGTGTATGAATGCGTGTATGAATAAGTGTATGAATGCGTATTATATTGTAATTTTTACATGGATATTTAAACTTTGTTAATTATAATTTTTGATATAATGGTAGTTAAATATAGTTCAAATATTGACATATAAAATAAAAAAAAATCAATTTACTCATTTTCATTGAAAATAATGTTTATATCTTATATCTTGTTTAGAAAAAAATATATACATTGTAGCTTATTTACAGCTTAATTCTGCAAAAAAATTCGAATAGTTGCGTTGGTCATTTTTATTTTAGAGATCAAGTTTTATTTTAGATTAGCGTTATTAAGGTTTGACATTATTAAATCTTGGATATAATTATATTTTTTTATGAGTATAGAAGTTTGAAAGGGTTTAAAATTTGTATCTCATATTTTTCGATGTAAAATTTAAAAAAGCCCTGCTATTTTTTTGTCTTAGTAATAATTTTAATTAAAAAAAAATTTTTTTAAATTCAAAACTTTTTTTTCTAGGGAAAAAACTATACTATTTACTTTTTTTGAAATAAAAATATAAATACACATGCAAAAATTTAGGGAATGAGGGGGAAAAAGAGATAATTTTTTAAAAAAATAAATTTAAAAAGGGAAAAATATAATTGTTTTCCAGTTTAAAATACCAACTCTGTTCCCAATCCACAGAACTCAATGATACTTCAGTTTTTGATATTATATAATAAAATCAATTTTATCCTATATTTTGGTATTGCGCAATCTTGTTTTTTAAATCCCAGTCATAAATTTTTAATTTTTCTAATAAATTTTGTTGAGGAAAAAAAAATATAAAAATATCTGTTGACAGTTTTTTCCCTTTCTGGTGCTGTCTTTCGGATTGGAGCCCCGGGCATCTTGTGACACTTTTATTGATATAGCCCTTTTGGAAAAAAGAAAAAATAGCATACATTTTTTTTGTCGTAAGAGTATAGAGATGTATCTGGGAAAAAAAAATATGGAAAAAATAAAAAATCGTTTTTTTTTGATGAGCAGAAATGCCTTTATTCTTATTGTAGACTTTCAACAGATGTTTTTGGTTTTTATTGTAGTATAAAAATAAAACTGGAGCAGAGAGGGGGATAAGTTTAGTCTCTTTCAGCTCTATATATCCCAAAAAAAAAAAACGCTGAAAATATTGTTAACAAGTTTAAATTCAAATATATGCCTTTTTCATAAAGTATTTTCTAATTAAAAAGATTAAAAATGTTATTTTTTAAAGTAAATTATATTTTTTTATAGTATCCTTTTAAACCCAAACCCAGATTTCATTTTGCAGAACCAAAAAATTAAAAATTTTTTAATAAATTTTTCTTACCATTGTTGAGGAGTGCGATAAACAAAATGGGTTTAAAAATTTTTAAATTTTAATTTCAAGCATATTTCTTCTTTTTACAATTAACTATTTTCAAGATTTTGTCTCTCTTAAACCATTACCCCTCCACCGCTGTGAAAAAAAAAACTAATTTTCTTGAAAATATTGCGTTATGTATATATTCATGCACACACATTATGTTTTATTTGTAAGAAATACTTTAAAATTTTCATAATTGAAATTTTTTTTTTTATTTGATTATGATAAAAGCTATACATCTTTTATGGTAGAAGTAAGATAAAGCTACAAAATTTTTGTTTATATATTTCTCATTTACATTAAGATTAATAAAAAAGAAAGGCAAAGTCTGTGACAAATTCACACCAATTTACGGGTCTTATAAATGGAATTGAAATGATCAGTCTCTAATATTTTAAATCGAATTTATACGGTTATATATTTGTTTAAAAAGACATATAAAGTAACAATAAAAAGTTAAGTATTAAAATTACTATTAAATGACTTAATATAATGATGAAAAATTTTGTTTCGTGAACAAATAAACCGTTGAAAGCGTAATTTTTTCGTTCCGGTTCAGCTAAAAAAATATATCAGTTCAGTTCCCAATGAATAATTTCATTTTATGTTAATTCTTATTTGTACTAAAAATATAATTCTATCATAAAAGAAAATTTTAATTCTATCGCAATTTAGAAGATTTTATTCTTTTGGAAATTTGTATACACTTTGCGAATTAATACAATTAACCTGCACGTGCAATACAAGTGCTGAACAGAGAACGGCGAGCATTGGTTTTGTTATCCATTATCAAAATAGCATTTGACAACCAGTTTCATGATTATGTCACTTGCCGCTCACATTGTGAACATTGCCTTGCGATAATTATGTAAAAAATATGTTTATCTATTTCTGTAACATATGAAAATTGATTAACCGAAATAAACCGAGATTTTTTTCGGATCATGTCCGGTTTTCGTTCCAACCAAAAGTACGTTTTTTTCCATTTTTTAGTTAAGTTCCGGTTTGAAGCCGTAATTGAAACTTCTCACTTTGATAAATAATTTAAAGATAGTCTTAAAAAAATATTTATAGTTGTGAGTTGTTTAATCGGAAATACCACTTCTCAATAACGACAATGATATTGGAATTTTTTTTTCTGTGTATTTTAATGAATATTGTTCAAAATTTATTGAAGATGCATCGTAAATATTACTAACTTGCATGTAAATCTTAATCATTGCACACAAAATAAATTATTATTGCTGTTGTTTCATATGTCCAAATCGGAGTGAGAGAGTGATTGAATTTTAACTTCGCACTGTTCAGCTACTCTAGGTTTTTTGGCGCCGGACCTCATAATTTTGAACCATGGTCAAGTGTCCTGGATGACACCTGAACTGATACCCCTCTCCTAACTTCTACACCTCATCAATGGGAAGACATTTGATGAATTTAACGTGCATCATCCCGCTACACGACGGGTATACAGCGGTATTAGGCTCAAACTCATGACACACCCTCCACGAGTCTATTACGTTGACCACTAGGCTACTGCGGTCACTTTTCCTTTCTGAAAGAAATTCTCAGTTTTTTCTTTAAATAAAAGAAAAAAAATACAATTTTTCAAAAATAATTTTGACCATGGTCAAGTGAAGAGAACGACACTTGAGCTGGCATCCCCCTCTCCTAACTATCACACCACACCAAGTGCAAATCAATTCGTTTGCATCTCTGATCACTTGCCAAAGAACACATAATGTGTGTATCAGTACCCAAAACTAAAGTGTTAAACACACAACTACACAAAAGGCTTTAAACACGCAAAATCTACACAATTAAAATCATAAGAATCAAAAATGCATATTATTCCAAGTGTGTCTGTTATTCCAATGAGAAATGCCAGTAGGCCTTTCTTTTTCAGCCTGAGGTGTTCGACTAAGCAACCATGCCCTGATCTTAATCTGAAATTAGCCACAGCTATTTTACGTGACCCTACAATCAATCATCCTTAATATTCTCCCATAGTCTACTTTTATTTTCAATTGACAGTTTTGTCATATGTTTACGTATGTACATGTATGCTGTTATATTTTCTCGTGTACTTCTTCCAAGAGAATTCAAGGAAATGAAACCCCATTCAATAAATAATTGTGTACCATTCTTTGCCAAAGTCTACCTGAGAGGGTATCCACTGGAATTATATTTTTAATTTTCCTCTTGAGTTTTCTGATATCTTGCTTCATTTTTGTCCCAAGTACAGACTCAAAGCAATGCTGAAGTGTTATTGCATGTAAGGCCGATTTAGAAGCAACAATAATGTCAGTCATTTGTAAGACTCACAATATTTGCATACTGGAACATGCTGCGAAAACATGACATTCATGAAGTCACAACTGCCCCCTGGGTTATGCAAAACTACTCTACAGCAGGGGGTCAGCAACCTTTCAACTGTTGCGTGCCAAACCAATCTACCAAAGCGATTCAGCGGGCCAAACAGTAGAACATTTTTGAAACAATTCGATTCTCGTGATAATTCATGAAGAGTTGTTGTTGTTGTCGTCAGACAAGTCAAAGTTATTAGATAGGCCCGAAGGCGTGTAGCACCGCTCTAGCCACATTATCGGCCTTATCAGAGTAGAGGGTCTCCCTGGTGCAGTTGAGGTCAATGTTGAAGAGGGCTGCCGAGATGGAAGGGCAGCTCGGGACGTGTGTGGGATCCAGTTGTATATCTGGGCAGTGTTTACACTTCGGGAACGTTCTCGAACCATCAGGGAGGATCTTCATTCTCTAGAGGTGTTCCGTCCTAAGTCGTGCAATGGTTGTTGTAATTGCTCTGTCATAATTAAGCTCAGGGAGCGAACATTTCTTTTTGGGGTTGTGACAGAGTTTCCGTTTTGCCACGGCATTGGAATCAAAAGATGTTGTTGCCAGTGGTGATGGATTGATTTTTCTGGCCTCTTTGGCTAAAACGTCAGCCGCTTCATTACCCTCAATTTTAACATGTGCCGGGATCCATTGGAGGATGCAAGACTTATACTTCTCAGAAATTTCTTTCAGGAGAATGTCAATTGTTTGGACAATGTGTTTGTAGTTCCTTTGCGCAGTTCCTCTAGGGCAGATTTGCAGTCCGAGAACAGGACGATGCCTTCGGAGAAGTTGGCAGATGTCCAGGTGAGATAAATAGTCAGAGCTTCTTTTATGGCAACAAGTTCGCTTGTAAAGTTGGACGCAATCACCCCCGCTGGTAGTTTATGCCTTGACGTTGAGCCATCTGGGTACGAGATGTAGATCCCAGATCCTCCCCTGTCACAATAAGAATCCGAATCCGAAGAACCATCGGTAAAGGCTGTAACGAGGTGAGGCTTCGCAATAGTCTCTAAATCTTTGTGCTTGATCGTTTCAATGGGCTCTTTCTTTGTACAAGGTTCTAGCAGGGCCAAATTGATCTGTACAGAAGAGGGTGGCTTTAATGTATCGTACGGTTCCCAGTTGATGTTCAGGGACGAGTGCGGCAGACCAATGACTTCTCTGATAGTTTGGTCGATTTGTAGCATGGAAGATCGTTTAAGCCTGGTTTTCGCCGTCCAGTTGCGAAAAGTGACACTAGAGATATGTTGTTCGCGACTGCTTCTGATTTTATTTGTGAATTTAACAATGGAAAGTCTTATCCTATTATCCAGTGGGAGAAGGGCACATTCAGTCACTGATTTAAGGCTATTCGTCGAAGAGACGGCTCCAATAATAATTTTGGAAGCTCTGTATTGAACATAGTCCATTTTCGAGGAGGAAGATGCCGGGGCCCAAATTGGTGATGCATATTCCAGGATTGGTCTGATAAGGGTAGTATAGGTATGGAGGAGTGCCTTCGGTTTGGATCCCCAAGAAAAGCCACAGAGTTTCCTCAGGGTGTTAAGTTTTTTCAGAGCTCTTTGAGAGACCGATTCAATATGTTTAGTAAATCTGAGTTCTGCATCGAGGAACCTCCAAGACATTTGGGGTGCATGATTTGTTCAACTGAGGAGTTGTGGAACTTGATATTGGATTTGAAGTATTGTCGGTTCTTTCTGTCTGTGGAGAAAACACATAATTTGGATTACTCTGGATTGATAAGAAGCTTGAGATCATTAGCCCAGTCTTCGATATCAAGGAGGTTATCATTTAAAATGTTTTCAGATCCTGCATTACGTAAATATATTTCTTAACATAAAAAAAAAAAAAAAAGAAAAAAATAAAATTATTTTCTAAAAAAAAATAAAAAAATTTAAATTTATACATATATGTAGTATCCACCCACACCAGTTGGTGCGACGGTGACTATTAACTGGAACCACCAACATTCACTGTAACTGTGATTCCGGAAGACATGGTAAAACTGAGCGCAAAACGATGTGGAGAGAGAATGGACGCTTTTCGCATAGAGTTTGCCAGCTGATGTCAAGGGCAGCCACCGCCTCCTATTTATTCATTCTATTTTAGTATTAGTGTGTTTTGTGATTTCTTTTTTTAAACTTATTAAAAAATACGAAATGCTTCTTAGTCTTCATTTCTAACCCAAGGTGACGCGTGAACCCTCACCTCAGATATATAATATTATGTATTTTCAAGCATATTTATTAAAATTAGATATAAGTAACGTGAAATATATAATTATTTCCCTTCATTCTAGTTACATAAAAAGATAAATAAAATGTCATTGCAAACTTAGTGCTTTCACCGCTCTGATTTCATATTGCAAAACCAAAGGTATAATTTGTGACTTATTACTTATTACATGAAACTTATTACATAAAACTTATTACATGAAAATGTTCACGAATACCTTTTGAAAGCCAGCGTATTTTGCAATGTAAAACTTATGAGTAATAGAAGGAGATTTGGAAGATTCTCATCTAGCAACCTTAATATTTCAATGTATAGTTTTTGTTTTAATTCCTCATTTTTACAAGCGATTGTTACTTTTGTGTTTAATAAAAGAACAACATAATTTAAAATATTTATTTGCTTACGATCCAATTTCAAATAGTTACCCAGCAATAGTTGAAAATTTCAGGTATAATAAATAAATAATTGTTAAATTCGCAAATAATTTGCCAGAAATGCTAAAACTACACATGGTTAATTAACATGTGGATGACTAATTATAGTATTAGCTCTTATACACTGATGAAAAAAAATTTGTAAGTAGGAATTTGTAAAAGTAGTAAAGAAATTTCGACATTACATCTCTTTAGGTAACATTTAAATGATCATAATTTCAAGATAACAGTTTAATGTGTAAACGCGAGAAGAGTCTCATTTTAAATGGGAAATAATAGTATATTGAGAGAAAGCCGGTCTAACCACCAGAATTTTGAATGCAAGTAGGCAAACATGTATCCATTGTGTCATACAGGTGCCAAGTGTCAGTTTAAAGAAAGGAGTTTTGTGTTAGTTGCCCTTGACCGGTTAATTGAGAGACAGTGACTGCGAGTTTTGTAAGACGCTGGAGTTGGTATCCAATAATGTCCCTAACGGGCTCATTGAATAAAGATTTTAGAATCTAACAGGCCCAAGCCACAAGTTTAGGTGCAACAGATGCATGAGGGCATTCGCTATCCTGTTGGAAAATTATCCCCCTTGAATGGTGTTAATAAATGGTAGCTCAACAGGTAGAATCATCAGAATGACATACAAATTTTCAATCAGGCTGCATGAGGCTGCCATGAAGAAGTACCATATCCACAGGAAATTAATCCCAAGACCATAACTCCAGGTGTAATTCCAGTGTTCTCAGACCACAGACAAATGGGTTGCAAGGGTTTACTGGCCTCTTTCTTACTAACACAGGGCATGAATATTAAAGATTTTATCAGTTAACACAACAGATCTCCATACCGTCCACCAATGAGCTCTTGCTTGACACCATTGATGTCAGAAAAGGCATTGATTTGGAGTCAGTGGAATACACACTACTAAGTGTCTGGCTCGAAATTAAATGCTCCTATTCGTATAGTAAACAACTATATATCATCTTCGTGGGCACGGTAGCCTAGTTATCTAAGGTCACAGACTCGTGGCCGGCGTGTTATGAGTTCGAGCCCAGTACCACTGAAGACCTGCCGTGTAGGGGAGCGATGCACGTTAAATCTGTCGAGAGCTCAAACGTCTTCTCATTGCTGTGGTGGGGAAGTTAGGAGAGGGGGATGTCAGCTCAGATGTCGTCCACGTCACTTGACTATGGTTCAAAATGATGAGCCAAAAGCCCTCGAGTAACTGAATAGTGCGATGTTCATATTCTCTCACTCACTCACTCCTATAATTTCCTTCAAAGAAGGGCTTCCACACACTTCTAGTGAGTCTGTCACTACCAAAAGCAGCGCTGGAATGCCTCCTCTCGAAGAGATAGCGAGCCGATAATGCATTGATTTCTATGTTATCTGCGTGCTTGAAAGAGTCCATTTCAGAGGTATTTACAGCTTGAGGTTAAACTAGAAGTCCTAAGAGCCATGTATGGATAGCAGAGGGCTAGTTAGGACTAGCAGAGGAATTTTCAAAAGAAAATTCTACATCAAATGTGAAGAATGTGATTATATTACCGTGAATAAAATTTCCAATTCACCACTGTCCCAGATCTGGCCTTAACACCTCACGAAGGCAATGTAGAGCCTGTTGGATGATAGTTGCTCTCTGTGGTGCGTGAGTCAAACCTTTGGTAGTGGCACCTACAAGACGAAGCATTATGCGCATGATCTTTGACATAAATGGGTAACAACCTTGCCTTGCTTGGACTTGGAAGGATCTGAAGTGCTTTCATCAACATTTTTCTCATTTATCAAAATATTTTATGCATTAGGCTTGTTAAATTTAAAAAAAAAATATTGTGTCACGAAAGCGAAAAAACAGTGGAGTTCGCTTATATCGGAAGTCTGCCGGTGACTGAAAAGTATTTTTCAACAGCAGTTCCACGCCTACCCGTCAGTATATCGTACGTTATGCCCCTAGTTTCATTTTTTTTTTGCATGGTGGCGGTAGCCGAGTGGTATAGGTATCGGATCGTGGCTGGCTTTGTCACGAGTTCGAGCCCAGTACCACTAAAGACCCGTCGTGTAGGGCAGCGATACTCGCTAAATCCGTAGGAAGCTGAAACGTCCATCCGTGGGTGTGGTAGCTTGGAGAGGAGGTGCCAGCTCAGGTGTCGTCCACATCACTTGACCATGGTTAAAAATTATGTGGTTCGTCGCCAAAAGCTCTCGTGTAACTGAACGGTGCGACGATAATATTCACTTGCTCATTCATATTCTTTTGCACGAAAGAGGAGGTATGATAGGATATTTTTTAACATTCTTTATGTCTAGAACTATAACTATTTTAATTAGATATCTTAATACATATTTTCAACAATGATTTTTTTTCACCTCTTCCAGATCATTTTGCCATTTTTTAATGAGTCTTTTTATGAAGTAGACAACATGCAAAGCGAGATTGTGATTACAGGTATATCGGGACGATTCCCCGAATCTGATGATGTTGCGGAATTCAGTCGAAATCTCTACCAAAAAAAAGACCTCGTGACTGACAGCAAGAAAAGATGGGAACCAGGTAGGTCTTTACATTACTTCCTCTATTATCTCTCTCACGTGATTTAGTTTCTCTATTTATAATTTAATTTTGAACCTTCGAGGGGTTATAGGAATAAAATGATATATTTCGCATTCTTAATCTTCCCTCGAATTCTCTATGAATGAACTTTGATACATGCTTATAACATAAAAATTATTCGAAACATATTAAATAAAATTTTAATTTTATTTTATTAAAGTTTTCCTTTTTTTTCTCTATATGTATTAAAATAAATTTTGGCGATTTAAAATAATGTCATCATGAAATTTCTACTTCTGTACTATTTTTAAGAAAATCTCTTGTTAAAATATTTGTTTATATAGTATAACTACCCTCAAAGTTCGCACAGTTGCTATTTCTTTTTGAAGTTAACTTCTTATGGCACGGTAGGGAAAAATTTTCGTTACGCGTTACCATTTACGGTTACGGGATGAACGTAAGGTAGAAATGAAAGAGTTCCGAATTTTCCCCCCACGTTTTAAAAAACGCCATCTAATTCATACTATCTATTTCAGACAAAAAATGATTACAGAATCGGAAAGATAATTTTTTTCGCCACGATATGGTATATTTTATTTTTACAAAATAATGATATTTTCTATTTTTTACGATTTTTTTTTTAAAATGAGTCAAAATTGATATGCTTTTATAAAAATGGTTTCTAAATCATTCCCTTTTAGTTTCCTTTCGTATTAATGAATTGATATTTTATCCTAAACAAGGTCATGCTTTTCTCTTTTAGAATCAGTCATTAAAAAAATGCCGAAATCTTTTTTTCTTATGATTTTTCAAAAAATACTTAAAATTTTAAGTAAATGTTTAATGACTTCATTATTTATAAAAATAATCTAAAGAAACTTTTTTTTCCATATGTAGAATAGTCTTATCCGTAATCTGTTCAAAGATTGAAAAAATGGATTAAAAATTACGACTTTTAAAATTTATTTTGTGTTTTTCGTCAATCAGCCATTTTAAGAGTATTTTTTACTTAAGTATTATTCTTACATTTTTTTGTTTAAAAATTACTGTTGTTTGCAATCGATGTGTGAAATATCAAACCATTAACTTTAAAATTATGCTTTCAAAAAAATAAAAACTGGAATACATGCGCAATTTTACGAAAAGCCAAAAGTTGGCGACGAAACCCAGTTGCACGCCAAATTGGCAGCCTTCTTAATGTGGGGGAGTCAGTGAATGTTAACGTCGCACTGTTCACCAACACAAGGGCTTCTGGCAATGGACCTCGTCATTTTGAACTATGGTCAAGTGACGAGGACGACATTTGAGCTGGCCCCCCCCCCCCTCTCTCCTCATTCAACAGCTACTTTAACAAGCCTTTCCTCTTTTAGCTTTGCGATACATACTTTGTTTTTTTTACGTTACCTAGAGGTCAAATTATAATCAATTTTATAAGTTAAAAAAAAAAATCGGAAGTGTGTCTATAATCTACCGGAAGTAGATATTTAAATGGTTCAAAATCTGTCAAAAATTAGTTTAAGGAGAGTTTGTTGGATATATAGTTTTAAAATTCTTTTGAGGAAATACTACAAACAATTTTTTGTTTTAAAATTTAGTGGCAACACAACATTTCTTCCAATAGTTTGGCAATAAAAGATTGTGTTTACAAAATTTTCAATCGAATGGAATTTCTAAATCCATTTTAAGAAGTGAGTTTTTAAGTCATATATATGATTCGATGTAATTAATTTGATAGTTGTGAAAGTGTTAGAAACTTGGCTGGACAATGAAAGTGATATATCTATTACTAATTTCAATTGCATTTTGAAGTATAAACGACCAAATATGAAAGACAAAAAAAAAAAAAAAAACATTGGAAAAACATTATGCACTTCCCGTTTTGTTCAACAGACTACCAATGACAAATTCTTTGAAACTGATGCCTGATACGTTCAAAACTTATTATGATGGGCCCCCTGCTGCCATCTAGTGACAGAAACCTCACCCAACCCTGGCCTTATTTTTCAGGAAGATAAGGCCAAACCACATACCACACATGTTGCTATGATTTGTCTTACAGCTTATCAAACACTTCCTTGGCTAGCCAGATCCCTCTCCAATCGAGCATGTCTGGGATATGATGGGAAGGCAAATGCATCTTCCAGGGAATGTCAATGACCTTGCCTGACAATTGGAGAAAATTTGGCAAAAAATATCGCAGGAGACCATCAGGGTGCCTTATCACTTTAAGCTACGTCATGTGGCAGCTTGCATCCAGCCTAGAAGGTCAACTCCTTATTGAACTCGTTACTTTCTAACTATGTAACTCTAAAACAAATCCTTCAATGTTAATGAAATTTTAATCATTTTTTATTCTATGTGTTATTTTTCACCCTCCATATTTTTTGTCACTATCGGACAACTCTTTCTTGGTGCGTCGTGTTTTTGTAATAGAGTGTATTAATTCATTGCTATTCTCAATCGCTTACAAAAAAAAATTTTGTTTCAAAAATTCATTGAAGTATACTTAGTGATATAATTATACTTTTTACTTAGTTTTATAAAATTCTGCCCTTTCCCTACCTTTTAAGTTTGATATTTATGTAGGATTTCTCTCTCTCTCTTTCTAAGCCTATTTTTTTAAAAATATCACATGTTCCATTTTCCTACTTCTACTAGGATTATAAAGAATTCCGCCATCCATTTTTAAAGAAGGAGGTGGCGGGTGTGGGGAGGCCCGATTAGAGAAAATCTAGGAACTTCACTGTAATAGAAGGGGGAGGGGGCAAATTTTGCAACCTTTTGTTTTCCTTGACGACTCGAGTCATCAAAAAAAAAAAAAAAAAAAAAGAGAAAAGTCTTTTTTTTAAAAAAGTTTTTATATTGAACTTGCTCCAATTTTGTAATAGATCAGGATAAAAAAGATTCCTAGTTATTGGACGCATTTTTTCTACTATAGCCGTAGGAAGACTGTTTTTATGTTTGTAAATTTTATGTTGTGTTTCAACTTTTTAACACCCACAGTATGAATTTTCTCCGACATGGTGAAAACAATGTTGAGGATATACATCGCTTGATAGTTTGTGCGGTAGAGTAGTTCAGATAGCTTTCCACATTTGCTGAACACCGTTGACATTTTTTTAAATAAGGAACCCATAGTATGGCTGTAATAGAATGCATGAAATATACAAATCAAGAGGTATTTGTTGTGATTTGTGCCCCTTAATAAAAATCAGAAGAAAATTCTACAAGATATGTATAAGCACAACACTTGAAAACAAATGTAGTAGCCAGGAAAGTGTTATTTTTCAAAATTTGGATGTTTATGCCATTGTTACATGTTTTACACAACACATTTCATTTTTTGAAACAACAAAAAACAAACAAGTACACATTATGGCACTAATAATGTATGTGAGTTTTCTTCGTTGAAGGAAAAAAACATTCAAATTAGGAATTTTCCTTCCTTTTGCCGACGATTCCTTCACATTATTATTGTGCTATTACATTACTACTAAAATACGTAAATCATTTCTGCGAAATATATACAAACTTCGCTCCAAAAACAGATAAACATGCCTAATTGTTATAATTTCAATTATCCTACTAAACATTTCCTATGAATAAATAAAACCATTTGAGGCTTCGAAACCGCTTTTCAGGTTTAAAAAAATCAATGTTTACACTTTTATCTGTCAAAGTGGGCGTGGCACATCAATTGATAATATTTTAAAAGTTATTTTGACATACTTCTAAAATTTCAAAAATAGCAAGTATGTTATATCACTGCAAAGGTCATGAGTTGGAGATTAAGGATATCAAAAACCAAGCATCGAATTTTTTGAAGATTTTTTAGGCTGATTACCTTAAACAGTTTAAAATTTGGGTCAACATCTATTTCACCTCAGGACTTAAGAAAAGAACCTGTAGTCCTCTTTGAAGAATACAATAACCCATTCTGCTCACCCGTGGGCTTCAAAAACGCCCATCTGATGAGGCGACGCTACAAGGATCATTCGACTGCAAATTCCTTGATTCCTGCCATGTTGTCTGCTTTAATATCATGTGTAACATGCACCCTTTACGATGAAAACTACACGAATTATTTTTGCTCAGTTGAAGCATAAAAATACATTGCGCACTTCACAATACGAGTATAGTCGACTCTCTATATATTTTTGCTTACACTTCACAATGTTCTTCCATTTCCCACTGCAGTCCAAAGGGAATCTTTTTGAAGAATGCCGATTCTCTTCAAGATATCGCACATTATTTATTATCTTAACTGTGTGAAATGTGATTCAATTTCACTTTATGGCAATGTTTCTCAAACTGTGATAAATGTACCAGGGGGGGGTGAGGATATTAAAAAGTCGAAAACAAAAGACTACTTAAAAAACAAATTTACTGAAAGTAAACAAACAAAATATACTTTCTAATGTAGTAAAATATAAAATACACATTTACACTAATATAATACATTTATAAATGTATCAGTACTGTACAATATGTATTTTTTTTATTAATTTAACAATACTAAGTTAAGAACAAATTTGATAATTATCAGTGACCCCATGGGTTTGTATTAACACTTATCTTGATAATGTGTACGGTTTGTAATAAATTCCTTAACTGCCGATTAAAAGTTATGCAATTCGCTCTGCAATGCCACCGTTTTCCATGTAGACGAGCGTATTTTGATGTTTTCTTAGGGGGAGGAGAAAAGGAATAAATAAGCAAATCCTCTGAAATAAGTAAAACTTTCGCCAACACTGTCAATGTACTTTTATTGCATTCCAAAGCCTTCGGAATAATTTTATGGATAGTACTCGAAATCGTACTTCGGGAAGACGTATATATACGTCCAGAAGATTAATATTTTAACTGAGGAAAACGTTTATATACTTCGGTAGCACATAAGAGGTTAAAGTCGTATTGTAGCCTTAGTGTCAAAGTATAGTATTATTGAATTCAATACATGTTATGGTATGGTGGGGGACGCGATGAAAATGATGATTGAGTGGGCCACGTATATTGAAAGTTTTAGAAGCACTGCTTTAGGGGAACCACCTCAAGGACTGAAGAATTTTTCTTTTTGTACTTGCTCCCTTCTAGCCTCTTCTGCTCTTCCTTCATGCCTTTTTGAGACAGCTACCAATTGAGTGGACTGATGTCTCTGACTCTCTTTTGTGGTCATGTCTTCCTTTCCCATCTCCATGGGGATTAGTAATAACCAGAGCGACAGATTTTATTTCATAAGCATATTCTTCAATTCTAAAGCTAAAAAGCATAGATAAGAGCTTCATAACCAGTCACCATTTAAAGTTGCATAACAATAGCTGCTTTGCCTTGATGGTAAGTAAAAAAAAAAAAAAAGAGGTTGTGAAAGTAAAGTATATAAAAAGACCAATATTTTTGAAATTTGAACAATATTTCTCAGGGCTTGCAGTGGACTTACCGATGAATGTTCAATGAACTTGCAATTTTTTGTTGAGATGTTTTGCCACAAAGCCTTTATATCACAACCAGATGGCAGTTGAAATCAGACACATCATGGGAAATATTTCTTTCTCAACGATTTTCAACTCTTCGTAGAACTACTAATGGCATCTTTCGATGATAGAACGAACTCTTTAGCATTAATCCTGACATGAAGAATGGATAATGGATAAATATAATAAATTTATATGATTCTATGGGTAATTTAAGGCACCATTGGAATATATAGAGGGAGAGATTTAGGGTTTTTTTATTATTATTATAATTGGTTTAAAGCAGTATTTTTCTCTGTAAGGGAATTCATTTAATGTAATCTGATTCTTAAAACTTTATTAATTTGATTTTCCGTAGAATATGATTTTTTCAAAAGATTAATCTAGTGCCGATGGGAATGTAATCGCTGTTACTTTCTATCGTAAAACATTTTAAAAGACAAGAGGGAGTAACGAGTTTTCAAGAGGATAGGCTACAACAAATTTCTGGAATTGTACTTCTTGTTTGATCACAAAGGAGTTAAACAAAAGTACAAAAAGAACATATTTGAAAAGTGACTTTGACAAACTATTTTCCTGTTTTCAGGATTGTATGGCTTACCCAGAAGGTTGGGACAGCTAAAAGACATCAATAAATTTGACAACACATTCTTCGGAGTATCAGAGAAAGAAGCTCTTTTTTTCGATCCCCAAGGAAGAATGCTTTTGGAAACAACTTATGAAGCGATCGTTGATGCTGGTAAGTAATTGCGTTGTTAATAGAAATATGTTCAAATAAGATTTGTGATTGTGCTTGATACCTAAAATACATTAGTCAATGATGCTCAAGAATAAAAACTCAAAATTAATAGCAAAATCATAGTTTTTATTTGCATTTGATACTTATTTGATATGATCTCAGAAAACATTAACGTGTTCAGTATTTTCTACTTTTGAGTACCTCCTGTGTTCCGGAAAATTCTTCTAACTGTCGTGTATAAAGAAATAATGTCTTAAAAAAAGTAATGCTTACAATGTTTTCATATGCATACACACAATGATATAAAATGATACGGGCCCCTACAATGACTTTTCAACTAAAGGGCATGGCCATAAACATTATTCTGTCATGTCATAGGTTTGAGTGTTAGGGCTTTTCTAAAGACCCCTCACGTTATTAGGCTGTGTTTGTCGAGTTTCAATTGACTCTTGACTTCACCAAGATATAAAATTATGAGGTTCGTCGGCAGTAGTTCTCGTTTTGTTCCGAAGTGTCATGTTGCATAATGAGCAATCAATAATTTTCAATTACTTTTATTCTGTGCAATCCCATGTTACTATATTTTTCATTAGTTACTACATGTTCACCATTTCTTGATTAATAAACTCTTTAGCATTTTGCTTTCATTAGTGGCAGCTTAATTTGTATTTAATTAAGCTTACTCTGTGCACGCATATTTTGGGATTTAAATTAACTATGATATATAAATTTTTATAATTATCTTTTGTCATCTTTTCAGAGTTATTTTTCTCTATTCATTAACATTGAAGTTTAACTTGGAATTTAAGGTATCCGATTGGGTTCGGATACAATTTTCTAAAATATGTCTTAAATAATTATTTTATAGTTATTTTTTAATTAAATATGTTGCAAAATTTTAAAAAAATACAGAAAAATGAATTTTTTGAAAAATTGTTTTCAAAAATTTTGAGAAATCTGAACCAAAATATTACAAAAATTAATTCGCTCTTTTGCTAACGACTCTAAAAAGCAATATATTACAATAACAAATAACATTTTCGCATGAATACAATTCTTTAATATTTAACTATGCTGTATACTAAAAACAACTCAAGTTTTACTATAAATTTATGTAATACAAGTGTTCAACATGAAAAAACTTTTTTTATATATAAAATTATATTTAAAAAACAATTAATTGAAAAATTACCCTTAATCATTAGCACAAAACATTCATTATAATGTAAAGAACAAACTCAAAAAATTTCAAAAGGATATTTTAATTACTTTAAGAGATATCACTGTTACCGTGAATCATTACGTTAAAAATAGCATTCTTCAGAAAATGTAAAATATATTTTTTATATTTGCAATAAAACTTTTTAAATACTTAGGAAGGTATTAAAACTCTCAAGGTTTGTACGTAGTGCCTTCCTGAACCACATACTTCAAACTTTTATAATTTGGAAGTGTCATTCTTTTTTTACGAAACGGTTTCTTATCTGGTTTAGAATTCCTGTTGAATCAACAATTTTCGTATTGTTTATGTACCAAAAATATCCCTTTATTTCAGGCATCTATTGCATTCCTAACTTTTGTAATGGAGCTAATAGGCCAGAAAACCCAAAATTAAAAAGTATTATTGCAATATAAATCCCTAAGTGGAGTGTTTGTAGCTCAACAAAGTTCTCTTTCGGGATTGCACTCCACTCGACATTGTTAAAACTTTGACTGCAGCTCTGAGGTTTCCCGTGAAGACATTTTCTAAGGAGATTTTGATCGCGGAGATCCATATAAATCTTTTTAATAGGATTAACAACTCCTTTGGGCTTTTTCTCTTTACGTATCTCGAACAAATTCTGCTCTCTGGAGACCTATTCTTTTTGGCCTCACTGATCTTGCTTTTGGCATGATGACATTATACCAACTAACCAAACCAACCAATCAAAAAACCAGCTATAACTCTATATAAAAGTTCTAATAAAAAAAAGATCTAAATAGCCCTAATTCGGAGCACAAATGAAAAAAGAGAGTAACTCGTTTAAATCAAAACAAATATTGCAATCAGTTAGATGTTACCTGTTTGAAATCGGAATATATCTATTAAAGTATTTATAAAGTAAAATAAAGCTTACTAGACATGAAAATAGTTCTTTAAATATTTTAAATGAATAAAAATCGTATTCTGCTGGTAAAATTCAACCGAAATAACTTTCTGTTTAAATTTGGGGCTGCTACGCCAAACAAAAACAGCTGAAACTTTTTTTCTAATTGACTCAGAGTTAAAACTGTGGTATTTTAAAAAGCTTACTAAACAGGCAACGCAATTAAACTAAAACAAAATTTCGGTTTTTTTTTCAATATATATATATATATATATATACTGGTGTGCAAAACTTAAGCAACAGGTGGGTTTATTGCCATAACTTCACGAAAAATCATCTGAGAGACATGAAATTCTGAAATGAGGGAGAGTATAATGCACGTAAAGGATGACGAAAGCATCGGCGCTGAAAAAGTAATAAAACGCATACGGTATGGAATCAAACAAAAACAAGCTTTATTGAACGCATAGTATCGTGACTCATGATTGTCTATCCAACAGGAAGAACAACAAGCAGATGTTCCTTAATATGGTATATGCCCTCCCCTTACTACAATGGTTGCTTTGCACCGTCTCCGCATACTCAGAACCAGCTGGTGCAACATTTCTTGAGGTAGGAGTGCCCATTCCTCAATCAACATTTGCTTGAGTTGTTGGTTGTTCTCCGGATGATGTAAGCGTGTGGCAATACGTCTCCCCAAAGCATCCCACACATGTTCGATGGGATTTAAATCTGGGGAGCACGCTAAACAATTCATTCGAGTGATATCTTCACTTTCCAGCAGCTCCTCAACAGCAAGAGTGCGATGTGGCCGTGCATTGTCATCCATAAAAATGAAGTCTGGGCTAATGGCACCTCGGAAAAGACGCACATGGGGAAGAAGTACCTCCTCACAATAGAGATCCCCGGTTACACACCCTCTGTCGAAAATGTGAAGCTCAGTTCGCCTGTTCAGCATAATGCCTCCCCAGACAAGAACTCCAGGACAACCGTAACGGTGTCT
>BMAV01013011.1:106354-169200 GCA_019973955.1 Trichonephila inaurata madagascariensis | reverse complement strand
AACAGTAGGTGATGCACATCTAACATTAGAACAATTCATAACAATTACTACTCAAATAGAAAGTATTTTGAATAGTCGTCCTCTTACTCCCATGTCCTCTGATCCTAATGATTTTGCAGTCCTCACCCCAGGACACTTTCTCATAGGTAGACCTCTTCAAAGTTTACCTGAGCCAGACTTGACACAGATAAATTAGACAATCGTTTATCTCAATGGCAAAAATTAACAAAATTTTTTCAATTTATATGGCGCAAAAGGAGGTTAGATTATCTTAATAATTTACAGGCTAGACATAAATGGCAAATTGAGAAAGAAAATGTAACTCCCAATTCGATGGTTATTTTAAAAGATGAAAATCTTCCACCATGTAAATGGACTATGGGAAGAATTTTAGAGATAGTTAAAGGTTCAGATGGAAAGGTTAGAGTTGTTAAAGTTAAGACACCTCAAGGTATTTTTAAAAGAGGAATTTCAAAAATCTGTTTACTACCAAGTGTTTAAATGTCTATTAATCATTCAAAATGTATGCATTAATATTTTTATTCATATATTTTTTTGTTTATTTTAATGTGCAATTTTTTCATATTGATCATATTTTTTATTATTTGTATTTTTATGTATGATTTATGTAACATTATTTGTTTCTTGAAATGTTATTTCAACGTGGGCCGGGATGTTGGCGCTGCGATCGTCACCCCCCACCTCGCTCACCCTCACTTGTACACTCTTGCAAGGGAGACACTGCACAAAGCAGTCACAATAAATGTAAATGCCTTAAAATCGCATTTAATAATTGAATACAGTACCACTCGCATTAATACGTGCAATAAATTCAATAACCATGAAATACATTTTCAAGCAACTAGGTTATTTTACTCCTTTTAGTAATACGTTAAGACTTAATACATCAATACGTTTTCAATTAATAAAAAAAATGGCTGAATGAGGTCCTTTACAACAAAAGAAAGTAATGCAGGATTCTAACCCGACTGTCCATTCTCATAGTCTGTAGATGATAATGGATTTCAACACGACCAAATTTATCGAAAGCGCTTAAGTAATGGCTGCCAATTGAGATATTAATCTACGTTGATCTGTTATGATAAAAAAAAATGCTACTTCATTTTATATAATTGTTTCAATTATATTGATTCATACATAAATGATTTGGAAACGAAACACTAAATATTTTAAGGCCAGAAAATAATTTTAAGTGCTTGCATGTCTTAAGTTGTTACAACTGTAAGTTAGACACTTGTGCACTTAATTATTTAAGAAGTTTCAGGGGTGTTAATTTTGTCTCGAGGGGTCAAAATATGAACAATTTTAAAACAGTTATAATTCTTTTAAATTTAAATTAGATAATTCGAATCTCTTACACATTATTTACAATTGATTATGGCTTCAATTAAGTACAAAATGTTTGAAATATAATCATATTTGAAAAAATTATAAGCATATGAAAGTTCTATAATAAATATTAAGTAATTTCTGAAGTTTCTTCTTAAATATTAAGTAGTTTCTGATGTATAAAAATAGAAGTATAAAACGTATCATAATCCTAAACCCTACATCATTTAAGAATAATATATCTTTTGTATTTCAAAATATATGAAAAATATTGAATTTTTTTTAAAAAAAATTAAAAATGTATTTTTTTATTTTTTAAAAAATATAATTTATTATTCTATTTATATAAAATTGCTACAGGATACACATATAAGGATACACATTTAACTTAATAAATCAACTTATAGCAAGTAATTAAAGCTACTATTTTAGAAAATCGCTCGTGCAACATAAAACTTAATTAATATTTCTTACAGAAATGTTTCTCATTTTCGTATGCTTATAATTTTTAAAATTATGATTATATTTTAAACATTTTACTCTTTTCTGAAGCTCCGTTCCCTTATAAATAATGTGTAAGAGGTTCGAATTACTTAATTTAAATTTAAAAGAATTATACATGTTTAAAAATTGTTTATATTTTCAGCCCTCTAGATAAATTTAACACCCCTGAGACCCTTTAAAGTATTCGACTAAGTTCGGAACCGTGATTTTAAAAAGGCTCATAAATGGATAATTTTCATGATATTTAGTGTCACTTAGATTAGAATACATGTATAAAATTGTTTTAAGGACATTTTTTGACAAAAAAAATTATTTAAATACAATATTTCGGCCAAAAATTAATTTAGAATAACCTTAATTCAAAATGTTCTCCTTTTGTGAAAAATGCCTCTATTAAAATAATATTTTGCCTGTATATAGCTCAGACCTCTGTACAGAGGCTCAACAATGGTTTTTGAAAAATTCACATTAGTTTCAGAGATACAACCCATTGAAATAATTATCGGCGTTTTTTTCTTAAAATTTCTCCCCTCTGTTGTCGTAAGACATGGATAAACCCACTTTTAAGTTATATATTTCAAAAATCATAGTTGAGCCTCTGTACAGAGGTCTGAGCTATATACAGACAAAATATCATTATAATAGAAGGATTTTTCACCAAAGGAGAATATTTTCAAAATGGGTCATTCTATGTTCATTTTTTGTCAAAATATTGTACTTAAATATTTTTTTTATCGTAATACTATTCTTAAAACAACTTTATATACATTTTCTAATCTAAGTGACACTAAATATCATAAATGTTATATGTTATGTTATCATAAATGTTATACACTTTTGCAAAATCACGGTTCCGAACGTAGTCGGATACCTTAAGACATTATTTCTATTTCTTCTTTCTTAAGGATTTACTTATAAAATAATACATTCAAAATATATTGCTTTAATTGAACTTTGACAACCGAAGAATCTAATTTTTTTCTGTAATATTTAGCCAAAGGATATGCTAGAAGTGAAGCCATCGTATCGATATTTCTTCAAAAATCGGAAGCTGCAAGAAGGAAGTACGCTACAATTATCCATATTAAAATAAACACAGACGGGTACAAAGATAAAGGTAAGTGAAAGAAAATGAAAATGTTTTAAGAATCGTAAGAGCAGAATTTTATTAATCAAGAACAATATTCAAAATATTTTTTTCCTTTAATGAACGTAATTCTAATAATCTGAAATTGTTTCCCTAATTGTAACCCAATTTAATGAGTAGCTATTTTTTTTATAGGTGCGAGAGCCAATTTTGGAAAGGCGACTGAGATCTTTGCAAAAAATTAAAACTATTTTTTAAAACCAAATTTAAATAGTTCTCACATAATTAAATTAAAAGCAACAAAAGCAAAAATTTTTAGTTGAATTATCTGTATGGCTATGTACCTGTTAATTAAAAAAAAATCGTTTTAAATTACAGATTAATCTGTATGAACAATAAATAATCAATAACTATTTTTTTTTTTATTTTCGAGACATGTTCTTACCTTTAGGTACGCTTTACATAAAATCCACAGCATACATATTTATAAAATTTTACAGAGTTTTTGCAAACATAACAATCCATAAAATAAAGGAGTTGAAATTTAAAAAATAAATTGATAAAAATTTTAAAAAATTTTGAATTTAATGCTTTAAAAATTTTCTTTAAATTTTATGTAGTAACTGTACTACATCTAAAACTTATGAATGTTTATTTGAAACAAAAATCATTCACTTTGTTGGAAATTTGGGGATCTTATAGTATGCAAAATATAAGCCCTATAGGTAAAGTAGATTTTCAGAAAAATGTACAGGAATCCCCCAAAAAAATGCATTTTGAGAAAATTCCAAACAAACTGATATTTTCATCAATGATTTTTAAAATAATATTTTTTAATATAATATAAAGCCATACTATAATTAACTGGATTATTTTGCAACATTTCTCTGTTTTTAAATTGTAAGTTTAAAATTCTAGATTATTTAGAAATCTTTTTAATTACGCTTTCTTTACTTCATGAACATGTGTATCAACGATTTACATCTTCCTCCATTTAAAATATCAAAATTTTATGTTTATAAGTATTAGTACTTTTACTTCACTTTAAACATCATCATTACAGGTTATTGCAGAATTCCAAACACATATTTTTATTGTTATAAAAATACATAGTAAAATATCTTTGATGAATTTAAAAATTTAATTTGATGTTTAATTTAAATGGAACTCTGTTTTTGAAAATATTAGCAAAACTAAAGAATCTCTGTTTTTTACTCATACATACGAATATTTATTTATTTTAAAGTTAAAGCAATAGATATAAACATAAAGAGTTAGGCATAAGTATTCAAATGGTAACAATAAGCAGTTAGGAAAAACAAAATGTTTGTATTACAAGCTGTGCCTTGGGGACCCACTTTGTACTATATCCACTTGTATTATAATTTGAGAACTACGCTGAGTATTTATAAACGGAAAAATAGAGATAATTAACGTTTCAAAAAACAAAATTTCATTTTAATGTTTTGTAAACAATCATTTCAATTTTGCGTAATATTTGTACAAAAAATGTAGAATTTTCAATAAATCTGAACATATTGTTACGTTGATCGGGTTTTGAGGATTTTATACAAAACAGTCACAAAGAAAAATAACAATTTTTATAAGAGCGATGCGAATTTATCGTCGAAATTCCCAATCCTTTAAATACAGGACTCCGTTGCAATATTCGCAGAATAAAGCCCAGAAGGTCTCCACACCTTCTACAGCACTCACACACAATTATCAGTGTTTAAAAATACACGTATGTAAACGATTATTCACAAGCACAGCCGAGCTAGTCAAAACAATGCTCACTATTCGCTGGTTGAATCAAGACTGACTGTTGCGGCTAGCACCTCTTCATTTATAAAGCCGGCGGAAAATTCCAGAACGCATCATAGAGCGTGAAATTATTGGAGAAATTTCTAGAAGAATCCAGAGTCCCAAATTCGCCAACATTTTTCACCCAAGACGCCAAAATGGTCGCCAAAGTAGCCAAATGGATCGCCAACTTAGTCGCTAAAAATGATGCCAACTTGACTCTATCGCCAAGATTTCACCGAGTCCTCACTGAATCGCCACTATAGCATAAGGGAGCACGTCCCAGTTATCTTAACTTTGTGATAAACATTATATAAAACATATTGCTATGTCGTGTATTGGTTTTTTTTCTTGCTATGCCAAAGGCAGAATAATATCTGAAGAATATCTCAACTACTCATCAGAATTGTGAAAATAAAATGTTCTATAACTGTACAGTTTTTCCATAACTAATAATTAAAATTTACTAATGAAAAAATTAATAGCATCTTATACATGAAAGTAAAATTAGAAAAATTATTCAGAATAATATAGAATTCAACGTAGTATGCGTACATTGGAAACTCAATGCATCACACGTAAACTTTAAAAATTTTGCTGCTAGGTACGCATGGAATGTATTCCTCAGAAATTCTTCTTAGAATTGGAAAACCATCCTCTCTCAAAATAATATTCCTACTTTTTTCAAAGTAAAAAGTATTTTAAAAAAGAATTACCCAATTTGAAATGAGCACATAATGAAATACATGAACATACATAAACATTTAAAATTGATTTTGTATTGCATGGATATTTCTAAAGTTTTCATTACAAAATAAATTAATACTTTTCAACATGCCTATCTTTAGATGCAAAGTAAATGTCCATGCAATTGTAAAATTTGCCTCAAAGATCTGGGAGTATGCCCATTTTCGACTACTGAAGCTGAAAGGGAATCTTAGTCTTATAATGCCTCACAAGAAAAAATCGCCTTCTGAAAGGATCTTGGAAGCCAGTGATGTTTAACTCAATCATGCCGGCCAATCCATCGCTTAGAAATACGATTGTTGAAAGATTTTTTAGCATCCAGCAGGATGGTATCCCATCTTGCTGAAATATAAAGTAATCCAAATCTGTTCTAACGTGTTAAAAGCCAGGTTTTAAGTACATGGCGGTACGTGATTCCTATAGCACTGGTCTATAAAGAAAAAAAAGGTAAATAAACACTTTTACAGTTATTGCATAAGAAACATTTTATCTTTGAGTGAGAATCTCATGCAGTAAAAACTTATGCTCACTACCACATATCTTGTCATCGTGGTGGTTGATTGGTTGGTGTCATATAATGCATGAAACCAAATCTCACATGTCAATCTTGTAGTTTTCCATCAATATGATAAATGATCATGTCTGTCTCGTCTGATGTGCAATGAATTAATGCACTTCTTCAGTTTGTGTCTGTCATTTTTATTTCAATTTCAGGCTTATTTTTTCTGTGCACTTTTTTCTAGCTTTTTAAAAATTTTAATTTTAAGTTTATAGGTGTAGTAAACACAACAGAAAAAAATTGATTATTGGGGATGCCCAGGTGGCAGAATCAAGTATATGAGCACATGATAGGGTGGTAAGTTTGAAAGTCACTATAGGAAATAAGTGTTTCAGTTGATACAGATGTAACAAAGTTATGTAGACTATTGGATCTGAAATCAGTAGTTAGGTATAGTAAAATATACTACTGAAAATGTCGAAGGAAAGAGATGCGCTTCTGTTGACTAGGATTATGTAAAACCTGTAGGTATCGAGAAAGGATGATGCTACGTACGATGTGAGAACGTTTATTATCTGAGTAAGTAAGTTTGTGAGTGTTCAAATCTCTGACTTTTGAAATAGTGAAACATATGGTCGCAGTTTACATACGAGATAGCCTGTATTAAGATTAGTCGATATTGCAAGAGAATAGAATTGTCTAATTACGTGTTTGGTTGGAAATATGGCTGTATCGTTTTTAATATAAGTCTTCTTACTTGAGTGAGACTCTATGATCAAAAAGTGTTTTAACGATTTATTCTTCAGAGGCGTATCATAAATCGGATTTTTAAATAACGTCTCGATAGAGCTTAATGTGGGCATAACGCTAAAGGAGAATCTAGAAGCATTTGGCTGGCAAAAAAGATTTGTTTTGGTATATAAGATTTTAATGAGTTTTTTTTCTTTCTAATGGAGTTGTGAGGATTGGTGATTACCATTGCAGACCAAAAACATTCCATGGAAGATGGTATCATTTTCTAGCCCTCCACTAGGGGCGCTTAAAATTCCTTACATAGGCACACGGAATCTCTCCGATGAATCACTTCATACGATTGAAGATAATTTAATCATTCTATTGGTGAGATTTGACATTGAAATATACTACTCTTGGCAAACTGCAGTTCATTGTATTTGTCAGTTGAAGCGGGAACCTCTTTTGTTGTACTTTAAATAAATTTCTATCGTTAACCTCTCTCTGTTCAAGTGGAAATTATTTTCTTTCTTTATTGAGGTTTTTGCAAGTCTCAGAGCAGATTTTTGTTGGTTGCTTCTTCTAATCGTTTCAATCACTTTTGTTCACTGGCACATTTACGCTTCTTTGGCTGCCCATTTCACACAAAAAACTGATTCAAATACTTCCAAAACTCAGTAATACGCTTGACAGTTCACAAACAGTTGGTGTCTCCTTGCCTTATTTCTGCCCTTGATGCAAGTCCTCTTCTTTCGCTGTGATACATCCTTTCCAAGATCGCGTTTATTTCTTTCCGCATTGATGTTTTGAAATGAAAAGTTACTCACAACCTCCCCATTTAAAGAAAGTAACGTGAATGGTGAGTTGGACGAATTGTTGAATGCTTTCACTTTTTTAGACTTTTTAGATTGAGCGTGTTTAAATTTGTGTCGCGATTTTTTATAGTAAGGGGTGAGAGGCTTCTCGTTTTCACAAGTATTTCTTAATATAAAAATAACTGCAAGGGTTGAATCTCTTCAAATATGAATCACATATATTTCTGATAGATAGCAGGGCTCTTTTTTTCAAATTTTGTCTCCAAATCTGAATCAAACATTGCCAAGCACTGAAATTCAACAGTAATTATTAAGTAAAACTGAAAACAATAAAAACTAAATATCAAAGATTTTTCCAAACCTTTTGTCAAGTACTGCTGTTGTAAAGTTTCCCCCCTCAGGTGCCTTTCTCCTTAATTATCAGCATGACCTAGAGGTGTAGGAATAACGAAAGAACTAGAGATTTCCATAATCTTAATATGACTTTATTAAGACCTTAAACTTAAACTTCTAACAGATTAGATAATAATATATGAGAGAGAATATCTACGGTGTATAAACACACAATATATATATTTCCGAAATAACGTAACTTGGACCACTATCAATAACTAACTCGCCTAAACTCAATTCCAATACTATCACAGATCCCAATATTATATAGTCAGTTTTACTTCAATCTCGATCTACGATCCAATCTTACTGGAAGTTTCGTATTTACTGGAGTGCAATGGTATGCACCTTGACCTAATGGCTCTATGACCGGAATAACTTCTGTTGGCTGTCACTTCACATTTGAATCGAACAATCTTAACATTCCCTAAATTGCCACACCACTTACTCTAACTTCTGATATTTAAAAGCTTTTGCATCTTTCCTTCACGCTTCACTTCTTGGGTTTTGGTTGGAAAAGAGTTGCCATTAATTCTGGCCCAAAGAACCCAAAGGATATATTAATGAAAAGACGCATGAGCCCGTCACACTGTGTTGCAAGGATATTCGTTCTTGAGAGTTTGATGTTGTGATAAGTTGTGGCCAAGTGTGTGATGTTGTTGTACTTTCATCAACATACATATTCTTGAGGACAGCACAATTTATTATGAACTTAAAAAAATAATTTTTAAAATTAAGTGACCCACGCGGGTAATACTTCAAAAATGGCTACCTACCTAACGCGCCGGTGCCGAGAAGCTCACACCTCTATACTAAAAAAACCACATTCTTCCCGGATGGGAGCACAGTGCGCCTCCTGGTGAAGGGAGGAAACACAACAGATGTGTTAGTAGAAAAGCTATTTATTATACTTTATATACAGGGAATTTTCACCCACCAATTATGGTTTAAATGGAATTTTTCCTTATTCCCGGTTCGCTAATTCCAATCAAATATACCGCTCAATTTTGATATAGAAGGAGTCGAGTGTTTATTAACATCGCACTTTAAGGCGACACGAGGGCTATTGGCGACGAACCTCGCACTTTTGAGCGTGAAAAAACGGCCATGATGATAGAGTGGAGTCAGTCTTCGAAATAATACTCCTCTCTTTAAAATCCTTCTTTGTCTGCGCGACAACTTTCAGCTCCAATAATTTATGAACACGTAACACAACAATTTTATACAAAAGTTGCTCCATGTTACCGGCTGTGTTTCAATCGCTGATTGGGGAAGTAAAATAATTTAAACAAATTTCAACAAGCTTTATTTTATACAAAATGGATTAAAATGACTCTTTGAACATATTTGTATATGGTTTTTAATATTTTTATAGGAAAAAACTATATAGTGACCACCTACGAGTAATATAATACACACCATGATACTCGGTGAATCTGTAAGTTTAACGATTCAAAGTATATATTTGAAATATTTTACCCAATATATTTTACTGAGGTTATAGTTATATCCTTTTCAATCCAATCTTCTTTAAAATCCCCAGTGGATCAAATAAAATGTTATCGACCACAAACTCGATTCCATGTGCACTAGGTTTAAGCTTTGAATTTTTCTATTTATTTTTTATCTGTCTTTGTGTGTGAAAAAATTGCTCTCTCTTAGCGTAGACTCTCACAATAAAAATATCATAACTTAATGCACATATAACTTCCTGCATCATCATCTTCACAGCTAAATCCTGGTTTCTCGAATGCAGGTATCACGTATCCATCCGTTGAAATGCAAAGACGTCTGCTTCAAGAAGTGTATCAAGAATGCAAATTGAGTCCATCCCAGATCTCATACGTTGAAACTCATGGAACGGGAACCATTGTCGGCGATCCTGTAGAAGTGTCGGCCATTGCAGATGTCTTTTGTTCCGGCAGAGAAGAACCTCTCTGGATCGGATCAGTTAAAAGCAACATGGGCCATACTGAGCCGGTTTCTGGTAACATTTTGTTATTTAATTTATTTTAGTTATTCTCTAGTTCATGACGAAACCTTACCGTATTAATGTACAAAAACTGTTTTGACAAACTATGATTAAATATGTTTTAACATGAATATATATATATATTTTAAAATAAATTTATACTAATTTTTTCTTAATGATTTTGAATTTCCTTAGTTTTTATCAAGTTTATTACAGTAAGACAACCAAGCTTTTTTATACTACAAGTATTAAAGAACTACAAAACTGATTTTTTTGAGAAATGAATTATGTGTGAAGAGTAAATACACAAGTAAAGAAATTATTAAAAATTCACAGTCATAAGGCTTATTATGCCTGGGAATTTTCCATACACTCCGGCCTTGATGTATAAATAATAATAATAATGCTAAAGATTCCTAATCTCATCTTGTGGTACATTCTGCCAGACATAATTGTTTTTCCGAATTTGGGTCAACGGATTCATGGCTGGCACGTCATGAGTTTGAGCCTTGACCCGCTGAAGACCCACTGTGCTAAAGGGACCAATGCACATTTAGTATGACGAGGCTCAAACGTTCTCCCGTTGGTGTGGTGCAGAAGTTAGGAGAGAGAGGGGCCAGCTCAGATGTCGTCCTTGTCACTTGACCTTGGTTCAAAATTACGAGGTCCCTTGCCAAAGCCCACATGTAGCAAGCTGAATAGTGGGACATTAAAATATTCACTCACTCACTCGAATTCAGGACGTATAATGTCCTATACATGTCTGATTTTAAACACGTCTTAGAAATATTATGACAAAGAACAAAACAAATTCCATCATTTCCGGAATTTGGGTGATTTCTAAAAATCATGGGCAGTAAAAATATAATGCACATATATGTAATTTAGAGTGTGTAAAGCATAAAATTCTTTGAAAGAATAAAGAGCAAGAATATGTACAGTGGTTGAAAAAGTCCTGAAAACATTCATTTTTTTTTTTGTCAAATTTTTGAGTTTGACGTAATTTGTATAAATAAAATTATTGTGCTATCTTAAATATTGTTATTGTTTTTAATGTATTTTTTAAAGCTGATTTTAAATCTGTGTCTAGCTTTTTAATCCCGCAAGTAGTTTTTATAGTGCAGCTGCCTGAACATAAGATTGTACAGTATTTACAATTTATATACATAAAGTATAATAAATAAATGTAATTACCAAGTGAAAAAGTTGCTTAACCTACGAGGCCAAAGAAGAAAGAAATTGGAGTTCAAGAGTCATAGCAAATGTAGACATAAAAAGAGTCTTTGAACTAAAATGGAAACCTATTTTGATTTTTAAGGCTGTTGTCATTTTTGTTAGGCCAGCGATTTAGGGTTAGCAATGCTTTATGGATCCACCTTACCCGTACAGCAGAAATTTTTGACATAATAGAAAAAAACAGAACCATGTTGAAAAGTTAAGCCTATTACTAAAACACGTGGATGGTAAACCAGACAGTAAAGTAAAATGAAATTATTAAAAGAGAACAACAATGTTTCTCTCATAGAGAGGAATATGAAGAAAAAATTCTGTAGAAAAAAATTAGGATAAAAATTTACATGTCAAAATGAAAATCATACCATGTGTGTAAGCATGCAACTTATGCATAAGTCCCACACAAAGTGATGCAAAAATGCGTGTTTACACAAGAAGTGAAAAAAACACTGTGGCGCTACATAGATAGTAACTTTGAAACTAAACTAAGCACAAAATATAGCATAAAATTTAACTAAACATAAGATATTTTAAATAAATTAATAATCTATAATAAAAAATAGAGTTAATATAGCATAGAAATATATTTAAAAATAAATTTACTTGGATAATTGTATTCCAAACAATTATTGCAAAATTTCATGTAATTATTTTGTTTTAATACACATTATCAGTAACTAAAGCATTGTTTCTTATAAAATTTAAGATGAAATTACTAAATATTGATTGGTGTACTTTACTACACCAGAAAAGCATTTTATAATGTTAAAATAGAAAGAGTCTCTTTTATCAAGAATATTACTTATTAGCAAATTATTCTTAACGTTTAATTGAAGGTCCAAAAAGTTAGCTGATTCATTATTGTAATTAATTTTTAATAATTTTAAATAGTCGGTATAATAATTTAAGCTAGAAGCAAAATCTACTACATTACTAAAAATAATTAGGTCATTTATGTATCTAAAAAGTAACAAGATTCGTAAATAATACTATCATTTTCATAAACGTGCAAACAAATGTTTGCTACACAGTTACTAGCAAGTCCACCTTGTGACAAACCTTTAATTTGCTGATAATAACAGTTATTATGGAAAATGCAAGTTTAATTTAATAGTAGTTGAATGATAGAAAGATAATTATCATATTTTATTATCCTATTCAAAAAAATATTTGCTATAGGCTATTTTAAGAATCTTAAACGTGTCTTCTATATCTATGGAGTTAAATATATCTTCAAATTAATAGATATGAATTATATATATATATATATATATATATATATATATACACACTATAATAAAATACTAAGTGAGAAAGTTGCGTAACCTACAAAATACTGTAATGACTTCGTACATCTAAACTAAGGAATATTTACTTAATTTTAAAGCTCTTGGAATAATGACCAGTAAAATATATCAGTAAACAGTGTCCACAGTTTATTAGCCTATTTTAGATTTCAGGAAGATAACCTTAGCTTGCTCTATCCCCGTCTTCGTTGTCGCTCCCTATAGGGATCCCTCTGTTCACTCCGAGGGCTCTATCACTCTCCTTTTTAACTTCTGGGTCTCCTTTTCTCTCTCTCTCTCAGCGCTCTCTTTCATCTTTTGTCTCTCGGTCCCCTCAGAGCGTGGGATCTTTTACTGCTCATAACGAGCCTAACCTCTCTAGACTTACTGTCGTCTTGGATGCGTGGGAAACGGAAGACCAACTCAGGCTGGAGGCCATTCCAGCCCTGGACACCAAGGGGAAGGTCATAGGAACAGGGCTCAGAATTCTTGACCACCCATTTAAGCATATTTTCCCCAGCAATTAGGGAAACGTTTCACCGTTTGTCGGTGTACTTTCTCAGCATTAGAAAAAGGAGAAAGGGTATGTCACAATACTATATATATATATATATATATATGTACATGTTTACATGTTTTTCTCTCTCTTTATATATATCTATAAAAACATATGCATAGTAGAACAGGGGTGTCAAACTCGCGGCCGGCAAGGAACATTTTTGCGTCCGGCTAGTATATTGGCACATAATAATACATAATAAAATATCAAAATTTTTCCCGAAACAGGAAAGATTGTAGAAGAAAATAGATGTCAAGTGACAGGGCGTAAACATTCAATCTCTTTCTTATTTTTTTTATACTTCTTTAATTTAATGTAGTATTTGAAATAAACCTACGTTTCTGTGCATATTGATTTCTTTTGAGGCGCACCTAAAGTTAAACCTTGTTTGTTTGTCCGAGATTAGCCTTTGAGAGTTTGACACCCTTGATTTAGAGGCTTCATAAAAGTAAAGATCATTAAAGGAAATAACCTGTAGTGGAATCTTGAGAAAACTAATAAAAATAGTATCTAAGACCACAACAAATCAAATCTTAAAACAAATTAGTGATATTGAACTTTTAAAAGTGCACGCACACAAAAAAATAACAAAGTATTATCATAACGTAAACAATACTTAATCAATTTGTTAAAACTTTTAATTATGCCTCTATTATTATAAACTGGAATATTGCTTACATTGTAAATAATTAAGAATTATGCATCCTAGTCTTTCTAATCTCTGTAATATATAGCCTTCCATTGTTGACATGGAAACTTTCGTTGATTATCTCTAGGACAGACATGCAAATTTTAATGAAATTCGGTATGTATATTCGTATAATGCTGATATAATACAAAACAAGTAATATATATATATATATAAATTTAAGTCAATTCCTACTTGGATCAACAAAGTAAAATTTTATTTTAGCTACTTCTTATTAAATAATTACAATTAATGTAAATATGTATATACATAGGACAGAATCACAACATTAAGTGGTAGTTAATTTTATTAATTATCATTATAGAATTGTATTGTGTCATCCAAAACAATCGTGCATAAAATTTCAGTTCAACTGAATGCTTTAAATCGTGAGAAAAAAACCTTTTCAAGTTTTGACACAAGTCGCCAAAAGGGTCGCTAAGTCGCCAAAAATGATTTCAACGGGGCTGTATTTGCAATTCTTTGAATAATTAGTTTTAATCAATTAATTTTTATTAATTATAATGAAATTACTGTATTGTGATCCAAAATAATCATGTATATAAAACTTCAGCTCAATGGAGCGCTTTAAAATGTATTTTATTAATGATTGAAAATCCCACCAAGATAAATAAATAAATATATAGAGAGTGTGAGCTAATAGTTAGAAATTGAAAAATAACCATCCAGCAGTTAAAATACACAACCATTATCATGTGGAACACTCATCGAAGTTGAAAGTTATGAATTAGTAGTTGCAGACTATAACAACCAAAAAACAGTTAAAATGGGATATGGTCCTCTCTTATAGTTATACGAGCCTCGAACCATAATATTGTGCTAGAAATAAGGAAATTTATGAGTTCCTCAAACAATGAATCCCACTCAATCAGAAACGCTGTTTTCAGACCTTGGATGCTTCTCGGGTGAGGGAGGTGGGGGATGGGTGCGAGTTACAATTGCCGTCCCTAGATTCTCGCAGACATGCTCTGTAGCAGGAGTAATCAACCTTTTTTCTCGTCGTGCCTCATTCATATGGCAGGTATTTCACGTGGACCGCTACATGAGGATAACTGGAAAAAACACTATAAGACTGAATCAACAATAGGCAAAGCAAAACTGATAAAACTATTAAAACTCTTATTTTCGACTTTTATATTGATTCTTTATTGACATCAAACATAAAAAAATGTTTACATTAATGCATTTATTTATGAGTTATGGGGTAGTTTCGATTTCCTTTCATCTTTGTGACAAAGCCTTTTGTTTACATTCCGCAATCAAAACAAACTGATAACACAAATTGGATTGCTTCATTGATAGAATTTCGTGCTTGATTTTTTATTACGTTCTTAAATAATGTAATTTCTTAGTGCACTGGGCCACTCAGAAAAGGCCACAGGTTGAGTATCACTGCTCTATAGGGATGAGGTCTGAAGATCTGACTGGCCAATTCATTGGATGAATATTGTCACTTTTCCAAAACTCGTCGACCTGATGAGCTCTATGTGGCTTTGCGTTGTCATCCATTAAAATAAAATCAGGGGCAAGTGCGCCTCTGAAAAGGGGAGCCTATAGAGCTCTTTCAAAGACATCTGGTCGATGAATTTCTGGAAAGTGAGGATATTCGATGAATGGATTGGCCAGTTAGATCTCCAGATCTCGTCCCTATATAGCAGGGGTTACAACTCGTGGCCTACAACGAACATTTTTGCGGCCCGGTCAATATATCGCCACACAATAACAAATAAAAAAATTTCTCCCGCAATAGGAAAGACAGTAATAGAGAAGAGATGTTAAATGTCAGGATGAAAATATTAAATTTTTCTTGTTTTTTTATAGATGTTTATTAAAATGTATTATTCGAAACAACCTACGTTTCTTTGAATATTGATTTTTTTGTGGCCCACCTGAAGATAAACCTTGTTTGTTTGACCCTAGTTTGCCCTTGAGTTTGACACCCTTCCATTAAAATAATGCAAAACTTTTGAAACACGGTACTTTTAATATGGCTTTTGAAAATTACATGGTTTTAACATCAATATTTTATGGGTCAGCCATTGGCTTTAATTACGGCTCATTATCTTTTGGGAATGGAACACGCTGATTTTTCAAGTTTTTTCATGATATAATAGTGCATAAAACTGCATATTTTCCCAAATATGATAAGCTATATTATGTCATAGGTTCCCAATAGAATTAAGATCCGAAGACTGTCCTGGTGAGTTCACATTATTGTCCTCGAACCATCTGTGGACTACATTTGTACGGTGATATGGAGTTATAGCGACTTCCTCGACTGATCTC
This sequence comes from Trichonephila inaurata madagascariensis, assembly GCA_019973955.1. Lineage (NCBI taxonomy): Eukaryota > Metazoa > Arthropoda > Arachnida > Araneae > Nephilidae > Trichonephila > Trichonephila inaurata. Next base: position 153,225 of record BMAV01013011.1, on the reverse strand, counting down.
CAAAAAGATATCCTCCTGTTAGTAGTAATTTATTCTGAATTATTTTGCAGATTTGCCTAGTTTTCTTTGTTCCAGTGTAAAGTCTTCTAACAACATGAGAAGACATGCAGCCTCATATCTTCACTTCCGTCTGCTGTTTTATTGTGGACTTCAGATGCTGAGTGCTGAATACTTTATAAGTGTGCCGTTTTACATAGGCATTATTTTTGATACCTGACTTTCATCACCAGATATTACCTTTTCTAAGTCTTTAAGAGTCCATAATGAAGAATATTTTGCCCGCACCAATGAGAAAGTAAAAGTTTGGGGTGAGCTTTGACGCCTTGTAGGCTAATTTCCAGCAGACATCCTCTCACAATTCATGAGAACACATTTATATTCGATGTCAGAATCCATCATTTCAAAATTCGTGGTGAATTAAGCCATTTATTTAAAGTGAAATCGTGTGCAATACCCTGTATTCACGAAAAGTTGTTTTATTCGTAGCTCCCAAATCGCTTCCTGTTAGTAATAGAATTTGTTTCAGAATATTCTTTTCGATATTCCCATGACAGTAAAAAGACCACATGGTACTTCAGCAACAATTTGACGCATAGAGTAACATTCTTTTTACAAAAGTTTTATATTGTATTTTTCATTATAAGACGCAGTATATATATAACTCCAATACTATTGAAGGATAAATTACATCACATAATTGATTTAAATACACTAAAACATGCTACACATTTTGCTTTCAATCCTGTATCCCAAATGACCTCTAATTGGTTCGAACAATGGAGTACTTTTCATTGGCTTATTGCACTACAATGTCCTTGTTCCTGTCTCTTATCATGGTTTTTCTAAAATATCAACCAAATTATTTAATTTACGTGTAAAATCTATAAACAGATTAGAAAGCACGAAAAAGTGCATTTAAATTAATAAAAGGAAGTACAATAATTACAAAATGAAAACTTATGTCAATCTCAAATTTAGGCAAATAAGAAAAGGATTGTGTGTGTTCAGGACTTTTTACGACCACTATATCTTTATATATAAAAATCTTTTGTGCGTGTGTACGTGACTAAACTCCTCCTAAACGGTTGGACCGATTTTGATCAAATTTATTGTGTGGGTTCAAGTGGATTCGAGAATGGTTTAGATTCACAATTCGGTCTAATATCGTAATTTGTTAAAACATATATTAATTAAAAACATTAAAAATATTCAGCTCAATATTCACCTGCATTTTTGTAACAACGGTGTTGTTATAAAAATGACGTAAGGTGGCATCGCAAATCAATTTTCAGCCAAACTGGGTCTTCATTGTTACAAAAATGCTGACGAATCATGCTTTTTAGCGTTTTTAATTAATATCTTTTCAAATAATCTTTATATATATAATTCTTCTGTGCATGTGTATGTGACTGAGCTGTTTCTAAGCGGCTGGACCTATTTTGATGACATTTTTGGTGTGAGTTCAAGTGGATTCGAGAATGGTTTAGATTCACAATTTGGTCCAATATCGCAATTAGTTAAAAATATATTAATTAAAAACCCTATAACACATAATTGTTTTACTCCTGTGTGCTAATGCGCGGCAAGAAAAAAAAAGAAATAAGAGGGTAGAATTTTCCGATATTTTCGCCGTTTTTAAAATTGCACAATCTTATTTTTCCATCAAAATCAGACAAAAAATAATCACAGAATCGGACAGGTTATTCATTTCGCCACGATACGGCATATATATATATATATATATATAATTCTTCTGTGCGTGTGTATATGACTGAACTCCTCCTAAATGGCTGGAGTGATTTGGATGATATATTTTTTGTGGGTTCAAATGGATTCGAGAATGCTTTAGATTCACAATTCAGTCCGATATCGCAATTAGTTAAAAATGCACCAAAATTATGTAAGGTCACGTGATTGTTCATGAAAAAATCATGGGCAATCTTCTTGAGGCTAGTATTTTAAGCGGCAAACTTCAAGGTGAAGTTCTACTTCTACCACAGATCCCAATGATTCATTCAGACTCACCTACCTCTTTAAATGTTTGCAATTTCCAATTCGCTTGGCATATGCTATGGCCATTAATAAGTCACAAGGTCAAACAATGATAATGTGTGACTTAGATTTAGAAAACCCTTGCTTTTCGCACAGCCAAAATTATATGTTGCATGTCCGAGGTTTGGCAAACCATCGTATTTGCTTATACCCCTCAAAGATTAATCAAAAACATTGTACATTCAATGGCATTACGATAAATTTTATTTTTTGTGCATTAAAAAATATACCTTTTATGAGAATAGCTCGAGTTTTATCTTTTTTATTCTTTAATCAAAACAAGTTTAAGTTTCTATTCAGAATAGCTTCTTTATTCAATAGTAAATACATACTCACACGCAATCTATAGGTCGAATTGTGGTAACTGTACATGTGATGATGCCAGGTATTGTAGTAACTTTCTTTATTTAAAATTTCATCAAAACGGTCCATATTGTCTCATCTTATTGAAAAAGTTTGTAAATTTCGGATTGAAGACGTGTGTACAGGGCAACGTCTGTCGGGACCACTAGTTCATTTACATAAAGGAGAAAAGCGCCTCATTCACTCATATCTCCGGAATTATTAAGCCTACAGACTTAAAATTTCGTAGGCGTGTAGACATGAAGTACACATCCACTAAGAACGGTTTTTACGAAAATCGAGTTGAGTTGAGTTGAGTTTGGTGTTTTATGGCGCAAGAGCTAGTTTTGGCTATTCTGCGCCAAACATTCATAGGTCTGTGGTCTGGACGGGAAAAGAAGAAGAAATTGGATGACAAAAAGGAGGGTCAAAAATAGAGAAGGATCACTGGGGTACCCCGGGGTCGTGACACCCGTGTTTACCAAAGATAGTAAACCCCTTGGGGAAAGGAAAATATCACTAGGGTACCTCGGGATTGTGACACCCGTACCCACCTAAAGAAGGTGTCCCCTGAGGGGTTACGAAAATCGAGCGCCAAGGGGAATAGAGGGGGATTAAGGGAAATTATAAATAATTACTTCCATTTTTAATTTATTAGAAGTAGTAAAAGAATGATTAAAATAATTTGGGAAGTTCTAGCCTATGGTGATTTATTGAAGAAAATTAAAACAAGTTAAAACACATTTTACTTCAAAATAGATGTTTAAAAAGTTTCCAAAATATTTTTTTTCAAAATTAATTAAGTTTGGTATACTTATCAAAAGAATTGAGGACAATTCTAAAATTGTATCAACTAAAATTGTGATCCAGATAAATGAAAGTTCTATCAAGTAATATTCTGACTTACAGTATAATTATAATATTTTAGGTTTGTGTGGTCTAATTAAGGTTCTTATTGGCATGGAAAATGGTCTTCTGCCTCCGAATCTTCATTTTCGTAAGCCAAACCCTTCAATCCCAGCTATAATCTCTGGTCAAATCCGAATTCCGACGCACTCTGTCCCATGGAAAGCAGATTACGCTGGAATAAGTGGTTTCGGATTCGGAGGTGTCAATGCCCACGTGGTCTTGAAGTCCAATGGGGATGAGACAAAACGACATCACGAAGTGGCTCTTCCTCAGCTAATTCTGCATTGTGGAAGAACACTAGAGAATGTTCAGTACTTATTTGACTACCTTGATACTCTAAAGCCATCTCGGGAGTTTTTCGCCCTTCTGCACAAATCTGCGTACTCAAGAGTTCAAGTCAAACCACACCGAGGGTATAAGTTACTTCTAAAAGATCAACAAACAGCCAAAATTAAGGTATTGTGCAGTGTTTTTTAGATTTTTAGATTTTTCGAAATATTTACAGTTACAGATAATGAAAAAATTTTTCCCACATTTTGAATAGTAAAAGAAAAACGCGTATTAGACAGTCTACAAATTTTTCAAATTAAAAAAAGACATTGCCAAATGCTACGATATGCAACCGTTAGTGGAAAGAAATTCCCGCTTATTCTTGAATACAGCAGTCGTGTTAGTGCATGCTCCATAATGTAGAATATTGTTTATAATTGAAAGTATTCCTTTATTTTGGTGTGATGTATTACGTAAGAAACGAAAATAAATACACAGAATATATATATATATATATATATATATATATATATACATATTTATTTAAAAATTCTATTAGAGTAATGAAAGAAAAATAAGTGAAGAGTATACGGGAAATATTAAGTAATGTGTTTCAATTCCATATTTAAAAAAATAATGGGCAACATTTGCTTTTATCAAATAATTTTAGAAAAGAAAAATTATGAGGAAATAGAGAAATAGAATCGTGTATTACATACTTCAGAAAGCTATAGATTTTTTTCAATTCCTACTATTAGCTCACAATCTCTATATATTTATTTATATATTTATTTATTTATTTATCTTGGTGGAATTTTCAATCGTTAATAAAATACATTTTAAAGCGCTCAATTGAGCTGAAATTTTATATACAGGATTATTTTGGATGACAATACAATAATATAATAATAATTAATAAAAATTATTTGATTAAAACTAATTATTTAAAGAATTATAAATACAACCGCGTTGGCATAATTTTTGGCGACTTAGTGACCCTTTTGGCGACTTCTGTCAAAACTTGAAAAGGTTTTTTTCTCACGTGTTAAAGTATTCAGTTGAACTGAAATTTATATAAACGATTGTTTTGGATGACAATACGATACATTAAAGATAATTAATAAAAATGAATTACCACTTAATAATGCGATTCTGTCAAATGTATATACATATTTATATTAATTGTAACTATTTAATAAAAAGTAGCTAAAAAATAAAATTTTTCTTTGTTGATCTAAGCAGGAATTGACTTAATTTTTTTTTTATATTACTTGTTTCATCTAGGATATCATAAAATTTAAGAATATACGCATTTTTTAAATGTGCAGGGGAAATAATTCCTAACAAGAAGAGTTGGGTTTACAAAGGTGTTTCATCTTAAAATAACACAGAAGCTGAAACTCATTTGATATCAGAGTGCTAAGCGACAAGCAGCGCCTGTTGTGATATGGGATCCAATATGGCGGCAAAGCTGTAACAAGTCGTCAGGAAAATAGTTTTAAGGAACTGCTTTGAAGTAACTGCAAATAAAGAATTTTAAAATATATTGAAAATAACTTATATTAATCAATATTTAATATCAATGTAATATAATAATTATATTATGTAAGATATAATAATTATAATATGCTGTATTTATTCGAATCTAAGCCACCATTGATTCTAAACTACACCCCAATTTCTAAGAGAAATCTGTGAAAAATGAAAAATGGTGTAAAATGGTTTATGGTTATTCAATTTTACGAAATTGAAATAAATTTAAAATGAGAACTAATAAAAAGTAAATTAATTATTTTACCAGTATTTGAAATTTTTAAACACAAGCATGAACCTATAATTGCTCCAATCGCCCCATCCAACTGATTTTTCCCCTTCGATTTTAAGCCGCATTTGATTTTCAGTAGTTTCACATAAAAAAGGGCGGATTAGATTCCAGTAAATAGTACAATAGAAGTAATTTATATAATACAATAGCAATAATTGTATTATACAAATTTATTATATTATATATAAAAATATTATTTAATATATATTAAAATTAATCAATAATGAATATAAATTAATGATTACTAATACTTTCCATTTCCAAAAACTTCGAATCCTGTTTAATATCTCTCGTTTATAAATCCATTATTTAAAATTAAATTAAAGTGGTAATGCGCAATCTGTAGCAATAATTAAAAATACAGCCCACATATTCTGTAAAAAATTATCCTGGCACTCATCAATGATGTTAGAAATATCCATACTAGGAAATAGCACAACATACAACAGAAGATTGACGCAGCAGCTTGCAGATTGATGTCAATGAAAATGGTTCCATTTTTAAAGAAATCGAATTAATTAAGTTATCGTGGGAAAAAAATATAAATTAACTTTACACATCCCCATGGCACAACCACATTACCACACGATAGAAAGGTCAGGGTAACCATATTGTAATGTTCTCGCCCAATTTGGCGAACATAAACAACTATTTTGTGTGTAGTGCTCTGATATTCAATTAATACCCAGAAGTTTGATTACCAGAATTTTTCGGTGCAAATAGTGTATATATTTTTCGATCCCTTCTATAGGTGCTTGTTATCAAACTTCTAAATCATGTCAATAAGTTCATCTTTCCGTAACTTCCTTATACAGGGAACGCACCTAAATCAAAGCCAAAATCCGAAAATAGGAAGCAACACATTTTGACGGCAGGTTTGCCACTGCATTGCAATTTTGTTGGTGTTGCTGACTATTGCAAAAGTTCTCTCCAGTACACCACGGATCTCTCGTGCTTTTCCGTGGCAGTGGTAGCCGAGTGGTATAAGTGTCGTATCGTGGTTTGCCTTGACACGAGTTCTAGCCCAGTGCCTCTAAAGACCCGCCGTGTAGGGCAGCGATGCACGTTAAATCTGTCGAAAGCTCAAACTTCTTCTCGTTGACGTGGTGTGGTAGTTAGGAGAGGGGGTGCCAGCTCAGGTATTGTCCACGTCACTTAACCATGGTTCAAAATGACGTGGTCCGTTGCCAAAAGCTGAACAGGGCGACGCTAATATTCACTCACTCGTGCTTCTCCACCACACTTTGCCCTAACATACATTTACAGATCTTACAAAATCATGTTTTGATATGAATTGATTAAATTACCACTTAGCTCTAACCACAATTTACTTACTAATGATTTAGAAGCATTATTTCTCATAAACCTTATGGGTTCTTCGGCAACTTTAATTCCATATCTTTTACACTGCACTAGAGTACACATCCAGAGAGCTACGGAATATGGAATTCCTGATACAGAACACTGTTTCAGTCCCTTTTTTGTAAACTACAAAGCTTCCTACTATTATGAGAATTCCGTTTATCCAGGAAAAATCAGCTTCAATCCAGAACTCCCTTTCAATCATAATTTTAGATTTTAACCATCAGGTCTACTGAAACACCTGCCTTTCCAGTACAAATTTGGATCTCTTAGCAATTTATCATGTTTTATACTTAATGGCGGTAAACTATGGGAGCTCTGGAATACAATGTCTGTCCAGTACTTTTCATATCTCCTCTAAGCCTATTAATTCCGTTCAACTTCACTTTCTCTCATTCATCCTTACCACATCAATACTAGCCAACTTCCGCTTCTGGTCGACGAATCATTAAGTGATGCGTTGATTAATAAAGGCGGAGTAATGTGAGGCTCTCATCGTAATTCTTGGGGTTGAGGATTGAGGTTATATGATGCCCAAGGAGTGGGGATCTCCGGGATGACAGGTTACAAAGCTCTGCACATCAATCCCAAGATATAGGGGTGGCCACAGTTTTCATCTCAAAGACTGAAACAATTACAGCCTTCAGAAGGCTGTGGCTGATGTATGTATTCAGGGATACTTAACTTTCTGATTTTTGCCGCTGGATAAATTTGTGAAGAATGTTTTGTGTCACCTGAAAATTTATTTTGCCTTTTGAGAACCTTACACGGAAAGGATATTTGTGTTTGCGAGGAATTTTCTAAGCATAGTTTGAATGATTGAATCTACGATCCGTGTGATATTAATGTAGCTAGGGATCCAATGACCTTTAGATTCTTTTTCTTGTTTTGCAACATGTTCTGGTGTTTTTCACCAGTCGAATATCCTTCTACAATCTGTGTTGCAAGATGGGTTCTGTTTTTTTTCCACTTGTTAATCTACCAGGAATTCTGCTCTGTTAAGTGTGTCGTTATGATACTGTGATTTATTCAACAGCCATTAGTTAATAAGAATTGCTTAATGAGGATCATAAAATAAGATGACCTGCGAAGAGGAGTCAATGGTGAGTAAGTTTCTGTTTGTGTGAAGCAGAAACTAACTTAAGTTATCTGCATGAAACATTTGTTGAAATATTTGAAAAAGAAATAAAATAAAACTAAAATGTGAATAAATATACAGATTCAATAGCAAAAAAGATCTTTTAAAAATACACTGCTGGCCACACAAAATACTACACCAAGTAGGACGAGAGATATCGCAGGGAAATTTATTTCGCAGATAACATGTTGTACAAAGATCTAACGATTAAAATTACAGCCTCTTGTGACCTGAGGACGATGACCAATTCAGAATTTAGTGTAGCTGCTATAACCACTGCCACACCCTCGGCATAGAATCAAAGGGGCCTTGAATGTATCCTTGAGGTACAGTTGTACATGCAGCTTCTACACATTGCCAAAGTTGATCTGGTGTAGCAGTAGGTGGTATGGCTCGGGCTAGTCGTTGTGCAACAATACGCCACACGTTTTCGCTTGGTGATAGATCGGAAGAATAAGCAGACCAAGAAACAATTCAATCTGATGGGTAAATAAAAGATCTTGAACACATTCCGTGACATGGATAAAATCCTTGGACAGCCCACATCCTTGGTGAAAAACCGAAAAAAGCGCCAACTCAAATCGAGGTTGCGGCAAGTGAATATAGTGGAACAAAGGGGATGCGTAGTAAGAATACATGCAACCAATACAGAAATTAATCAAATATATTTAAGATAAATAAAAAAAAAAACAAAACATACTTTCTTACTGCTGATCTTTTCTGATTGGAAGGTACAGCATAACAGCAGACCACGAATTCTTTCTTATACTTCTGCAAACATCATGCGCATTCTTACCTTTTTCTCGACATCTCCATTCAAATCCATCTAAAACAGCACTCTTTCGTGCGTATCTCGTTTGCTCATTACATTCAGGGCATTCATAATTCGAAACAATCAATCCTTCCTTCATAAACCATTCAATCAATTCTTTCTTACCTTTCGCATTCCAAAAAGCAAAAAATTCTAATGTATACTTACTCACACCCTCAGTCATACTTCCAGGCCGGTCCCCAATGACAAAATGACAAAATACGAAAATCCCAGAAATAGTTAAATTTACCATGTCTTGTGAATCGAAGTAGGGTTACCATGATGGCGCAATTTTTGCCAACCAAAAAATGCGTTCCAAGGATATGGGCTCTACTAGAATCCAGCCCTTACTATTCCTAAGTGTGGCAGTGAAATCCAATACCACCCCAAACCATGGTATCTTTTGCTAAACCAGTGTAGCTATGCATAACGCAACAATCCAGCAGCCTCTCACCACGGTGTCTCCAAACTCGTATTCAACCATCATGATGTGGAAGGCAGAAGGCGATTCGTCAGAAAACACAATGTCGTTCCATTCCGTTGTCCATGTTCACCATTCATCGCACCATTGGCTGCACAAACGCCTATAGTTTCCAGTCAAAGGTAAACGAAGCAATGAACGCCTTGCGGATATTCCTTTATGCTGCAAACGGCATGAATGGTACGAGGGGATGCCGAATGAGGCGTAACAGACTGAATCTGTTGCTCTATGGTGCATGATGGGGGTACGCGATCCATCACTGCCATGCTTAGAATCCGCCTATCGTTATGGGCAGTGGTCCAACGAGGCAGGTGCGGTCCGTACCGCCGAGAAGTCGTCTCCTCCTGCATCCAGCGTTGGCAGATCCGCATCGCAGTTGCTTGGTTTCCTCCTATACATTGACCAATTTCTCTGAGGGATAATTCGCAATCCCTAAAAGCTACTTTTCTTCCTCGGGTGTGAATTCAAAAAATTGGTTAAAATTCGCTCACTATCTACCACCAGGAATAGGTAAACAGCTTACGCAGAAAAAAACAATTACTGTACTTCAAATCGCCAATCTGTTCAGAGTTTGTTGACGGCATTTTGAAGCTGACGCCCTGTAAGACGCATATCCGAGTTTTCACAAAATATTTTAATAACCTCCACGAAGAGAGAAGCTTATAGAAAGTACTTTAGAGTTGAAACAGAATGGATAAAAATGGACAAATGAAAAGGTGAGACAAATATACTTCCTCTGAGGTACACTCTTTGATTGAATAGAAGTAGGAAAAATAACCTTAGTGAAATGTAAAAGAAGGATTCATCAGCAAATTCTGTGCAAAAGAAATTAAATTGCCTCTAAAATCATAGCCACAGAGTGCGAACAATAGTTTACTCGTTGGAACACGACAGGAAAAAAAATCGTGTGTATTGCGACATTCATAAATTCAAAGTTATGTATAAAGTTCATCAACAGATGACACTTCAGATCGGGAAAAACTATAAGGAATATTCTATGTTCATTTCGTTAGACACATCAGCATTCTGCCATGTGTTTCGAAAATGTTGAACATGCCAGTATTCTAACGTTTCAGAGGAAATGGACATAGAACATTTTTTTTTATAATTTTTCCTACTCAGAAGTGTCCTCTGTTGATGAACTCTTTCAACAAGTTTTTAAAATTAGTGAGAATAAATTCCCTTTCTACAAATTAAAATAGTATATAGGCAAACCATAAATTTATATCACCTTCTGTTCTTTTTTAATTGGTTTTTCAAAGTATCGTTCATTTTTTGGGCATAAGAAAAAAAAATATTTGAATAAACACAGTTAATGCACCAATAAGAAAAAAATAAGAAGTAAAAAAAAATATTTTACGGAAATTATTTAGAGTACTTACAATTTGATCAACTTAGAAAAAAAACCCATAATCAATCTGAGACAGCTTGATATATTGATACAAAAGAAACCTCACTTTATAATCCCAATATCAGGATTGTAAAGAACCACTAAATACCATTTGCTGCTTTGATCTATCTCCTAATTGTTGATTGGAAGTGGATGATGTGATTGAAGTACCATACTAGATCGAAGATTCTCTTAGACTCCGACGTTCATATTCTTGAGCTGAAGGTTTCGCATGTTTTAACGCTACGAGAAATTAGGTGGTGAGGGATTTTCGAAAAATGCCTCAAGTTATTTTCGGAATTTTTTTGCTTGTTTGCAAGCAGTTTTCCACGATGAAATACACAGTTTCTAATGATTGTTTGATATATTGAAGACGCTACATCAGCAACATTCATAATAGCATCAGTGATCATAGCAGCAACATCAATTGCTCTGCTCTGATGGAAGAACACATTACTATCTCTACACAGTATAAGGAGAGGAAGAAAGAAGGAAATCTTCATCTAGGTAGCAAATATAGTCTAGCGAGCAGACATGAATCCTCACAGCCTGAAGTGTTGTGTGTAGTGTGACGACAGTAGCGGGAAAGAGATTGGGTGGGAAATGGCATTCAGTTCAATTTGATGAAGCATTGCCACCAACATAACGTCGTAGCCAATCGTCATAATTTTTAGAAAAGTCTCCTGTAAAGAAGTGCATGCAGGCTAGTGGTTGAAATTGATGGATTTGGCATCATAATGTCATGTCCTAAGGGCACAAACGATATCACAAAGGATGTCATTAAATAGTTGCACTCGATCCTTGTGAGGAGTAAAAGTCGAATGGTTGGGTGATAGACCACTTATGAATATTTGATCCTCTTCATATGAACGAAGATTCATTTTGTTAATCATGTCAAAATTAGTCAGTTAAACAATTATGTCGACTTCTATAATATTGAGAGACTTTCTTAGGGATTGGAATTCTTTGGAATTCTCGGCTCAATTCTTTTAGGAAATGTGAAATTTTTTTATCTGAATCTATTAATGTCCACACTTTGGACATGGTGAGTGTTGTAGAGCGAGATCAATTATAGCATCAGTTTGCGTGGAAACAGGTCTCAAAATATTTATCTGTACAATGCGTAACTAAGTCTAGAGACTTTTGGACGCGAGGATGTAGCATGTCAAACCTCTGGATAGGAGTTTCTGTTTTTTATTTTTTTTTCATTTTGATGGCATTGATTTCATTCTGTTATGCCTACGTAAGGCATGAGAAGTATAATGCATGTGTTCTCTTTACAATTAACACATTTATCTGGCACTTTATACTGAGTGCTATCAATGCCTATTCAGAGAAACGAGCACAGGCTGGTTGTACGTAACAGATAGTTTTAGAGTGTCAAAATCACGTGCACTGTAGACGTAGTGGATTTGGTACATAGGGACAATCAGAACAAGCAAAATATGTACCTTTATGAGATGTGGAAGTCGGAAGTTGCAAAGATGAGGATGAGGTGCTTGGAGATAGAACATCCGGGATTTCGATTACCCTTAAAAGTCTACTGGTGTCATTTTAACACCGCGATGTAAAATATGTAAAGTAATTTTTTTAACTAAATAATTGCTGGACTACTGTTCAGTAAGGTTTTGTTTTAAGACTTTTTATTGTTATTTCATATAATTATCATATATTATGTCCCTTTATATCATAAAAAACTGATGTTGACATTATGTTTCGTTAAACTTGTTGGACCACTGCTTTGTCGCAAAACATTTAGAGTCGCACATTTGCCAGGGACATTACTTTTATGCGGTATCCATTCTGTACCATCCCTAGTGACATATATATTAGGATTTACTGGAATATTATCAATTGCATCTGCAGTCATTTTCATTCAATCTTATGTCGTCATCGAAAATTAGAGTAAGACAGCTAACCAGCATCCGATTCATTCTCAGACAGCTCTCACAAGAAATTAGCAATTTCATCAGGGGTTAGACCTTTTCTAAAAGACATCGTTTCATGATGTCTGCTCTGCACTAAATTCGAAAATCGCATTAAATTTTTTAAATGAGAAGATAAGCAAATACATACTATGTAACGTAACATTTAGACACACCAATTTTAGTACAATTGATTCATTTTCACTGCAAACTCAGTAACACTGTATTCAATGTCAAAAAATGTGATATTGAATTTCATGAAGTTTGTTAACGATAACTTTTTATAATGATAATTTGCCTTGGTGTCGAAATGACACCAGCGGAAATTCTAGGTATTTTTAGTTGAAAAATCACTCCAAATTAACCTAGAACCACAAAACCTCTTCTGTGTTATCACCAGGAAAAATGATTAAAAGTCACGAAAAATTGGCAAATTACCTGCAAAAATATGGAAAGGAAAGCAAAGTAAACAGGCTCTGGTGTCAAATGGACACCTACGGACGTTCTAGTGTTAAGCACCCTTCCATCCCAACTAATGGGATCTCCCTAACTTTGAACACATTTTGATTCCGCATATTCTCCAAACTTTCCTTCGTTTAAACATTAAACGAATCAGCTGCAGATTATCGCCTCGAGAAAAGTTAATGTAGTATTGGGGACAACCTTAATATTATATATGACAAGCAGATGAAGATTTTCAAGGGCTGAATTTTGTTTTTCAGAGGACACTTCGAGGAATCAATCCCCAACCCTCATCTTGCGAATTGTCTTGACAGGCCCTAGATTGTCCGTTATAGCCTTCTTGATTAAAAATGGTGATACACCGGAAAAACTGTCGTGCTTACTTTAATAAAGTAACGAGCAGGTTAGTCAATAGAGGTTTTAGCGCTGGTGACAATACGACTTCTGAAGGTAAATCTACAATTTCTTAGTTTTTACCTATTTTTGGACATTCACGGATTCCTTCCATCTTCATTGGATGGCCGTGGTAGCCTAGTGGTAAAGAGTACGGACTCGTGGTCTGTGTCTGATGAACGAGTGTGGTATTGAAGATAGGAGATGGGCGTGCCAGTTCAGACGCCATCTTCATCACTTGACCATGGTTCAAAGTACGTCAACAAAATCCTTCATGTTGCTGAAAAGCGCGCGTTAATCTTCAATCTTCAGACTCCATTAATCTGAAGACTCCAAATTACCAAATTTTTTTCTATCGGACCATGTGAAAATGCGGATGGATTCCTCAAAGCTGGACAACGGGAGAGACCGATAACATGCTTGTGGACACAGTCCAAGGATAAGTCAAATATGTTTTCGATATGAACCACTCCCCATTGCCTATCTTTCCTCTGCCAAGACCCTCGAACTCTAGGATATTTTAGGCAGAATGTAAGTCAAAGGCATTACCGATGACGCACAGTGGGCAGTTTTCCCGATCTGGTGCGTGGAAACTATTTTATGGCTTTAAAGACTTCATAATTATATATATAAGGATAAAATAATTATAGTAATTAATGTAAATTGAATATACTTTTATGTCTTACTAAGAAATAAGGTTAATAGGGTCTTAAGTAATTTATGTCAAGTTTGAATTTGATCAAGAATAAATGATTGCTAAGTGGAACTAGTTTTTCAACAAGGATCTAAGGATTTTAACAATAGCATTACTTTACACGTGGGAGAATATATACGAGAAATAGTGTGGCAAGTTAAAAAAATTACGTTTTAACAGATTAAACAAATACAATCAAACGTAACATTATACATATACAATAAAGGATAATAAGTAGTGCTTAAAATTACTCGACACCCTTTGAGCATATTTTTATATTTATGTATTTAAAAATTATATTTTAACATTTCATATAATCTTTCTATTTAAGAAAATGATACGAGATAAAATTTTGCATATATTGTTCACACAATTTTACAAATTAAATTTTTTTTTAAAAAAATTTGGAATTTTTTAAAATTTTACTCTTTTTGTGTTAATTAAACTTTTAGCATGAAATTTTTGTAATGTTTTTCAGGATGTCTTAGACACCTTTATGAATCGATTTTACAATACCTTAATTAGTTTTGGAGAAAAAAATAATAAAATTTTGATATATATATGATAAAATTCTACCAAAAGCCTAATATTTCCCACGTTTCAATTTTTTTTAAAGAAGAAGTATTCGATTTACGGTAAAATGGATCCCTAATTTTGTTACATGCATTACATATAAGACACAGGGGAAAAATGGTAAATAATTGTGAAAGAAGTAGTATTTTGAATGCGAAAAAACACAGAAAAATCATTTTAAAGTTTATAATTCTTAAAAAGTAATTATTGTAAGCTTAAATAAACATAAAATACTATTCTTAAATATTAGCTATATATTTTTCTTAAAAATTATAAAATTTAATATAAATCTTACTCCCCCGACAACCACGCCTCATTCGACTTGGGGAAGAACTTTTCATTTCTATAGCACCTCATCCATTTTTCACCAACAAATAAACAGAAATTTTTAACAATTTTTCTAAATTTTGATTGCTGGTTCTCAAATTTATCAAATTTCGTTGTAGTCTTAACTAAACTCAAAACAATATTATTTTTGCGCTTGGGATCTTGCTCTTCCTTCCACACATTGAATGAAGCACGCCGTGTAATATCATTGGCCAACGGTGAAAAAAAATCGTACATTTGGGAATTACAGGAAGTAGCTGCTAAATTTGGTATTTAATTAAAGGTCTATATCTACTCTATGTGACTTTTAGTGTGATCAATCCGGGTCAATCCCAAAAGTTCTAGTCCATTAAACATAAAAAATTGACATACGTTAGTAGGAATTACATGCTGTGCTAAAAGTTATGTTTTTACAATTTTTAATCAAAGTTGAACCTAATTTGAAAATCAAATGAAGAAATTACTTACCCATGGCATCTATTTTCAAAAACTCCCTCTAAAAACTGCAAAATCTTTATAAACGAAACGATAGAACTTGCGACTGTAAAATGAGGCTCTTGCAAGTGTTTCTTTTTTGTTGCAAGAACAAACTTGATATAAACCGATGATTGTTGACGATTTCCATTCGCGTATTGTTTAACACATGGCTAGGGAGCTCAAGAGGACCATAAATTGTGGGTTGTTGTTTTATTTCGCGCGTAGTTTCACTTTTTGGGTTTCCGTGCGCCACATTGGAAAAACTGCCCACTATTCTGCGTGCAGAACTTCTTTACTGTAAACTTATCACTTGACAAAATAGGTTCAATTTCGGGAGATACTGCAGGGAAACACATTAACACTAGAACGTCCGAGATTTCAATTTCCCTTAAACATCCACCGGTGGAGTTTTGACACCAGGATATAAAATGTTTAAAAATAGATGTAATAACTAAATAATTGCAGAACACTATTTATAATGATAAGTTGTCTTTATAACGAAATGAAACCATCGGACTTCCTAGGTATGTTTAGTTAGTATAAAATCTCTCCCAATTCACCTAGAACGCCAGTATTTTTCCTGAATAATCACTATGGAAAATGATTAAAAGTCAAGAAAATTTTTCAAATGTTGTGTGCAAAAATGTGGAAAGGAGAACAAACTAAACAGGCTCCGGTGTCTAATTAACGCTGATTTGTTAATATGCTAAATATTTTTAAAAATCTCAACATTTTGAAATGTTTTACATTTTTTATAAAAATATCTTATGATTTCTTTTTTTTAAAGTTTTTAATGAGCAAAAAATTATATATAGATAAAAGCAAAATAGCACAACACAATTGAATGTTATTTCAAAAAGTGTGTGCAATCTTTGAATAAATATTCTTAATCAAAATATTTCCCCAAAGCAAGACAATGTTAAAGGAGGGGGGAAGCAGGAGGGTGAAGAAGAGACAAAAGATCTCCGGGGCACATTGGAATCATGACACTCTTTCTTATCTAAATGAGACGAGACCCCGTAGGCGTCGTTCTTCAACCAATGGCGAAGCTCAAAAAGGGAATGTCAATGAAATAACAGACCTCTTCTACACAAACTCGTTTTGTTCGCCATTCACACATGCTGTATTCCTCTGTTTGGGGCAAATCTTCAATAAATATATTTCTTAAAAAAGTGTTGCGCAGAGAAAAATTTCGAGGTTGCGGGACCTATCTCTTGAGTCGTAGTTTCTCGATTTCTAATTCAGGCAAAGGGGTCAACAGACATGTAGCTGATCTATTGTAAGAAAATGTGTCTTCTAGTACACCAAAAATGAAGCAAACATTCTCTCTTCCTGAGTGAACTCTCATTATCGTGATTATAGTCTCATTATAGTGATTTGTCTGTTGTAGAATTATCACCAATGTCATCTTCTGGATCACACGAGCATTCATATCACTTAACAAATTCTTCGGAATTCAACCCTAAGAAATTTTTTTGAAGAATAAGAATTATATTTTCCTGATTTTGAAGCCTGTATATAAAGATCAATTTCTAAGTACTTTATTCGAACCAACCGAATATATATTTCAAAGAAAATTTTATAAATCTGAATTATATTTATAATAGTAAGTATGTGCTACATTTTCGGAGTAAAATCTGCACAAAGACGATACCTCAAAATCTTGTATAAAAATACTTTAAATTTCTCTTAAGTTTTAATTGTTGAAATTAAAATGTTTGTAAAAAATTATATTACAATATTAATTACTTATTCATTAAAATTCTGTTGGCGCAAAAATTGCAATCTTGCATTTAATATACAAAAAAAACTTTTATTTGATATGGATTTTCATAAATTTTTTATTTTTTTTTACAGAGAGTAGAAAATGCACAGAGACCAGTGTGGTACATATTTAGCTGTACAGGAAAGCATTGGACTAGTATTGCCAAGGATATAATGGAAATCAAAGTCTTTGCGAACTCTATCAAGAAGTCAGCCGAAACATTGAAACCTTACGGACTTGATCTTATCGATCTTGTGATGAATCAGGGCACACCTAAAACTGATTTAAGAAATATTACTTCTGCTTATTCATCAATAATTGCTACGCAGGTAAAATACAACGCAATAATTTTTAATGAGTATTTGCTTATAATTTCAAATACGAGGAATGTCTCGCATTCAACATTCGTTTGAGGAAAATATATTATTTACGCGATGGACCCTAATCTCTTGCGTTTTCATTCAATTGGGGCTTCAACAACGAAAAAAAAAATCTGGAAGGCTTTTTTAAATGCGTTCATCTATAACACGTCTTGTTCTTACTGTCATTATATCCTTGCAATGGTTTCTTCGAATTCGAAAACAACCAGATGTCATAATGACCCATGTATTCATAGTAGAGATACTGCAGAAAGTGTAGAACAGTGATTCCCATAGTGGGCTATATAGACCCCTAGGAGTCTATGACGACCTGCAATGGGTCCACGTCAACAAAAGAATAATTTTGGGGTCCATGAATTGTAAGTGGGGGTCTATGGTATTGGCTCTTATTGAACTAGATCATGACTTTAAATTTAAAGAAAATTCAATCAAGTGGGAACCAAATTTTACCTGTTTAATAGATTTGTTTACTAAATTTAATGAGGTTAGTTTGCACTTAAAGGAGATAATATAAATTTTATTAAAACAAGAACCATTTCAGCATTTCTTTCCAGAATTAAGCTAAGTATAATATTGGAGGTCTCGAATTTTCTCAATTTATCACAAACAATCTGTCAGGAAGTTTTAACCTACGTTCAACATTTCAGTGCTTTTTATTCAGATTTTGAAACCAGTTTTGAGAAGGATTTGACAATGATAATACCACAGTAGGCAATGAATTCATACAGTCACATTGAAAAAAAAATCACATTACAACAGGAAATGATCGAAATAAGCATTAACAAAGAAGTTAATGATTAGAAACGGATGCCAGCAATTTGGCTTTAAAAAGGCAAACCTGTTATTTGTCTCGTCTCGAATTATGGAATATCGTGATTGGTTGCCAATATCCAAGAAAAAATACTATACACTACTAACAGAGCAGATTTAAGGTTAAAACTGACAAGATAGATACTAAATGTCGAAATTTTGTTATTACAGTGTCAGATTCATCACTCCCATTAAAACCATTTGTTTGTTGTTTAGTTATTTTATTTAATAGCTTTAATTTTAATTAACTTTTAATTTAATTAATGAACATGTGCTTATTAAATTTTAAACACTATGCTTCATTAGAAATTTAATTTTTTCAAAGTAGTAGTAGTTCCAGCTGTCAAAAAGACATTTAAGTTGATAAAAATTTTCAAAAATTCTTCATTAATTAAGCAGAGGTCTACCCAAACCAAAAAAAAAAAAAAAAAAAAAAAAACATGGCAAGGCGTCTATGAGACAAAAAAGTATGGAAAAGTTTGGGTTAAATTTCTCAGAAAATCTTAGCATGTTCAAATCATCATGCGTATTACATGTGAACAAAATTTACCAATCCCAATGTCTTCGAAAATTTCTCATACGTGCAAATTCCCTCTCAACAACAGCTTCATTCCGAACGGATTGTTGATCACTTGCTCTTGTGAAATATTTGCTGAAAGCTAGAAATACTTTTTTTAAAAAAAATTACCAAGTTTTAACAAAATTTTTGATGCAGTATCTTTGACTAACTCGTTCTGTTATCTTCATTTAAATCGAATTTGTAACAAACACTATTACCAAATACAAGTAGCGTAATACTGTCTCCTTCCTCTTTGCAAAGTGACAACACTCTAACCTGTGCAATGTGCGAGAAAATTAAAGATTAAACACCCTTTGGACAGCCCTCATATGTATTTCCCCTACCGCAGAATTTTTGTGCATTGCTAAAAATTTATAATTCTAATTATTTATATTTTAAGAACCTAAATCAATGTTAAATTCCATCTGTAAGCTTTCTTTTAAGAATAAGCTCCATGCTGTTTTAAGCTTTTTATTCGATTGTTTACTTCTCTCTAAAAATACACCTTTAACTTTTGTTTGCGTCTCCTTTTTCGAGTTCATAATTGTGTATTACTTTTTAAAGTATGAACTTTTATTAAGGAGATTTAACTTCCTTTAAAAAATTCTTTAAGAATCATATTTCATACATTAAATAATGCGAACAAACGCTAAGCTTAAAACAATTACCTTTAGAAATCTAATTTTTCTATCTCTAAAAAAGACAGATATTTCGTATGTTTATCCTGAAAATAATTCAAATTACTTAAATAAGAATTGCATACTAAGGAGTCAAACAGTATGATTTGCGAATAGTGATCAAACTGCTAGCTAAGTGACTTTTAATTTGGCTACAGACGTGAAGTTAAGACTGCTTGAAGAATATTTTTCAAAATACAAAAGATTAGCTTTTCAACTCATTCATAAAACTCACGTGCCAGTAGTGACACCTACAATGTGTTTAAATGAGGAAATTGTTCAACCAATTTCTCATATACAAATTGCATTTGAACGTTATTTGCCTGGTGAACAGTTGTGATACCTCGCATAACAAGCAGAAATGCGTACCAGCTCGTTTCTGAATTTGATAAAAGTTCGAATTGTAGCGTACCGGGATTGTGGTTTATCGTACCGTAGTGTTGCTGTTCGCGTCGGTTGACATCGAATGATTTTCAGCAGAATATGTAATCGATGGTTTCAGGACGGTAATATAAAGCGCCGTGATGGATCTCAACGGCCCCGTATCACTAGCAACCGAAAAGACCGGCATGTTACTCGTATGGCCTTAATGGATCATGCAACTACGTCACGAATCCTGAGTAAAGAATTGGGGTCGTTTGCAAGACAACAAATGTTTACACGAACAGTGCGAAGATGATTGCAGAAGGATGGACTCTCAGGTCGGAGACCATGGCTGCGACTACCCTTAAAGTTGCATCACACTCAGAAGCGTCTTCAATGGTGTGATCAATGACGAACCTGGGCACAGAAGTGGCGAGACGTCATTTTTTCAGATGAATCCAGGTTCTGTTTACAGCATAAAGATGGTCGCATCCGTGTTTGGTGGTATCGTGGTGGTGTCATCGCCATACTGGCCCATCACCTGGCATGATGGTATGGGGTGCTGTTGGATACACATCTCGGTCCCCTCTCTTTCGGATTGACGGCACTTTGAGCAGTGTACGTTGCATTTCTGGTGTGCTACGATCTATACTTTAATCCTTTATTCGAACCCTTTGAAACCTTACGTTTCAGCATGATAAAACACGACCACATGTTTTTGGTATAGTACGGACATTCTTTGATACGGAAAATGTTCGGCTGCTTTCCTGGCCTGTACGTTAATCAGATCTCACTAATAGAAAACGTCTGGCTCATGCTTGTCAAGCAACTGGCTCGTCGCCATACACCGGTTGATGAGCTATAGCATCATGTTGAAGTTGCATGGGCATCTGTACCTGTGCATGCCATCTAATCTCTTTTTGACTCAATGCTCAGGTATATAAGAGTTACTGCCAGAGGTAACTAATTTCTCAGGATCTATGCACCGAAATTTCTTGACAATGTAATTACTCGTTATTTCCAGTAGAATATATTTGTTCCAATAAATATCATTTGTTACCCGCATTTCTTCCTGGTGTAGCAATTTAAATGGCCAATAGTGTGTGATTTTTAATGTATTTGTGAAGATTTTCTTTCTTATTGATTAACCATCGTAAAACAGTTCTAAGAACAGTAAATGTCAAAATGACAAAATAACAGCAATAATGATAATTCAAAAAAAAAATTAATGAGGTATTAGTTTTTAAGTATCTTTAAATTTCAAGCAAGTCTCGCAAAGATGTAAGAAAAATTGAAACATTTTATTCCATTACTTCCAATTTTCAGATTGCACTTATTGACACATTGAATGCTGTCGGAATTGAACCCAGTGGTTTGATTGGCCAAGGAGTGGGAGAGCTGCTTTGTGGTTATGTCGATGGAAGTCTCACTGCTGAACAAGTTACTTTGGCTGCTTACTGGATAGCGAAAACGCTTGAAGAAACTCAGTTCGAAGCTGGAGCAATGCTTGATATAAGTAGTTATTTTAAGTTTGCTTTCTATAATCCAAATAATTCAACAAAGTTTTTACATTGGAAGTCTGTTATTTTTCCATCAAAATTATTGAAATAGTATTCAAATGAGTATACTTTTACATAAAATTGAACCCAATAGGAAAAAAGGAAATTAGAGTATTGTTATTTTGCATATAGAGTGGCATTCATTTACTAGATTATTAGTTTGAAGTACCCCTTTGTCCCGCAACTTGAGACGAACGAAAGACAGAAGTATGTATATATATACTTCTGCTGCCGTTTAGTATTTGATTTCCGAGTTATTGTTCTTCTTTTAGGGAAAAGCGCTTGTGTTTATATATATATAAGTGTCTAACTCTAACGATTGTGCATACACTTCTTGGAGAGTTAAACTATAATACTTCGAACAAATCACTTTTAGTGTGAAATACGTGAAACACAAATCAACCATCTCTAATAAAAAAAAAGGGTTTTCAGATGACATCAATGAAAAACATTCCAAATAATGTTTAGTGTTACAGGGGATATACAGAGTTCAACGGTGCCGGGGTTACAAACTATCAGGACAGATAGAGTACACTAGAGGATGGAAAATCACACATAGCAATGCACAGACAGAAACACTGTCCTGGCGACCACACAAAACACAAGAAAGACAACACATAAATAAAACATGTTTATTATCCTTAGTACGGCAAAAAACGAAAAAAAAAAAAAAATATGAAAGAGAGAACGATCGTCATCAAAGTACGTATTTGACGACCCTGGGCCTTGTTGCATGCCTCACATTGCAGATGGAACGTTAGCAAAATACCAAGCGTGTCCAACAGCTGCCATAATGTGCGTAACAAGGCGCTTAGCACTGTTAATGGGATTTTCGTACACCATTGATTTGAAGTATCTACTTAAGAGGTTATCAAGGTCTGGCAATTGAGCAGGCCAATGTACTGGACAACCAATGCTTTGGTATACGTAGTGCCATCTGTCGGGTACACCTGCCAAAGACTTCCCTGCAATTTTCCTCTACTAAGAATAATAAACATGCTTTCTCCTCTAATGCATGTCCTGTCTTTCTGTCGTCACTACGGCGCTATGAAAGCGTTTCCGACCATGCATTACTATGGGATTTCCCATCGTCTAGGTGTCCTGAAAGTTTGTAACATCTGCACCGAAATACCCCGAATATCAATCGCAATAACGCCTTAAAAAACAAGTTCCTCTAAGTATTGCTCAAAAATTCAACAGAAAAATATTTTATATAGGAAAAGGATATTCGCGCTTGTCTCTTCTCATGCAAAATACAACCGATGAAGGGTACGAGTAAAAAAAAAAGGAGTTTGACAACTGACTGAAGAGGAATTAATCATCCTCTCAAACTACGTGGCTAAGACCCACAGCACCTGCTACAGTCTTCTAGGTGTCTTAATTATTTCATGTTACACAAACTATTGAATAATTTTAAGTTATTTAGAAAACATGCAGTGGAGCCAATAGTATTTGAATTAAAACACTATATTCCCGCCTATTCCTAATCTTAATTTATACACACTCCTAATAGTTAACATAATTATCCTACCTTAATCTTTTGTTTAACCGCAATCCTCTCGGATCCTAAATATCTTGTTTATCTCGCGTGGAATAGTATCCTCCTTCACTTGATCACTCTGTCACGGATAACTTCACACTCAATGATGGATTTCTTCTCTTCCTTCAGTTCACGCGCTTAAACTCAGACTAGCATAATCACTTCCCAATAGGTCATCCGCTTACGTTAAACTTCTGCTATTTAAAAGGTTTCCAATTTGCATATTCAAGCTTCGCTTCTGGATTTGGTTGAAAAGAATTTGTCTTTTTCGGCCCCAAAGAACCCAAAAGGAGTTTTTAGTAGAAAACGCGATGAGCCCGTCACAAGGTTACATAGGTATCCTTTTATCATAGCTAAATCTTTTTCTTCCTATTTCATTGATTCTTCATAGAGATATGTCTCTCTTATTTCTTTTATTTTATTTGAAGTTATTCAAAGAGTTTGAGAAGCACATTTAATGTAGTTTTTCAATATATGTAAAAATGATTCTTAAATTATAATTTAAAATACTGATATTTATACTGGACTTTTGTAATATTTATCTGCAATTATAGGGACAGATGTTGTGTCACTTCAAAATCCAATTTAAAAAAATGATAAAGCTGCGAGCGTGGTGATTAAATTAATCACCACGCATGCAGCTTTATAAATTTTAAGAATAGCTACTAATTTTTGTATAAGCATTCCTTTAAGACTTAGCTTTATCAATTTTAAGAAGAATTAACCTAATCAAAGATAAGGTTGGTTACATTAAATTAAACCTTATCTTGAATTAGCTATTGTAATTAAGTGTTAACATTTAAGTATATGCATATTCCGATTAAAACAAAAAAAAACAACTTATATATAAAAAAAATTAAGTCAATTCCAACTTAAATCAACAAAGAAAATTTTTATTTAAGCTACTTTTTATTAAATAGTTACAATTAATATCAATATGTATATACATATGACAGAATCGCAACATTAAGTGGTCTCTCTCTCTCTCATTAACTTTTATTAATCATTAAAGTATCGTATTGTCATCAAAACAATCACGTGTATAAAATTTCAGTTCAACTGAATGTTTTAACACGTGAGAGAAAAACGTTTTCAAGTTTTGACACAAGTCGCCAAAATGGTCGCTAAGTCGCCAAAAAAGATGCCAACGTGGCTGTATTTGTAATTCTTTAAATAATTAGTTTTAATCAATAAATTTTTATTAATTTTAATTAAATTATACTGCATTGTCATTCAAAATAATCACGTATATACAATTTCAGCTCAATGGAGCGCCTTAAAATGTATTTTATTAACGATTGAAAACTCCACCAAGATAAATAAATAAATAAATATATATATAGAAAGTGTGAGTTAATAGTGTGTGGTTAGGAATTGAAAAATGAACTACGTGGGAGTGCTAACGCGCGTGAATTTATTTAAAGCTCAAAGTTTTTCCCCAATACTGTCCTGTGAAAGTTTGAAAAGAAGGGTGATATCTCAGATGTCGTCCTCGTCAGTGGAACAAGTTTCAAAATGATGAAATCTGTCATCAATAACTCTCGTGCTGCTTCAAATGCCTTTAAAAATTCATTTTCAACCGAATTGTGATCTCCTGTTATTTAAATATTGTAATGTAATTTTATATTTAATTTTTTTCTTACATACTTTCTTTTTTTTTCCTCCTTTTTTTTTTCTTTCTTTTTTTCCCCTTCTTTCTTTTTTCTTTCTTACTTTTTTCTTTCTTTCTTTTTTTTATTATAAATTTTAGTATCTTGAAGTTAATTTTCTCCAGAAACAGGAAAAATGTGTCAAGAACAAATGCTGGAAGGCTAGATATTTTTAATTAATTATTCGTTGATGTCGCAATTAGTAACAATTGTTGGGTCCACTTGTGAAAATCAGGTAGAATGGCTTCAAAGAGCTTTTTTTTTCCCTCAAGCACTAAATTTATCTTGTTCAGAATTCAATCTACAGTAGTACAAACAGACCTATCTTATGTATGTTAGAGAGGAAGAAAGCTTAGATTTCAAAAAACACATTGTAGAAAGTAACCAATGTTAGTTTTAAACGACATTGAGATAAAAATTACATTATTATTACTTTATTTACATTCAGAAATGGAACCAAATTATCTTTTTTAATTCTTACAGAACATCTCACCACCAATCCTCACACACACAAACTAGATTTCTTAAAAATCAAATTTGATTAGACTACTTCAACACTTTTTTTCTTCAATGTAAATACTTTTCTTTTTTATTTGAATTTGAATAAAAAATTCTCAAAAGAGAGCTTTAGTTTCTCGCCTAAAACCGAGTGCTTACAAGGTCCAACGGACTTTTGTAATTATATAACAGTAGCATAATTTAAAATCTATCCAAATAATTTTTTTATGAAAATTTATTCATATTTTAAGCAAAACAAAAATATTTAGTGCTATGATTAATTTTTTCATTTGATTTACACATGTTCATTGCAGGTACAAGTTGGTCTGAAATTCAGAAATGCTGTCCAAATGACATATTTCTTTCAAGACATCTTGCAGAAGAGTCTTTCACGGTATCCGGAACTAAAAGCAGTATAAAGACATTGGTTGATAAAATGCAGGTTGAAAATGGTTTTACCCAAGAAGTTGAGAGTTATGGATATGCCCTCCACTGTCATCTTGTGCATGCCGCCACTGAAAAACTACAGAAAACTTTAGAAAAAGTGAGACAATTTGCATCGTACTTTTTAAACCTTATTCCTTAATTAATATAGTTTAATTCTCAAAACAGTTCTCATATTTTACAATTACTATTAAACCCCGTGTATAGCGCGCACTTTTAACACCAAAAATAAGATCAAAATTTATGGGTGTGCATTACACTCCGGGTATAAAAATGATAGCTTTGAGGCGGTGATAGATAACCAGTAGATAAACCAGATTGATAGATAAACCAATATTAGCCTCCACGCGATGACGATCGTTTTGGCGTGATAACTAAGATACTCGTTTTTGGAACGGAAGGTACCCAGTTCGAATCTTCCTTCATTTGTGACTCTGACCGTGTAAAGAGAACCGCAGCACAGATGGAGCCCTATATCCACCGCAAATGCAGCCAAGCCATCAGACACATGACGAAATTAAGCCGTCACACACAAATGACGCAAACAAGCCTTCGCGCAAATAATGCAACGCACGAAGCCGTCATGCACGATAACTTAATCTACAAAACCGTTACGCACGAATGACGCATCCTACAAAACCGTTGCACTCAAAGTGACGCAACTGCTCACACGCTCGCCACGAATATGGTATGGTTCGTTCACCTATGCGCCGAATCACTTACAGGGTGGTAGTGTGGTGGTGTGATATCTAGATAAACCAGTAATAGCCTTCAAGCGATGGCAATCGTTTTGGCATGGTGGCTAAGGTAATCGTTTTTGGAACGGAAAGTTCCCAGATTTAATCTTCTTTCAGGTTTAAAAACAGAAAAAGAGACGAGCTTAAATCAGATTACATTTCTATATATATCAAAATACTGTTTATTTTAAAGATACGATTTACTTTATGAACTTAAAGAGTTCTAATTCTAGAAGTATACTATTTTTTCAAAAGCTTAGGATGTTACCTCGAATAAATTACTTAAAAGCATATATAATGCACGTTGCTTCGTAAAAGAGGGGATTCGCGTTATACTTCCAAAAAAACATCCAAGTTAAAAAATGCAGCTTGAAAGTATAGGTGAGTGTTATACGCCGGAATTTACGGTATTTGAAAAATGCTGATTTTTTGAATAGATTTCCTGTGTGTTCTTAATTTTTCTTTTCAACATTTTGAATATTATTTAATGTTTTCCCCCCTCTCTCTCTCTGAGGTAGTGAGCAATTTCCATAACAAAGTAAATTAATATAAATACTTGTATATATATAAAGTGGCTTACTATAAACTGACATTAAGCATACTTTAAAATGAAGCACAATGTAATTTTAAAAACCATTTGCCAATACTTGAACCTCTTCCTCCTTAGTGAAACATATGCCTCTAGAAATGGTGTAAACTTATCAATTTTAAGTATTGTAAGGTATGCTCTGAATATTGATGGGAAATTTGCAGTCCACTTCTCACTGAAGCAATGCCTTCATCACAAAATTCATGTAACAACAGTAACTTGGTCATTAAGACCGGATTCTTATAGTTTAAAATCAATGCTGTAAGTAAAATCTTTATAGTTTAGGGCTATGCAACTCTTGAGAGACGTGGGTTTGAGTTTATCATACGCCATTTTTCACAGCTTGGTCAAGATACCTGCTTTTTCATTTCCAGTAATGTTAATATGTGAATGAGAATCCATTTAAACTTTAGATTTCTTTCCTTGTTTACTTGATTTTCTGCATTCGATTGTCTGATTACAATTTGTATTGCGAGGAAAGTTTTGTATGGTGGCTTATGAATCTATCAGGATTTATGCATGATAAATGGGATGATTTGTTTAGTTCTGCTATTGCGATAGCTATTTTTCAATTATAGGGGCGTGATGGGATACCTACAACACGATAACCTTTGAAGAGAAGGCAGCCGTAGACCGAACCTATTTCACTCAAACCATAAATTGAAGAGCCATCAGTATAAATGTAGAGCCATTTTTTTTCATATATTCTTCTTTGATACGGTTGATTACTGCCTATTTAAGTTCGACATCCAAGCACGCATACATTTAACGTGCCTTTTCATGTTTCTGTAATCTCCGAGATCAACTGATTTTTCGTCAATCGGAGGTGAAATTCTACGTGTGCTATTGTGTTATCGTTTATCTGTATGATTTATCACGAAAATGAGTGGAACATGTTGAAAATTTTTCAATCATGAAAAGGATTGCTTCACCATTGCTTTTCTTTTATTGGCTTATGTTATCACTTTTACATCATCTCTACCTTCTCTGTCCCATTTCATGCTGCAAATAACTTTCAAATCCAATTTTTTTCCCTACTGCATGGTTCCCATTTTAATGACAAAATTGGGTGTTTTCTTTTGAATATGAAATTTTGTCACTGTTTCTATACTAGAAAGAGCTACATTTTCCTTTTACGTAATTTTTGCGCACATACCTTATACTCCCTGCACCCTGGAAATTTATTTTTTCCCCCTGAATACCCCGGAAGCCAATTAGAGTCATAGTTTTGAACTCGTAGGCGTCGTTGTTGTGTTACAGATTAAAACTGTCATGACTCAAAGTCATCATGTTGGCATGATGCCGAAATCCACAGAATGAGTTCCCAGCTCACAGATGTTGTCCACGTCACTTGACCGTGGTCCACTTGGACCTAATTTTAAAATAGTCTTTGGCTTACATCTTAATTCTAATTGTCTCGAAATCTCTCTCCCGGGTGTACCAGATGCTATTCTTAATCAGGAAGTTCATACTTTACATGATACTTTTTTTCCTGCTTTGTTAGTTCCACTTTCATTAGCTTTGATATTCTTGAGAATTTTTCTTCTGAGGAAATAGATATTCTTTTTAAGGGCTTAAGAGGTATCAAATCTCCTTGCCTTAACTTAATTGATTATTCTACGCTATATAAATCTATAATCAAATTACTGAAACTACGTTTCCCAATCAGTCTTTTGGGAATAACCTGGAACAGGAATGGGAATGTTTTAAGAACACTATAACTCACGTTACCCGACTTTCCATACCTAGAAATAATATTAAAAGATTTAGACCTTTTGTGCGACTCAAAGAGGCTTCTCTAGCAGCCCTTATTGCAAGAAGGGACTATTGTTATGTCGAGAACTTGCTATTTCAAACTTTAGAGTGACAAAATCAAACTTAAAAAAATTAAATTTAGAGAAATCAAACAGCAATATTTTACACCGAAGAGAGAATCTTGGAGAAATATTTTTAAAGTTGAGTTCATTGGATTGGGAACAAAATACAATCTTTCTATTATTGTAAAATTATTATAGTCTAGACCAGAGAATAGTAAAAAAAGGTTTCAAGGCGACTGGTATTTAGCATGTCATCAGAAATGTCTTTGTCAGTAAAGATTTTTTTGCCTCTACACTCACTGGTCCTAGGTCTCAGGCCAAGAGACCACCGATTGCCATGTTCTGTACTCAACTACAATTTCTTATTCACCTTAGCCTTGTTCTTCCAAGAGTCCTGATACGTCACCAAATTTTCTCTCTCCTTCCCGTAGAGATATCACCATCACGTCCAAAAAAGCAGAAGTTCAATATAGAGGCAGGAAAGCTGGATTTTCTACTTTAATAACGTACTCCCTATTTAAAAAGCGTTAGAAAATAAACTAAAAGAAGAATACAAAAAGAAGGAACCAGGGGTTCCAAGATAATAAAAGAATATTCAAAGACCTTTTGTTAAGAATTCAAACCGAAGCTGACCTTCTAGATATAAACCAATTAGAGATGTCGTTAGCAGCAATTAATCATTCGAGTTTTTGATGAATCATTTGTAATAGACTTCATGCCATCAACTAAAGAACAAGAGAACAAAGACACCAAATGCATCTTCTGTAACGAAAAATTCTCCTAAGACCAACGAGATGAAATTTGGATTCAATGTTTCAGCTGTTTTCTGTGGACTTACCTTGATTGTTCAGGAGTAGAGAAAGATTATATTTCTAATTTTTGTAAATAAGACTCAAAACACAGCATTGACTTTCATGTATTCTTAAAGATATGGCATAACTCTTGATTCATGTGAGTAGGAGTAGACTGAGTCAAGATATTACTGTACTATCTAATGAAAGGGAGAAAACAGCTTATGTTGCTTCACATACCTCTCAATAAATAAATATAATATAATAAAAAAACATTGCAGAGCCTTTTTCAATATTTTAAAGATTTTTCAGAAAAACATTTTCCCAAAAGAAAACGGTACTTACCTATTATCGCAACAGTATTGGTGACATTGCACGAAAAGAAGAACATAGTTGCCAATTTAGGGCGCATGACAGATGGAAAATCAGGGTTGTTAGTTTGGTGAGTCATCTTGAACGTTGGCATTGTTGCGACAGTACGTAAGTGCCAAGAAAACTATCAGTTGTGATGAAGAACAAAAATCTAAGCTCTCATTCATTTTTTTTGTGCATGAAATAATAAATACTTTCTTAAAATTAATAATATTAAATTGGATTTGAAAAAAATTACTGGAAAATTCATTACTTACACTCACTATAAAAAGAAAAACATTAAAAAAGAAAACACTTTTATCTGACAGAAAAATCTTTTATCTACTTAAGCCAGTGTTTCTCAAACTGTGGGGCGCGATAAACCTACGAAATGGGCGCGAACATATCGAAAATAAAAGATTAAAAAAAATTTATTTGCTGGAAAGAAGTAAAACAAAATATTTTCTGACATAATAAAAAAATACACATTTACACTGATATACAATTTATATATATATCATCTGCGGTATTACGTCATCAAAAATAAAAGCTTCTACTTCAAAACCTCATTAGCTGTCTTTGATACCATAACCATTGCTGTAATCCCATGATAAGAGATTTTATATTACGTTTTCTTTTCAAACTTAAATACTACTCTTTCAGAGAAAAGACAAATCCCAGACCCATAATCAAAAAAATTTTAGGAAGATAAAAGATTAATCACTGTTATATTATTGAAATATTGTACATTAGCTGTAGGCAGCAGAATGTATTTGCTGCGGTTTGAACTTCGAACTTTCTTGTACGGTTAGTTACGTCCCTGCTCTTATGCATTTGTTTTTTCATTTAGGGAAGTTGTAAATAAACTATTTCTGCTGCGCTTTTTTCCTTGTAAAATATTTTAATGATTTTTGGAAAAGCACAGAGAGGACTTTGAAGGATTACTAGGTTAAGATTTATTTTTATGAGTTTTCCCAAACATATAAAGCATAATGAAAAACGTTTTACACAATTTTTTTAGAACATCTATATTGTAATAAATACACTTTTAATCAGAGAGCGGTCACGCCGAGCACAGAGTGCACGAAATCGGTAATTCTGGCAAAACTGTTTAATTGTTACCAATGGCCCAGACACTATCCTCCTGTTTGACAGTCTTAACTTGAACTAAAATATATTTTTCACATATCTCCCTCTTTTTTGAGAGTGACAAACGTTTTTTTTAGAATCTTAAGGTACTTGTTTTTACTGAGTTTCCGGTGCCGGTTTCTGGGGGTTCTTGCCAAACCCCCCCCCCCCCCCCTATGAATAACTCAGTGATTTTGATTGCCTTATTGTACGGTTTATTTTGGTTTGGTAAATGAACACGATGTGCAGTTAAATTTTTAGTAAATGATCAGAATATATATATATATATATATATATATGTGTAAAGAAATGAGCATCTTTGATCTCTATTGAAAGAAGTTAAAACTGATAAAAAAGGGAGAAAACTGCTGAAATAATGCATATTAAAGTAAATTTGAGAAAAGCGATGAACATAAAACGAAAGAAACATTTTCAAATGCTACCAAAAGATCTCCATCAAATAAATATAAAGCCATAAGTATCAGAAGACAAATTTTGCTTTATTAAAAACACACAAGCAAGCGAAGGTTCAACATGCTATTTGTCGAATATCAAAGGACAGTTAAATTACAATAACTTGAAAAAATATGACAGTTTTACTGGCAAATAACATTCCTGTAATGTTAGCGAAAAGTGTCTGTGATTTGTGTCTTTTTTTAAGGTCATGCATATTTTAAACTTTTTAGTTCAGTTTTCTTGGATTTTTTCCTAAATTATCAAAGAAAAATTTAAAAGTCCTTGAAAGTAGGTAAGTATATTTTCTCTTGATTAAATTATTCAATGGAATTACGATTTTTATTGTGTACTATAAAAACAATTATGAAAAAAGAATTGGGGGGACTCAATAACCCCGCTCGACTATTAGTATCGAGTGCGCGCCTGCTCCAGGGTTAAAACATGTTGAAGTCTTTTCGCTTTACGGGGTTAGGTTCAGAATTTCGACCACAAAACACGTTTTCCCTTTTCCCATTTTTATAAAATATAAACTTTTACGCTTCTAATGGTGCAAAAATTATCATTCTACGTGCAGTAAAAGTATTTTTAATAATTTTTTAAAAATGTCTTACCACCTTTTAGAGTTCACCTGCCACGCCCACTCATATGTAAACAAACTTTTTTCTACATTGTAAACCTCCAATTTCACTATTTTTTTCATTATTATTTAAAATACTTTGAACGGCAACGCCCAGTAGAAGAAATGAAGTGAAGCAAAGGCTTGTTTACTATTTGAAACGTGCTGTTTGCATTGAATTTTGAAAGTACTTAATTAACTTTTTATCTGGCTATATTTAATAAATTTTAAAATTTGTAAAATATTTGCTGGAAAGTTTTGCTTTTTAAACAATTTTTTCTCACAATTCCACGTTTTAAAAATAGAATATTTAGAGAAAATAGGAAGAACTTGTTTTTATTCTCAGTCAAAGGTAAGTGAATTCATTAACAATTTGAATGTTTCTGCTTCAGCCAAAAAGCTGAAATCCTATTTAGATTACAGCAGATTTCTTGGAGAAAATGGAAATATAAATAAAATTATAAATATGACTTTATTGTCTGAAGTTATAAAAATATCTGTTTTATGTAAAGAATGCGAAAATAATAGTATTTCAATTAAATGTTTAAGAAAAGTTCAAGGCTTGGCCACAGAAATTTCTGTTTCTTGTGAAACTTGTGGATTCAGCCAACCATTTCTAATTACTGATGCATATATGGTTTCATGTAATGGAAAAGAGTCTAAGTATTATGAAGTCAACCCCCCTCCCCCCCCAGGCTTTCATATGCAATGAGATGTATTGGTAAAGTTAAGTCTTCTGCTAAAGTTTTGTGTGGAGCTATGAATTTACCAACTCCATCGCAAAGATTTAATGAAAAGGAATCAGGATTAGATACTGCCGTAGAGACTGGCTACGGTGAGTATGCAAATTTTAGCTAATGAAGCCAAAGATGTCAGCGGACATTCTGACATACCAGTTGCTATTGATGGTACTTGACAAAAGCATGAACATACATCTTTGGATGGTGCTGTCATTGCAACAAGTGTTGATACCGGCAAAGTGCTTGATGCTTGAATTTTATCAAGATTTTGTAAGTGTCCCAACAAAATGCACAATGAAAACTGTAACGCTAATCATTTTGGAAATAGTGGAAGTATGGATGTTTCAGGAGCCATCGAAATCGTCCAACGATCTGAAAGTTTGTATGGTCTGCGATATACCAAATTTTTGGGACATGGTGACTCCAGAGCGTACAAAGCAGTTAACGAGTTGCTGCCATATGGAGATACAGGTATTGAAAAACTGGAATATGTTGGTCATTTCGAGAGATAGATGGGGACTCGACTACGAGCTTTAAAACTAAAAATAAAAGGTAAGAAATTAAGTGACAAAAACATTGGGTGATCGCGGTAGACTCACAGACGTTGAAATTGATAAATTGCAGCGTTATTATGGATTGGTTATCAGAAACAACACTGATAGTATTAATTCAATGAAGTGAGCCATTTGGGCTACATATTTTTATAAAGTATCTACAGATGTATATCCCCAACATGGTCTGTGCCCAACAAACGAAGGTACCTGGTGTGAATATAACCGAGTAATTACAACAGGTGAAGTATATAAACACAAGAACACACCTTGCCCTCAGAAGTGTTCGTTTGTATCAAAGATGTGTACAGGGAATTATCAACTCCTAACCTCCATGCCAAATGCTTAGACAAAAGTAAGTAAAGCTAATACTAAAGCTTGTAAGACGCAAAACTGTAACGAGAGTGTAAACAGCATAATATGGTCACGGATACCGAGTAACTTTTCTGTGCAATTGAACACATTAAATCTGGAACACTGGAAGCTATTACCTCCTATAATCAAGGTAACATCATTAAATGTTATGCTCTTGCAATATTAGGTATATTTCCAGTTTTTTACACAGTTCGAGCAATCGAAGCCGCTGATCGGGAGAGACTACAAAAAGCAAATAACGACATTTTACAAAATTCTAAAGAAGCAAGGGTGAAAAAAAGGCATAAGAAATGTATATTAGAGGATACTTTAGCTGAAGAAAGAAAAAGCCCAAGCTACGAAGCTGGTATGCATTAATTACAAGTAAGTTTTTTACTAAAATCCATTTTTCTCAAAACTAACATTTTTACTGTATAAGGAACATTTTTCCTAAACTACTGCATGTAACAGCTTATAACTTTGCATAGTTAATAATTACACACTAATATAGTTTAATCAAGGATTTTCTTAGAAAAGTATTCTAACTTAATTTATAGCATTAAACATAATAAAATTTCACTTTTTCTTTTTTTTTAAAAAAACAGATTTGGAAAACTTTTTTTAAAAAAAAATAACTAGATATTCTATCCATAAAAGCTCTGATTAAAGTATGTATTGTGATCCAAAGAATATTCAGTAAAAAAATTGGAGATTTGTATTCAATAGAATGTTTATAAATGTTCCTTAAAAATACCTATTTTTAACATTACTGTGGGATACATATCCTGTTTCGTGAACCTATCCCCTTAAAAAGTAAAAATAATACAATTATTCTTCATCGGAATTTTATATTATTGTTCATTATTCAACATCAATTCTAAATGCTAATTCTGTGAGGCTTAAAATTACAGTTCGCTTAAAACTAATTATAATTTGAGCAATCATTTTTAAAAAAAAATCGTTTTACATTTTTGTAAACGTCGCGCACTTGGCTTTATACTCTCCTTACAATTCAACGATTATATTAATAATGTTTTATTTTATTATAAATGAACTCGTGCAAAGATCGGGTACTTCAGGCAGAATACTTTTAATGTATCAGTGTGTGTGTGCTGCACAGAGTATTTTATAACTAATTTATTAACCCGCGATCACTCGCGCGGGGTGTTCTGTACACCCCAGCAACAAGAAAAACCTCCTACAATTCTAAAAAGAATGCGCAGAGCCACGATTTTTTCTATAGCTGCCCATTTTAGGTCATTGAACCTTCAGGCCTGATGTAATCAATCTCGCTAGGACGGTTGGAATGTTATGACCTTCAAAAGTTTATTTGGGGTGCTGAGAACACCCCGCGAGTGATTGAGTTATGTTTTTGTACTCGAAGCAATCGAAGTTTTTGTACGAATCTTTCCGTTTACATTTTTTTATCAAATATATATTAATATACATGAATATTTTATTTAAAATTTCAATAAATGTGGTATAAAAATAATATAATTCTATAAAATAATTGTAAAATATAATTTTTTTAAAAAAAATTTTCAAAACATTTTCCAGAAATTTTGACAAAAACTCCATGGGAAAGGGAGAAATAGCGACTTCGTAGTCTATTAGATACTGTATCAACAGATTGTCAAGATGAACTAAATGAATTCGATGACTGCGTAATTTCGTAACCAAAGTTGTGGAGGGATGAAACTTGAAATTTGTAAATATTTATAATACCACTGATGGAATGTGCAGTATATATGATGTATCGCGAATATGTAACCTTTGGCCATTGTGAATATTTTATCATCTACTTATTACTGCAGGAATTAATGCTTCCTTTGCCTATCATTCGGTTCTTCCTGAAAATAAATAAGACATTCAATATTATTAAAGGAGATTAGAATGGATCTTGTTTAGCCACAGTGGGATATGAGATCGGATCTCCCAAACCTTAACAAAACACTCAAAAGAAGCTTTACTGACACAGAATATAATAAAAAGGGCATTAATCCACCAAAAAAAGGGACTTTGCACTGTTTGTCCACGGGTAAAAGATGTAAAAATTATTTTTTTGTCTTCAATGTAAGAAAAATATGTGCTTAAAGCATATGAATAGTCTGCTCTGAATGTTTGAAAAATGATTAAAATATTATTTTTCTACTTTTTACTATCCTTATCATTAATTGTAAAGTATATTTATTACTGGTATATATGTTTTATTTGTGGTTTATGAAAAAATATAAAATTGTGTACTTCAAAATGAAAATTTTGTAGGTTTAGTTTAAATTAATGCTAGTCTCATTTGAATGCAACAAATTTAACAATTTTGTTTGTATAATACAAAAAACATCTTATACTTCATAAATATATATCATAATTGGCTTAAAAAAATTTCCATATTTAAATACACGTGTTAAGAGTTTGGGGTGTCCTCTACACCCCGCGAGTAACGATGGTAGAAAAACAGGCGCGAGTGACCGCGGGTTAATACTAAATTAAGCACAAGTTTAATAAGCATTAGCGACTTCCATGGGCTTGTCTTGCAGAGCAAAGTTTCTCAAAGAAATGCTTATGATTAGAAATTGACCCTATTTTTTCTATATTTAGCTGATATCTATATTTTGTCTTCTAAGCAGCTATCGCATTTTG
Source organism: Trichonephila inaurata madagascariensis (assembly GCA_019973955.1). NCBI lineage: Eukaryota > Metazoa > Arthropoda > Arachnida > Araneae > Nephilidae > Trichonephila > Trichonephila inaurata. The sequence goes on along the minus strand of BMAV01013011.1, from coordinate 116,780 downwards.
CAATATGTTCCAATTTAAAAAAATTAGAGAAAGGAAAAATAACATAATAATTATCCTATTACTTAATTTTGTTTTGTTTTTTTTTGTTTAAAAGTAACATATACAAAATTTAATACTTATGTCATTAATTTGAACGTCTTATAATAAAGATTGTAGCTGTATCGTCAAAGTGCATTATTATTGCATTCAGTACATTATTAATGTATAGGAGGGGGGGCGATAAAATTTGTGATTGAAAAGGGGGGCGTCAGTATTGACAGTTTGAGAAGCACTGACTTAAGCACTCTCCGAAAGTTGTTTATCCGCGCATGCGCTAAAAGCACTTGATCTCGTGAATTGTGATAGCTTACCCGCAATCAATTATTGCTGGCATTTGACAATTTTGCAATTTTTTTCGTAGGATTTTTATGGCTCACCGAAAGGGAAAAGGTACCTTCTTTAGAAATAGTTTTATGTAGAAATAGTTTTATATGCCTGTAAGCAGCGAGTGGCAAAAATGCCAGCCCAGCTGAAAGTTTATGTTTGAAACACGTAAGCTCTTCGCGGCATTTCTTCCGAAAACCATGATAACTAATAAACAATGTTATTGTTTCAGATAATGGTGAATCCTAAATCTCGGAGCAGTCGGTGGATTAGTTCATCTCATAACGAAAGCGGGTGGAATAACTCTTCTGCTAAATTAGCTGATGCCTCTTACTTTGTCCACAATCTTGTTTCTCCCATATTGCTCCATCAAGCTTTGCTTCACATCCCTAAGGATTCCATCGTCATCGAAATTTCTCCACACGCTCTCTCTCGGTCCCTAATATCTCGTGAAATGGAACACATCAGACTCTTGGAGAAGGGCGTTGACCCCACGACTTCTGTTTTAACCTGTATAGGAAGGTAAGACTATCCAAAAATCTTCAATAAACTTGTAGAGATTTTTCCAAGCTTCTTATTCTATTGCTAACCCCTTATAGTCCAGTCATATTAGTCAAAAATAAGGGGGGTCAACTACAGAATGAGAGATAATAAGCTGAAAACTCGTGTAGACCTTTATTTTAGCACTCTAAATGTTGTCTCAAAAGTCTCATAAAATCTCGTGTCCACGTCATAAGATATTTGAGGTCAAAGGTTAAAAACTCAGTTTTTTGAAAATATCTCGTTTTCTATGGCTTAATACTATTTACATTTAATATAAATATTGTAGAGAATAAAATTATCTATAACTTTTGTTTGAAACATTTTTTATACATCAAACCATTTTCGAGGTAGAGGGCATTGAACACGCAGCACTCAGCTATCTACAGCATAATACAAGGTCAACCGTTAGTCACATGGTATAATACGCCGTATAAAGTCTATAAACCTTAAAAATATACATAGTTAAACACATTTGGCATTTTTTATTAATTATTATATTACATTTAGTAATAGTTTTCATTAATCAAGTATATTTTTAATAAGCCTTCTCTGTTTGTGTAATTAAAAAATAGTTAACTGAAATTATAGATTTTAATTATTTTAATATATGCTAATTACATTTTAAGTGGGGAAAAAGTACAATTTCTTTAAAATGTATAAACTTTCCAATTTGTTTCTTTCTGTACAGAGAGAGATTATACCTAGATCTGTGGACCCCTATTATACGAACGTTCTATTTACAGCTAATTGAAAGACAAATGTTTAGCAGTATAGTAAAAACCGATTCCCTTTTCAACAAACCAGTTTCTACTAGTCATGTTTATCCTTTAGTTTTAAATTGTATTTTGGCTACAACGCACGTAAAATTTTGAGAGTTAGCTGATTTCTGTTTTATATGCAATGAATCATTATCACAAGGTGATCCTAGTAATGTAGTGCGTGGTTTAAAAACTTTGAAAGTAGCCAGTATCGAATGAAATGACGGTTATATTAATTTTTTAAACTCTTCAACCCCCGAGAATGTAAATACCGAATGCCAACATCAAAATGACACATTGAAAACAGCGAACATTTATCAAAACCTAGTGTACGTAAAAGAAGTGAAGCGTTTAATTCCAAAAAGCTCTGTTTATTTTGTGGTCAAGTAGCTGATGAAGCAGCAGAGACTTAAAAAAAAACGAGAATTACAGGCGCAAGATCAGTAAGGTGATTACTCCTGAATTTAAATACAATGTTTTAAAAAATGCAGAACACTTAGCGATTCTATAGGAGAATTAGTGAAAGATCGTATACTTTGTGAATATGATTTGATTGTTTCTGAAGCAAAATATCATACTCTCTACTACGCTAATTTATTATATGGACTACCATCTACTGAAAAGAAGCAACGCCAAGATAATAAAGTCTCAGAAACTATGGCATCCATCAAGGATTTCCGGTTCAGGATTGGTCAACAAGTCAGGTTCAGAAATGACACCACGACATATGAGTTCAGTGTTTTATGTGGGCTTATTATTAAAGGTGAATTAAGAAACGTTTTTGCGAGAAGGCAAGATTTAGTTTGTATAGCAGAGAGTGTTTCAATTAGTAGATCACCTGATATTAATCTTTTAACTGATTTAGGTTCACCATCTATTCCTACGAGGGCTTTCTGTATAGAAAAAGGTGATTTCGAAAACATTTCATTGTTTGGTAAAAAAAGCAATAAAAATCTTGTATTAGTCCCAATTTTGTCAATATTTAGGTTGGGAAAAACGAGGCCTTTACCCGGGCACAGCTGCATTGGATCCATAAGAACACGGTACACAACTTTGTCCTGGCGTACCTCCACCAACCACGGAGTCCAACAAGGGAGGCAGTGTGCCGGTCATCTGGCAAATACCAGGCACGGCGCTTACCCAGAGTACACCCAGAATATAGTGATACAGTCCAGGGTGAGGATCCAACGGGTAAACCCAACATCCCTTATCTGCAGCACTAACCCTACAGCAGTGTCTCTTCTTGAACACCGAAGAGAGGTACTACCAGCCGATTGACAGGAGCGGGCTCACTCCTGCCACCCGTCTACAGCGAAGCGTGGGCCAAAGGTATTTCCAGGACACCATTTTCCTCCTTACGGAACGCGGCACACGGCAAATATGTGGGTCGGAAAACCAACGTTGTTAGTCAAAAACAAATAAAGTAACATAATAAAAGTATTTAAAGAAATATACGAAAAAGAAACTAAATTAGCTCAATAGAAAATGTAAATCATAATATGTTAGTAGTAAAACGTAAGTTTTTTCACCAGAAAAAACAAAATTTGAACATAGTTCATTTTGTAACATAGATATGTGGTCTGGACGGGAAAAGAAGAAAAGAGGGAATAGCATGACAAGAAAGAGGGTCGAAAATAGAGAAGGATCACTAGGGTACCCAGGGTTCGTGAAGCACATGTTTACCAAAGACAGTAAACTCCTTGGGAAAAGGAAAAGATCACTAGGGTACCTCGGGATTGTGACACCCGTACTCACCTAAAGAAGGTGAGCCCCCTGAGGGGATTGGAGAGGGGGAGGAATAAAGAAGCAAAAATATTCTGAAATAAGTAAATTCTTCACAAAAATTCTCAAGGTCCTTTTATTGCATTCAAAAGCCTTCGGTATAATTTTATGGATAGCAGTGCAGAGAAAAGACCGTACTTCGGAAAGACGTATATATACGTCAGGGGAAATTAACTCTCTTATTGAGCAAGGCATTTATATACGCCAGTGGCACTTAAAAGGTTAAAGTCGTATCGTAGTTTTAGCGTCGGATTATAATATTATTGAATTCAATACATTGTTATTGTGTGAGGGGGGCGCGATGAAAATCATGATTGAATATTGAGTCGCGAATATTGAAACTTTGAGAAGCACTGTCTTACAAGGATATTGTATGTCCTTTCAAACTTTCAGTCAGATCCTAGTCATCTCTATCATGGATTTTTTTCGTCTGCAGAACTGAAGTATTTTCTTTATCTTGTTGGCAATTTTTGGCTCTGAAGAATCCTATCTTTGGCTCACTTTCTTCTAAAGGACGTCACCTTATACGGCCTCACTTGAATAATCAATCCGCGACAACAGTGGTAACCGTCTTGGTAGTGGTCAAAACACATTCGATGCAAATCGTTTAGTATTAGGATCAAAACTAGGGGTAATGATTTCCAAGTTTTTTCTAATCCGGGGAATTTCTGGAAAATCTCAGGAGCGTAATAGTTGTTCCTGTGTTTTCCGGATTATTATCAAAATTTCAAAACAATTATGAACAAGTCATTTTCAAATGACATTAATAAAAATTATACAAAATAAGGATACATATAAATTCAAACATGAATACATAGCTATACATTTAGCTAAAAATACAAAAAAAATTGAAATATGTTAATTAATAATTTTTAATGTGTGATTTGAACAAACATTAGAAATCTGTGCTGTTATTACTCAACCTAGATCTTAGCTTTGTTTTGGATAAATTTCAGCAGAAAATCTTCTCTCAATTTCAGCTGATGTCTGAGAAACTGTTTTCAAAGCCTTACCCAATTTCAAATTTAAGGATTGATTTTCAATTATTTTTTGAATCAGTTCTCAATCGATTATTTTTATAATAATGTTACTAAGAGATAAAAATTAAGAAATAGCAATACACTTGAAAATTTGTTTGCTGTTTGAGTTAGTTAAAAATATTAATTCTTGCATTTAAGAGCTTTTATTTGTGCATGTGATTTCTTGATTATGAAACTGATATATTTTGGGTGCATAAAAATAACTAAATATTAATGTAGAAATATCACACAAAAGTTTGGTTTAAAAAAATAAAAAATAAGAAAAGTTTCGAGATTTTTTAAAAATTTTTCTTCTATTGAACAGTTTAGGGTTCATTCCCTTCTTCAAGCTGCTGATTCAATTAAATAGGTTTAATAGACAAGTATTGGAAAAATAAATCAAATAAACTAAAGTTTTAATCACACACACATAAGGGCTTACGTTGTCAATGTGAATCAAGATATCAGAACTTCATCAAAATAGTCATGCTTGTATACTACGAAATAATGTCCCTTTAAAAACAATACTTTTAATTAACGAAGCGTTGTTCGACAGCTATTGATCAGTGTTTAATGTATTTACTCTTTCCTACGATAAGGTGCAAAAATTGTCCCCAGTCCTATCTTATTACATTCTTACCCCACTGTTAGAGGCTAAAATGGACATTTATCCTTTAGAGGAATTAGAGGTGAATGATCGAAACAGTGTGGGTCAGCTAAAACTGATATCAGAGGTTCGAAATCTACAGTCAAGTTAAAACTAGCTACCTCAGATTATTTCATCCTCATGTCATTCTCGGGAATACCAGAAGTATTTCCCCGGAACCTTAGGAAATGACCCTTATAAGCACCTTATGATTGTGGCCTCTTAGCAGCCATTTCTTGTAGCTTATAATTTTTATCCTTACTTTGCATGCACTTTCTTTTCTACCTACTGTCTGTAGAGGCAAATGATGGGATGAGATGTGCTCTTTTACATTGCTGAATTAAACCATATTGACATTTGGGACCCTTGATATACTTCTATGAACTGATAAGCCACTCCAAACTGCAACGAGCTATACGCACATATTTTATACACTGAAATATGCATACTACTCCTCTGCGGAGGAAATGCTTCAAGAGTCCTCATTTGATGCACATTAACTGTCACCCTATTGATATCTTTCCACAGGATTTCAACAACAACATAAATCTCTGTTTCCCTCATCAAATCCATTCCCTACACACAGAGACACCACCTTCTTTCTAGAACATGAAAGTTCTACGTAATCACATTCAGTTTCTAGAATCTATCTTTCTCTTAACTTTCAACTATATTTCACCTTAATAAACAAACTTCGCACCTTGCTCTATAGTTACCAACGTACATCTGACCTTTCATTTCAATACCTTTAATCAAAAAAGTACTTCCTATAAACATCTACAAATATAAATAAATTATCTGTTGTAGTCCATACCCCATAAGGCCTTTAAAAACGTCTCTTGCAGCAAAATAGGAATATGCGGCATCTCAACTGTACTCACCTTCTCTCCCTTCAAAACAATTGGAGGACTTCTTTAATCTTTATTGATTCCCTCATTTACCTGTTCAACTCTTGATCAAACACCCTTTCATCACGATCATTTTTACTTGTTTGATGCTGATTACCGTACTTGTGTATTGTATCCAATATCTCATTCCTACCATTATGACTATTTTACAGACCTTACGGCTGCCTGTAATCATTTTGTACTTTATAAGACTTCCTATCCCTAAAACTGTCCTATGTACCATCGATTTGTCTGCTTTTGAAATGTTGACCCTTCCCACAGTTATTTGCGAATGCATGTGCTAAATGTCAGCTCTCATTTGCTGGTTATTTGCAGGAATTGAGCGTTTTCTCTCGCGTAACTTTTTCTAACATCTACAAAATAAACCACTGGCAGAGCCAGTCATAACACAACATGCTGTACTTAACCTTATTCTGCCATTATCAAGTTTTGTAATTTTTCCGCTTTCAAAAGAGATGAACAGAATGAGTGGGAGACTGACCCCGTTTTGCTACGAAACATAAAACTCTGACTCTGTTGTACTCCTAACACGTACCACAAAGAGCTCTCCCCCAAGTAATTTCTCTAGCTACAAAAAGTCCATTGCTGTATCCTGAACAAATGAATAGCCAATTAATTCAAACCAGTAATGAACTAGAACTTATTATTTTTAAAATACGCACAAGCCGAAGTTGATATGATTTCATAATACTTAATATGGCTCTCTACCACACTTAAGATAATTCAACCCCATTCTCCAATCGGCTAAATTACGTCTCGAATAAGACTGTCGTCCTCAATAGATTCCTATCCTTGGGGTGGGATGAAAAGTTTGGCTACCATTGGAAATTACCAATGTGCATACCAGTGCAGTGTGGGGTAGAATCAATAAGTATTTATTTAATCAAATCACAATATTTTAATGGTAAATATACAATTAGAGCAAAATAATACTCGACACGGAACCAAATTAATAATTGGTTAACCTTTAAGAGATAGCTATGAGACACGCGCGTCGAAGCAAGTCTATTTTTTGACAGTATTTAAGAGTAATCGAACCAGAAAATCATGACTTTTTCACAAAGAGACTGTTTGAAATAGAACAATCAGCAAACAGCGTTCCCAGAGCTTAATTCGAAACGCGTGAGAATTTGATTCGACTGCATTGAAGGGCTTAGGATTGCATAAAGTTCATGATATTGCCCACTGAAATGAACAAATGTAGATTTTCAATGGTCCTGGAAGATCTTGTCCAAGTTAACTTTCTACAAATCCAATATTATGGAAGGATCCAATGACTAACGCAAAGCTCACGGTTATAGTCTAAGACAATCTGCAATAGAGATTGGTCTGCTTCAAGTCTTCCGGTGCTTTGGCAACTATATCATCATCTAAATTTTAATGGCTACTTATTTTCACTGTTTGTTTTTCAATTTCATGGATAAAAGTTCACAAACAAAATTTAAAACATGCAATTAACAAAAAATCTTCAAGATTTATGATTGAACCACACACATGCACGAAAACACTCACGTGAATTTATAAAACATTTTCTACAAAATACACGGCTCACATTCTCACACAAATGACACTAATATTTGCATTTTGGTTTTGATACCTTAATTTTATAACATTTTATTCACTATTTTTCAAGAAATTCAATTAAGAAGCTCTTTTTATTGAATATCAAATTAGACATGGAATGTATCATATGACTTTATAAGTACTACATGCATTACTGTTTTATATCTTCTTTTTCAGATTATACATATTAGGCTTGAATCCTGATGTCGAGAAGCTATATCCAAAAGTGCAATTCCCAGTGCCTAAAAACACTCCAATGATATCCCCCTTAATCAAATGGGATCATTCAAAGAACTGGCCTGTACCTAGATGGGACGAACGCTTGGGGTCTTCTGAAATTATATTCGATGTTGATGTTACTTTTGAAGGATCTTCTGAAATGTATTTACTAGACCACTTCATAGATGGCAGATATCTGTACCCAGCCTGCGGCTATTTATTCTTGGCTTGGCAAGCCCTGGCAGAAATGATTCACAAAAATTATGAATGTCTGCCTGTCGTCCTTGAAGACGTCATGATACACAGAGCTACAATATTGAGCAAAACAGGTGAGATAGTGTTTTTTAATGGGTGATTCCAGTTAGTTACCAGCAGTTACATATAATATAACAAGATTCTAAGAAACTTGAAATAAAAAACATTAGCCTTGTTTACCTGTTAAAAGATAAACACTACATACAAAGCATAAATAGTAAAAAAAGGTCTCGAATACAAACGAATAATGACATGTTCCTTCAGCTTCAAATTGCACAAATATGATATAGATCGATTTTCATAAGATTCCATTCCAACCTTGCTTTGAGGTATCTGATTTTTCCATTACCTCATTCTTATACACGTAAATAGATTATTTGTTTAATATTTTTCCAAGTTTCACTGTTAAATGCGTTATTTCCTTCTCACTTAACTACAGTATATCCACACATCTATAAAATTCTTCACGAGGTAGGGATGCCTCACTTCGTGAGACATACAAAATCATAATATTAGAAGTTGTCAATTGCTGAGGCAAAATATCTCTTCCTTTCAACGCTCCCGTTGGTGTGGTAGTTAGAAGAGGGCGGTTCCAGCTCAGGTGTAGTTTTCGTCACTTCACCATGGTTCAAAATGACGAGATCCGTCGCCAAAAGCCCTCGTAAAACTGAACAATGTGACGTTAATATTCAATCACTCATTCACGATCAAGAAATATCCCAAAACTTCGTGCATTTTTATAACACAGCAAAGTTTTCTAATCTCATTGCTCCCATTTCTAATTAAATAAATTTCAAACTTTCAAATACATATTTTTTTTAAAAGGGAATTTTGAATTTTTAAAATGATTGCCTTTTTAAAGCAAATTCTAAAAATAAAATAGATGCTTGAAGAGCGACATTTCAGAAGTACCAAGAGGGTAGAATTTATATGAATGACATGTTTTACAGTAATAACACTTGAATAAAAGGTATATATATATATACTGGTGTAAGAAATAAAGAGAATTTGCAGAGTGGACCGATTTTACTGAAAATTGATATTTACATACATTGATGCAATACAAAATAAATAACCATTCAAAATTTGCAATACACACGCATGATCGTGAGTAACACTCGTTGAAGTTGGGAGGTATGAAACAGTGGTTGCAGAATAAAACTAAATGGATTAATAGGGGGCATGAACTCCTCTTACAGCCATACAGGCCTCACAGCGTGATGTCATACTTGAAATAAGGCAGTTTATCAGTTCTAGTGGCAATTGGTCCCACTCGTTCAACAACGCGGTTTTCATTTTTTGGATGATTCTCAGAGGGGGTTGCTAGTTTCAATCGCCCTCCGCATAACGTCCCAGACATGCTCTATAGGGTTGAGGTATAGAGACCTTGGCTGGCCAATCCATACGGCGAATATCTTCATTATCTAGAAATTCGTCGACCATTAGAGCTCTATGTGGCCTTGCGTTGTTGCCCATTAAAATGAACTCGAGGTCACATGCACACCTGAAAAGTCAAACATACGGCTCCAAGACGTCATCCCTATACATCCCACCAGTTACAGAGCCTCCTTCAAAGACATAGAGAGGTCCAGCATGATGCCTGACCAGACCATTCAACTTTCTCCGCCATAATTGTCGATTTCCCGGACATTGGAGGACAGGTAATAGGTCCCTGGTTCTCTTCATATGAGTGTGCGTCGAGAATAGGTGTTTAGGCTGAAGCGGAACCCATCGGTTAAAAGAAGTGTCACCCATTGATTCATACTCCCATCTCTAAGCTGTCTGCATTATGCTAAACAGACTCTCCGGTTCGTAGACGACGTGAGCTGTCTGAAAGCAGCAGGTCTTTTGGCAAACAGCCCTTTCTCATAAAGTCTTTTTGAAAGAGTTATTCTTGATAAACTGGTTCTTTGGGCTGCATACAAATAACGAGAGAGCTGAGAAGCTGTAGCCCCTTTGTCACGCCTCACTATAATCGACAAATGGCGATCTTCTCTGGCCATCCTGTTTCTTGGACGATCTTTCCCAGGTTTTCTCTTGATGGATACAGTATCATGGAAATGTTTCCATAAGTTAAACATGACGCTGGGCTTTAAATTGAATATTCCACAAATCTGGATTTGACATTGACCCCTGTTTCTAGCCTCCCCACACTTGGCCACCTCATTTCATCATCTAAAATTTAGTGGTTACTCATTTTTACTGTTACGATTTGAAATGAACCGATTGCTTCAAAATAACACCAGAGTTTGTATATATATATATGAAATCCACACACACACATATATATATATACATATATATATATATATATATATATATTTATATATATATATATATATATATATATATATATATATATATATATAT
>BMAV01013011.1:71621-99523 GCA_019973955.1 Trichonephila inaurata madagascariensis | reverse complement strand
GGAATCTTGCTTATTAAAGAAAAAGTAGGCTTCGTCACTCCGCAGAATATACCATGGCCAAGTGACGTCAACTGCCCTTCAAGAAAAGAACTGTGAAGGGCACAACTTTTAAGATCCTTTGGGTTTCCGTACTTCAATTGGTGCAACATTTTTGGTTTTGTACTGATAAAATTGCAAATTCCACGTTAAGATTTATCGTACAGTGGAATATTCAATCCACGAGAAACAACTGGCATACTCACACTGCCATCCAGTGACTGCCTGTTGTCTTCAACGCGACCACAGTAGCTACATTTTTAATTCTAGGAGACCGGGCCGAGGCTCTTTCGTCATCTGCCTGGAAGTATGCTAAGCTGTCCAATTGTTTCAAATTTCTGTTTTATCTCGGGTAGGGTATATAGAGGCATTAGAACTCTTCGCATCCGTTTCATACGGTGGAATTTTTTCACAGTTAATGTAGAGTTCTGCTGGATCTCTAGTAGAACAATTTTACCACTAGTGCTTTCTCTTGAAACGTAGGTATGGTGTGCATGCAGAGAAGCAACTACTGTGCTCCTGCAGAATGCACCTTTCTTTTATCCAAAAAATGATGGTAATAGGTTACCCTCTAAATTAGAACAATCTGGGGATGGTTAGAGGCCTCCCACCTTTCTTCCACTTCCACCAACTACACGAGAGGACTTGCGGCTCGACGGCTATTTTAAAGTACCCCCATGCCGCAAAGGCACTATACATTTACAAACATTCATGTCTTATCCGGGATTCGAACCCAGTCTCTATGGCACTGCAGTCAGCGTCGCTAACCACTTTACCGGTTGGGCGATCAGAGTTTCTTTTACAAGACTACCAACATTTAAAAAAAGATTGCACAAAGTTTTCAATTGCTTGCTGTCTTGAAAACAACTGATTATTCAGTAATGAATATCACACAAACTTTTAAATTTACAGATTTTTTTTAGATTTAACTGTTTAATTAGAATAAAAAGATTATTATTTTTTCATTCTGGAATATTTTAGAGCATCTTATCGGTAATTTTTGAAATTTTTACTTTACCCTAATGTTTAAATTTCTTTGTCTATTAGGAAATAAAGGTTTTTTGAAATGGACCGGCCAATGGGTTGCGTTTTTAGATTCTTTACTTCAGTTAACCTTATTAAGTTCCCAGGAAAGAGCCTTATGCTTACCAACACGCATACAGAAAGTAACTATTGACCCTGAATTTCATAAGGCATACATGGAAAAATCTCTTACAAAGTATGAAGGTAAGTATGTGTTTTAAGTGACATTTTACTTTTCATTTGAATAATTATTTTAATAACAATTTAGAATGTGAAATTGTGATTCGGAATGAAACGGAATTGGAATATCATCAATTTCGAAAGTTATTTTGTGTATACAAGGGATTTCTAAAACGTAATCTGAGCGATTTAGATTATGAGTAATAAAAATATAAATATTTAACTTTTAGAAATATGCAAAAACCCTAAGATTTACAAGCCTAAATTGCTTACACGAGGGCTGTCCAAAATGTATCCTACTTAGAATGTTCTCGCCCATAGCACTGATAGTAGGATGACCATACTTTACACAGTGGAAGGAGATATCTTAATGCAAACGGTTAAGTTTTTCCAGTCTTCCATAGGGACAGCCTCTACCAGTCAGTCACCGAAATAGATGCTGATATAAATGTTGGATTCAGTTGAATATTTTTCTTGATATGAGTTAAGAAGAAAAGGTAATGCATCAAGTTAGATACTTAAAAATTCTAAAAGGAAAGTGAATCTTAATCCTTTGATGGTTATGAACGAGTTCAGCTCGCAATCGAATCGTGTGCTTCATTATGCGCCAAACGAGTTCCACTAGGGAGCAAGATTTTGACCGAAATGGTTAGAAACGAGCTCTACTCGCGGTGTGAAATTTTCCCCCAAAGCGCGCTGATGAGCTGAGCTCGTTCACCATTATTCTTTTGCACTGATTATGTTACAAATGAATCCTAATCGCGAAATTTAGTTAATTTTTTGTCTACAGATGGTAGTACAGGTTCCATGAACTGATTTTCATAATGAAGGTTTTTAATTTTTTAAAAAATTTTTATGCCTATTTTCGCACTTTTTTTAGTGTGTTTGTAAATTAAAATGATTCAAAAGCGAAAGTTAGATAATTAGGATGATGATTATGATTGTGATACAGAAAGCTTATCAAGTTTTGAGTCTGTTCAAGACTTTGTTCATAGTATATCAAGCTCAGAAGGCGATTAAAGGTCTTTTCGATTTAATATCTGTCTTATATTTAGAAGTAACTTTTATTATTTATATAATTGATTTTAATCATTAATAATTTATTATTTAATAATTATCAATTATTATTTAATAATTATCAATTATTATTTATTTTAAAGTACGTAAAAACTATTTTATTTTATGTACTACAAATAAACTTTAACCCGTTAACACCCAAATTATTTTAAAATCGAAATTTTTGAAAAATATTTTTAAATTACATTTTATATATCATAAATAGAGTAATTATTAAGTTGTATCCATTTTCCGTAATTAGCAGCTGAGATAATAGGTGATCTATAAATAGATCGCTGGGCGCTTATGGTAATAAAAGACCTAGTAACTTTCCTGTGGTTTTATATTTAAAGAATTACAAATCTAGGAGGAAAAATGAAACTTTTGTGAATTTTAAAGCAACTAATGAGATTTAAAAAAGAAAATATTATTTTACTGATCTAAACTTATACTTAGTTATAATTTTATGCAGCCAATTTGTAAAAGTTAAGTGTGATATAATGGAAAACATTTCAGACAAAGTGTTACATTACATTTTGTTCAAAACGTAAGAGGTCTACCATTAAATTTTTGAAACTGGCATTTCCTTTGGTTTTGTCTTTTTCCTATAACATGGTCTTTTCTATCTAAGCGCACAGAGTCTATTATGTTTGATCTTGATGACATCACACATCAGAGGTCTTCCAATGCCTTTCTTAGAATTTGTTCCTTGTTTGAGGTACGCAACGGCGATATATCTTCGGATGTCTTTTATACTTTTCTTTTCGCAATTTGTTAAATTGAACAGAATATACGTATTTACGATAGCCATGCTGATAACTCTAGTAAATATTGACCAGTACCATTTTTTGCCACGTATCTGAATTGTGTGTTTTTCTAAGAGCCAGTAATACTGGTCGACTCCATCCTTATTTTTGTTATACTGGTGAATAGTATTAGTTTGAAAAATTTGGGATTTTTTTTTCAAACCTTTTTGATGCCTTGAAACTTTGATTAAAGGCTCTATGTAATCACAGTTTGTCGCTGTTGTTACACACTTGTTATTTTTTAATTTAACTATAGTTATTTCGTTCCTTTCGTCGAAACAGTAGTCATAAGAACCACGCGCTAGATGGCAGCTGCTCCGTACTATTAGGGCCATCACCATTTATGTCTATTGATTCATATTGTTCTTTTACTTCTATTTCTACCATGGGTACACAAATTTCTACACTACCTGACAGTCATTTCATCATCATCAAAATACTCTTCATCAGTCAACTCATCCACATCAAACAGTAAAGCAATTATATCAGACTCTATTTCCTTAGAAAATATATATTCTAACGCTGCTTCGGCAGTGTGAAATACTTTACGCCGATACATTCTGGAAGAAATGAAACGGGGAAAAATGATATTATTTACCACTAACGCCCAGCGATCAATTTATAGATCAGCATGTTTAAACTTACATTTTAATAATAAAAACAGTTATTTTTCTAATATAAATAAGCCAGAATAATTAAAAACGTATTAAAAATGTAAAACACATAAAAGAAGGTGAACTTGCTTTTAATTTTTTTTCTGTTGGATACAAAATCGAAAGCTGCACTTTGAAGTTTCAAAATGGCGAATATCAGACGTTAGCTGCTGGACTGCTCTGGGAAAGAATGCTTCAAATCTCGTCTGGGGATGTAGCATCATGTGTAAAGAAACCAGTCAATGACAATACGAAGTGATTTAAAAATATATTTTTACTGGGAGTTCTGAGTGGGAGGTGATCTATAAATAGGTCACTGGGCGGTAACGGGTTAAGAAATTTTTAAAACGCGTGAGGCGAGCTATCTACGGCATCGCCAGAGAAGAGTGATGTTTTCGTAAGAACGGCGGGGGAAAACAGCTGCCACTTTCGACTACTGTTTACTCGTAATATTGCGTGAATTAAGTAAGCGAAAACTGCTCATTTCCCTAATTGTGAAAGGATTAAGATTCAGCAGGGGTTTCGCGACTACGCTTTCGGAGTAAGACCAATGAAGCATTAAGCCGATTAAATCCAGCATTAAACAGTGATCAGCATTTACAAACCTCTTTGAATGAAGTCGTTGTTGAAAAGTTAAAATTTTCATTTTCCTGATTTTCAGTGTCTGGTATTAATAAATGTTCTTCATACGGAATTCCGCTTGATGATTAGAAAATGAGCAGGGCTGCCGAAGAATTTATATCCAAATGGCAGTCTGAGGAACAGGAAGAATTCCGTCTTCTTGCTGAAACACAATCGCTACGAACATCTCTATTCCAAAGGCATGAGTCCTTAAGACTGGTTTATTTCTGGCACCTTTGAAAGAATCTCATATCAAGGGGGGAGATTATGCCTTAGGCGATGGCAGAGATAAACAACGTTCTATAAATATCTTCGGTCATTGAAGGATCGGTTGTTAAGTTTGTGGAGTAGATTACTTTACAGGAAATAAAAATTTTAATCCATATATAGGAAATTAATATACACTCACTTCCAAAAGTTAAGCACGGAGAGGAAAATGCTAATTTCCGGAAGCCAATCGGAATTGAAGAGGATGCAAATCGCTGTAGAGGTAGATGGAAGTATGCTAATATATGTTAGATAATAGCCAATTGTGCTTTCATGTCAAGAAATATGCAAAAAGGGCAGTTTTATAAGAAACCAGCTTTATGAAGGGTTGCAGAAGTTGATTGTGTGCTGATAGAAGGTGTTTATAAAACTTTCAATTGTTGTGTTTCAAGATTTGTTTTCAAGACATACGTGTTACTATGACTTCCAGAAAACGAACGGAAGATTCTGAGCGCTGGCGTGCTGTGGGGAGCATTGAAGCAGGGCAGCCGATCACAGATGTTGCTGTTTTCTTTGGCGTTCATCATTCTGTAATTTCACGTTTATGGAAACAGTTCCAAACCACACAGACAGTTGTCCGAAGGCCCGTAGGCGACCACCCAAGAGTTACAACCCCCATGGAAGATCGATATATTGCTATTGTAGCCAAGCGGAATTGCATAGCGACCTCCACACGGTGGCATCTATGGTTACAGCGTCCATTGGTAAGGCTATATCTGCAGCTACTGTACACCGAAGATTACATATGAATGGACTGTGTGCCCGGATACCTCAAGTTTGTGTTCCTCTATCCGTCCAATCAAGAGAGGTAAGATTAAAGTGGTGCCGGGAACATGGCAATTGGACTGTGTCTGACTGGAGCAATGTCATGTTTACTGATGAGTCAAGATTTGCTCTGGAGCCAGATGACAAGCGTATAAGGATATGGCGTAAACAAGAAACACGCAATCAGCCCCAAAACATCACCGACCGAAGCGGAAGCATTATGGTGTGGGCAGGGATTTCATTAGGATACCGCACCGACCTGCACATCTTTAAACGGGGTTCTGTGACGGCTGTCCGGTATCGAGATGAAGTCCTAGAACCCTTTGTGAGATTGTACGCTGCAGCAGTTGGTACTACCTTTGTTTTAATGGACGATAACGCACGTCCCCATAGAGCTGAAATCGTCGATGACTATCTGGAGAGAGAAGAGATTGCACATATGGCGTAGCCAGCATATTCGCCCGACCTTAATTCCATTGAAAATCTTTGGGATGCTCTCGGCCGTACTGTATCTTCACGTTTCCCACCTCCAGCCATTCTTATTGAGCTGGAAACTGCTCTACAAGAAGAATGGCGATTGCTTAATTTTGCGGTGGTTGACCACCTAATTGAAAGCATGGTCAGAAGGTATAAACTTTACAGACAGATGATGGGGTTTCACATATCCTATTAATGTCCTTTTTTTCATTTTATGCTGTTAATTTTCACTTTATACATAATTCTGTTTAAGTCTCTAGTATGACATTATCTGATAACTTACAAATTAATTAGATTAAATTAATTAGACTGTGAATATAAAAAGCTGCATCGAGTACAATCAAGAGAAGCGATAAAATATGTGAATCATCCAAGATGGCGGGTCAAAACTATCCTATTACAGCTCAGAGCGATACTGCACACGCACAGGATACATAATTTCCTATTCGTATCTGTGAAAACAAGATTGTACTTGTGAAGAAAGTGCATAATATTTCGATATTTTTTAAAATAGTGAGTTTGTTATTCACATTGTATTTGCATATCATACTTTAGGGTTCAAAATATTTTTTAGATTTATGCAGATGTACTCAAAAATAATAACTCATAGAAATGAATAAGAATAACTTTTAAAGAACATAAAAAATCAGTTGATAATGCTTCGGTTCGGTTTCATTATTTATATGATGAATACCACAGACTGAATAGTGATATTTGCACTTTTTTTGTGATTTAAATAACTAAGATGTTTCTTTACTTTTTTGTGACTCTTTATATACTGTTATAATTTATAAGTTACACATTTGTTGTGATATTTACACTCCGTAATAAAACTGGCAAATAAAACAAAGAAACATCTGTGTTTTCTTTCTTTTTCTAAAATTTCTACTACCGGTATTAAAATCAGTATCTCGTTATTAAGACCTAAGAAATACCGATTACCGGTATTGAACTTTTAGTCTGATATTGCAATCTCTAGCCACAACAGAGTGGGAGAGTGAGAGTCTTCCAATAAGGTCTTACTGTCCCTCTGCCTTGATAGCCGATCCCCTTCGATAGTACTTTTTGGCACACTGGCAGAATTATTCTACAATTGACTGCGTTACCGTTCCTTTTATCGCTCCACCCAGGACTCATTTTTCCACACGATAATGTCCAGGTGCACATGACACGCGATGCTGTGAATTGTCTTCAAGTTTTCCCTACATTGCCTTTACCATCTATATTACCTGATCTCTCTTCAATTGAGATCATTTTTAAGATGTTGTGGGAAACCGATTGCAATAATTTCGGAATGAAGATGACTGAGTCCAACAGATGGACAGAGTTTGACAGTACAATTCACTAAGGTATCCGACTACGTTCGGAACCATGGTTTTGCAAAAGCTTATAAATGGATAATATTTATGATATTTTTAGTGCCACTTGGATTAGAATACATGTATGAAATTGTTTAAAGAATATTATTACAATAAAAAAATTATTTAAGTATAATATTTTGACAAAAAATTAACATAGAATAACCAATTTTCAAAACATTCTCCTTTTATGAAAAATGCTTCTATTATAATAATATTTTGCCTGTTTATAGCTCAGACCTCTGTACAGAGGCTGAACTAGTATTTTTAAAATATATGTAGGATTTAAAGTATTAGGGGGTATAAATATATTCCCCGATCAGTGAGGTCATAACCTCACCAATAGATGGCGTACCAGCAAATATATGCCTCCACCCGGAACGGTGGTTTTGGAGGGAGAAACCAGAGCGACGGGGACCGAGAGAGACGTCTGAGGGACAGACTCCGGTTTACAAACGAGAGGTCACGTTTTCGGTCAACGTGGGTATCAATAGACTTAGCGACAATTGAGAGTATGCTCCGTGAAATAACTCATAATGTTTGTTAATCAGTATTTAATTGGAAATAATCTAATGTTTCATTAAACAGTAATTTTATTCTAATCAGCTTATTTCTTTGAATATCAAGATCCTGGACATAGTGACTCACCCCTAGACAACAAAAGAAAATACACTTGTATAAATAAAATACACCCCTACATATATAACTTAGAAGTGGATTTATCCATATTTTACTATGACAGAGGGTAGAAATTTTAAGAAAAAAACGCTGATAATTATTTTAATTAGTGGTAACTCTGAAAATAATGTGAATTTTTCAAAAATCCCAGTTCAGAATCTCTAGAGAAGTATTCACTTTATATAAGCACACAAAATATTATTATTTTAGAAGCATTTTTTATAAAATGAGAACGTTTTGAAAAACGGTTATTCTAAGTGTTTTTGCCAAAATATTGTATTTAAATAATTTTTTTTGTCATATAATGTCCTTATAAAACAATTTTATACGTATATTCTAATCTAAGTGAAACTAAATATCACGAAAATTATCCTTTTATGTTCTTTTTTCACGGTTCCGAACGTAGTCGGATACCTTAACATTCAGCACGTTTGGGGATTTGACGTATGAACATACCTTCTGCCTTCTTCAAATCATTTGTCTGCTTGAACTGCCTCCTTGATACATGTGTAAGATCCAGCATTCTTACACATGTTTGGTGTAATAACAGAAATAATTCCATAGCGAACCAGAAGTAACGACCGTGATATTGCATAATTTGCAGGTTCCTTCCCTTATAATCTAGTCGACTTGTACCGGAGAGCGGCACATTTTGCATCATTTTCATTTTTAGGGGAGTTGCATCTACCCTGATATTTGCAAAGTTTTCTTGCCTTGCGCTTGTAGCAACTACAGTGTCATGTGGTGATGACCTCACTTATTTAGCTTTTATGTATCTTTCGATATTATCCCATTTCGAATAACTTTAAGGTATCCGACTACGTTCGGAACCAAGATTTTAAAAAGGCGCATAAATGGATAATTTTAATGATATTTAGTGTCACTTAGTTTAGAATACATGTATAAAATTGTTTTAAGGGTATTTTGACAAAAAATAATTATTTAAATACAATATTTTGGCAAAAAATTAACTTAGAAAACTCTTTTTTCAAAATGTTCTGCTTTTGTGAAAAATGCTTCTATTATAATAATATTTTGCCTGTATATAGCTCAGACCTCTTTACAGAGGCTCAACTGGAATTTTTGAAATATATAACTTAGAAGTGGGTTGATACATGTTTCACGACAACAGAGGGGAGAAATTTTACGAATAAAAACGTCGATAATTATTTCAAATGGCTGTAACTCCGAAAATAATGTGAATTTTTCAAAAATCATAGTTGAGCCTCTGTACAGAGGTCTGAGTTATATACACAGGCAGTATATTATTATAATAGAAGCATTTTTCACAAAAGGAGATTTTGAAAAAAGGTTATTCTAAGGTTATTTTTTGCCGAAATATTGTATTTAAATAATCTTTTTCGCCAAAATGTTCTTATATAAAACAATTTTATACATGTATTCTAATCTAAGTGACACTAAATATCATGAAAATTATCCATTTATGCGCCTTTTTAAAATCACGGTTCTGAACGAAGTCGGATACCTTAAAAGATGTGAAACATTTGTGATTTTTAAGATATGCAGAGTTATTTAATTTTAAATTAGTAAATAGGTAGCAATCAATTTTTATGTAGTATGATAATAGATTGATCTTATATATTTAAAAGTTTAATATTTAAAATATTAATTTTTAAATTAAATCCCTTTGACCTTAAAGTACACCACTCACATTTACTTTTATAAGTTAATAATTTAAAACACTATAACGTTTCATGTGTGATTATTAATAGAGACTTTACCAAAGCAAGAGGAAGTAATATTTGCAGACACTGAGATAAAATTTATATAAATATTTGGTAAATACCATGAGTATTTTGAGACTTTTTTTGATTATTAAATATGAGTGAAAATACAGAAAATTTAAACAAAAAACCTTTTTTTAAAAAAAATTTGCCTAAATGTGGTATATTTTCATCTTTTAGAATTACATATTTCGGACATTTTTGTTTTTCTATTTTGCAGGGGTGCCAGCATTTCAAGACAAGTATACTCAAAAAGTAACTTCTGGTGGGATTGAATTTAAAAATTTAAATATGGAATTTGCACACCAAAATCCGAACAGACAAATTACTTTGTTGGAAGAATATCACTTTGTACCCTTCCACAAAGAAAACATACTTCCCAAATCAAACGAAAGGACTCTGATGAAATACATCGATGTTTGCAATTCTATTGCAAAAATGACCTTGGAATATCTAGGAAAATCCCGAGATGAGGTCTCCAATATTTTGAAGGGATCTACATTTGCTGATGTTGCTTCAACTGCAATGTGTATTGAGTCTCAAACCGACAACCACATACTCCTAAAGTCACTTTGCACCATTATGGACTCAACTACTAACCAAGACTTCGTGCTGCAAGTTAAAAATCAAGTTAGCAGCTATTTATTCCAAAGAGATGGTGACGTGTTATCTGAAACTCTTCTCCAAGAAAGGCCCCTGAGAGAGGCGATTGACATCGTTTTAGAAAATAATGCTTCAGGAAAACTGAAAATAGCAGAAGTCTCCAATTGTTCCCGGCTACTCTGTTCGAAAATAAATGAAGTCATCCAGAAAAACTGCGTGAACGTAAATTATGCAATTGCTCATTCCAATCTCGAGCTAATGGACAAGAATTGCCTACCTTTGCAAAATGTCAGTGTGTCTTCGTGGGATTCTGATACGTTGCTAAGTTTTAAAGACATTGATCTTTTTGTCATGAAGTATCTGAATTGTTCCAAAGAAGAGCACATTCGAACTCTTATAAATGCATTGGCGACAATCAAAGACGGTGGTTTCGTCCTTCTTTTGCAGAAAACGCGCCTTGTGCCTGCAGAAATATTCCTCTCCTCCGTGGGAGAGACGACTGTTCCTGTTTTTTCGGAGCAAGAATTGGAGCAAACTTTCAAAGAATTAAAATTACGAATCATTTGTAAAAAATCAGACGCTTTAACTTCTACTCAGTACTTACTTAGAAAGGAATCTGTTAAGTCTTACCAAGATTCAGTCATTCGAGTTGAAGTGGGGAAGTACGAAAAGTGGGTAACTGAATTGAAGGAAAAGATCATTGAGATCACAAGTCATCCGGAGGATCCGAAAAGAATATGGTTAGTAAGCGAAGGAACAAATTTTAGCGGTATCATTGGACTTGTTAATTGCTTACGCCTGGAACCTGGTGGATCCAGTATAAGGTAATTAAATTTTAAATGCAATGATTTTGTTAATGCATTGGGTTTTACCGCAGTTTTATGGTTTCAGTGTTTTAATGATTTCGCTGGGGGTTGGTCTTTTAGTAAATTTTTAAGAAATCCATAATTATTCTGTTTCACTAGACACAATGCTTTATTGGTTTTCTTACTTACCTGTATGCTCTAAGTTTGTTTAAAAAAAGACTGTCCACATTACTTATGTGATACGTACTATCCAGTATATATTTACTTTAAATATCTACTTTTACTTAACCGCGTTCTAATAAAAAATTTAAAAAGTGTAAAAGTGCGTTTTTCGTATACAGCGTGTTGGCTTTCACACTGTTTGCAGTTATGTGTTCGTACATGAGCCATTTTAGTGCTGGGAGAAAAATATATCTTGTATTAAGGTAGCACTCACACAGCACTGAAAAAAATATTAAAGCTATTTATTCGACTTACCTTAATATAGTAGTTCAAGTAATAGGAGGAGTTTTCCATCAAAAGAAGGGGAGGGGATTTCCATCACATTGATCAATACAGTATTCGTTGCTTGTAAGAATAATGTTCAGCAAGAAAGGAATGGTAAGAAAAATTTGTAGTAAAGTTGAACAATTCATTTAGAGAATTATAAGGGAAAATCTTATAACAGTTCATTGTTTTTCTAAGGTGCATGCTCAAAAATTTTTTAACAAGTCTTAGAAAATGGTTAAATATTTTTCGCTTTTGAATATATATTGATAAATTGATGGATTTTGGTTAACACATATAACAAACTCGCCCAATTGAAATTAAATTTTTTTTTTCAAATTTGTGATCGGTCTAACTGTAGTTGTGGTTAACTTTAATTTTCCTAATTTACTGCTCAATGAAATAAACTGGTTCGGTATTGTTATAAAACAATTTCGTTCTTACCGTTTATCTCTACCCATGAAGCCTAATACGGCAGTACATGGAGAACATGCCAAATTGTGGTTTATACAATTTGCTATAATTATAAATTTGTGGAAATGTTTCCCAACATAGTGGTACACATAGGCTGTTCTAATTTTATAAATGGAAGGCATTTTTTTCAAATTCGTAAATCTGATGGTATCGGTCAACTTGAATTTAGAGTCATTTTCTTTCTCATTTTTTGTTAGCTTAGAGGTTACATGATTTATGAGAACAACACGTACAAAATAAGCCAAAATACTAGCTGTTAATATTACAAATAGGAAAATTTGATAAAACTTATTATAATTGAATTTTTATCATAGTGTTTGAGATGAGTTTTCCGTACTGAATAATTAAAGTTTGTGTCAGCAAAGAAAAATAACCCATAATCCCCATTTTCTAAGAATCAATTGTTTTCTTTAATTAAAGTGCTTTTTATAAACAAATTTTCATTAAAATAATAACATATTTAACACAAAAATAATAACAAAAGCATTAAAACGCTGTTTATTCCAAATCTTTTGAATTATAAAATTTAAATATGTTATGCTACCATGATATATATACATTTTTTTTTTCAATTTAGATGTGTATTTATTAGTGAGACAGCTCCTGCCTTACCACAATTTAATCCAAAACTGCAGGTCTACCAAGAAATAATGGAGAACGATCTAACAATGAACGTATTTAAAACTAACTCATGGGGAACCTATAGGCATTTTAAGTTATATGAAGGTATGTGTTAGAATATTTGCATATTTTTTATTATTAACATTTTACTTGAGCGGTAATAGTAAAAATTGAACTATACATAACTTGGCATCTTGGTGTGTGTGAGCGAATGAAGGAATCTTGTGTTTTTTGGATCTACGTATTCAAGTAATGCTAAGAGGTTGTGTTGTTGATACTGTGTTTTAACCCTATTGAGCTGTCTTCGTTAGCCGCCTGACTTTTTTCAATGTTCAAATAAAGATAAATTTTACTCTGTCACGTAACACCACCAAGTACGTACAAGAGTATGCAAGATTAAATTATTAGTTGTTGTATTAGCATTAGATATTTGCAAGTTTAATTATATTTGCTGTATCGATGGATTAAGAACTCTGTAAAAGCCTATACATGAAATTGTTTGTTTAAAAAAAATTCTAACAAGATAAAAAAGAATTTATAAACTATCGAAAAAGGAGAGGTAATCTATAGCTGAGGGGAAAAAAAGGTTTACCAAGGTTTTTTCAAAAAAAAAAAATTTTTATAGGTAATATCTTAATAGGATTACATCGTGATCTTATCAATAGACTGAATTTCCCGAGATATACGCATTGTTAGTGTCAAGTGGACGTATAATGATACATGTAATATTACTGAAAGAATGCTCATTGCAACCTTATGTGCATTGTTGGGAGTAAGAGAAAGTTCTGCTGTTTTCTTCTAGAGAAAAAAACCCAACTGTTTCCCCTTTTCAATTCCTACTATTAGCTTACACTCTCTATATATTTATTTATTTATTTATCTTGGTGGTATTTTGAATCGTTATTAAAATACATTTTAAAGCGCTTAACTGAGCTGAAATTTTATATACATAATTATTTTGGATGACAATAGAGTAATTTAATTATAATTAATAAAAATTCATTGATTAAAACTAATTATTTAAGGAATTACAAGAAAAGCCACGTTGGCATCATTTTTGGCGACTTGTGTCTAAACTTGAAAAGGTTTTTTTCTCACGTTTTAAAGCATTCAGTTGAACTGAAAACATTTTTTTTTATATTACTTATTTTATTTAAAATTTAATCTTATATATTACGTCTTTTGTTAGTTAGAACAAAATCAGTCTGCAGCGTTTTTTGGCAGTTTATCGAACCCCTTGGAAAAGAAGTTCTCTGTTTTGGAGACAAAGTATACTTCCACTGCCATTTGGAGACCCTCATAATTCATTTATTTATTTCCATCAAGAAAGTTTCCCAGAAACATAAAAAGATGATAATCAGATGGTAAAATATCAGGAGTATATGCTGGCTGAGGTAGTTTCCCAAACCCAACTATGCAATTTTTTATTCGGTGTTTCTTTCCAAGTGTAGTTTAGCGTGAGCATGATGAAGAATCATACCCTGTCTGCTGATCAAAGAGGGACGTTTATGTTAAATTTCTTTGCTCAAAACATGAAGTTGCCAACAGTACCGGCCATTTCATTTTCTTCCAGTAACTCATAGTACATTCTACCCTTGCTGTCTCACCAAAAACACAAATAACTTTTTTCTGATACACGCCAGCTTTAAATGGGGAAGGTGATGCCTCCTTTTAGAGAAAAAGCATATGTTTACGAACTACGTGTTTTACACTATCACTTTTCATCTTCAGTCACCAAGTAGTTCCAAAACGGTTCCCTTTTGTGACGAGCACGATTTTAAAAACACATCTATATTCTGTCCATTAAATATTTTTTGCTTTATTCGTGTGGCTCACAAACAAAGAGTTTGGACACAAAACCAAGTATTTTAATGTAGTCCTAAGTAGTAGTCTGATGAATTCCAAGCATCAAGCCCACTTTTGTTGAAGCTAACGTGGGATTTGTCCTGATCATTTTGCGTAGCACTGTGTCACCGATATCTGATGGCCTTCCTCATCTGAGATCGTCTTTCAAAGAAAATTCTCCCAAGCAAAATTCCTGAGTCCATCTTTGGAATGTTCGAAGTGTTAATGCTTCTTATCCAAACATGGCACATAAGTTTATTTTAGTCTCCATTGCGTTATTCCCTTTTTGGAACTGAAACAGCATACAATATCTTCAGTGCACTTTTTCTTCACTCATGTTGACACCTTTTAAAATTAAAAAAATCTTACTAAAATGCGAAAAGATGTGTATAAATCATCAATAATATACTAACCTAACTGTTTGAACCTATTTCAGTCGGTTCTAAATTCTTGCTAACGAACGACAACGCATAAAAGTTCACGAGTTCAAAAACAACACAACTTTCCCTTATTCCCAGTAATAATTCATCCACTATTTGTGATGTATCCGTAAACTGATTTAACCCGCGATCACTCGCGCGGGGTGTTCTGTACACCCCAGCAACAAGAAAATCCTCCCAGGATTCTTAAAAGAATGTGCAGAACCATGATTTTTTCTGTAGCTGCCCATTTTAGGTCATTGAACCTTCAGGCTTAATGCATTCCCTTTTTCTTGAACGATTGGAATGTAATGACCTTCAAAAGTTTATCTGGGAGGCTGAGAATTCCAGCGAGAATTTGAGTATATGTTTACAGTCTGCTCTGAATGCTTGGAAAATGATTAAAATATTATTTTTCTACTTTCTACTATCATTATCTCATTATTTATAAAGTATATTTATTACTGATATAGACATTTTACTGGTTTATGAAAAAATATGAAATTATGTCTTTTAAAATAAAAATTTTGTATGTTTAGTTTAAATTAATGTTAGTCTCATTTGTATGCAATAAATTTAACAATTTTATTTGTAAAGCACAAAAAACATCTTGTACTTTATAAATATGTATCATAATGACTTAATTTTATTTTCATGATTAAATACACGTGTTAAAAGTTTGGGGTGTTTACACCCCGCGAGTAACGACGGTAGAAAAACAAGCGCGAGTAACCGCGGGTTAATGGAACTCTTTATAATTTTGACTTAGGATATCAAAATGGGTTACCATCATTCATGAAATACTTGAAGATTCATTTCTGACATGCACTTCATCTTAGGCAATAAATTAGCTCACATGGTGTTCAAATATAACATGTAAGTGTATGTGATAATTTGACCTAAGGCATTTTTAAATTGCAATATGACATTTCATTGGATGGAGTCAATTTGTTAGTCTTTGACGGATGGTTAGGCTCTGTACTTTTAAACCCGCATTTATTTAGTTTAATAGAAAACACCACACCAAAATAGAACAACAAAAAGAAAGGCCTTAACATGCACAGTTTACATGACATTCACAAAAGCAGCTCTTGTTCTCACCAAAGATCTCTTCTATTTATTGTCATGGTCAACCGGAAGCTCTTAATATCACATGGTTTTAGTTCAAAGTTTTTCTGATTGTTCTAGTTGTAATGGTTTCTATTCACTGTTCTTCAACTAATCCTCTTGGGGAAGCTATTCTTTAACTGTGATTTTAGTTTAAAAACAGTTTTCCGTAGAGATGATTTGATTTTATGCAAATGTAAATACTATTCTAAGTATGCAGAATCTGTGAGCATAATTGGAAATATAGGAAAAATAGAAAGGACTGGGAAGTGGGGTGAACTGAAATTAATATTCATCTTAGAACAGTGTTTCTCAAACTGTGGAGCGCGCCCCCTAGGAGGCATGATAACCCTACGAGGGTGGCGTGAGTATATTGAAAAGTCGAAAACAGCAACAGAAGTTGGCAACCTTGATTTCCTATGTGTCGTCCACGCTGCGTTGGCAAACATGAGCTTCATTTCATATAATGTCGCCAATAGGTTGCGATAATACTTATTTCTTTTGACCAAAAGGTCATTCTATGTAGTTGTCTATAGTTTTAAAATATACTTATTAATGAGCTGAGTGTTGTGAGTGTTGTAATTGCTGAGTGTGTGATATCAACATCAGATGGATTGTAGCCAAAGTACAACCTTAGATTAATAGTACTCTTAACGTTCACTTTTCAAGAGCCACAAACATGAGGTCTTTACAACTGATACGTATCAAAATATGTACAAATTTTTTGCAGAGCCACAAAAATATATAAGAGATAATCATGCACAAAAATAAACAGATTAATAAATTTAATGAGCATTAAAATAAAAAACGGCCTTACAGAAAACATATATCATTATGAACTAAAATCATAGAGCTACACTGCTGTGGCCACCGTAAATGCAACACCAAGAAAGACAAGAAGTAGCACAACAAAATTTATTTTGCAGATAACATGTTGACCAAGTATCAAATGATTAAATTTATAGACTTCTGTGAAGTGTGTGGTTCCTGCCAGAATGAGTAGCCAGAGTAGCCGCCATTCTTGGAGATCACCGTTGCCACACGCCTAGGCATTGATTCAAAGAGACTTTGGATGTGTTCTTGGGGTACGGCAGATCAAGCAGCTTCTACACGTTGCCAAAGCTGATCTGATGTGGCAGCTGGGGGTGTAATCTGGGTCAATCGTTGAGCAACCATGGACCACATATTTTCTATCGGTGAAAGATCCGGAGAGCGAGCCGGCCAGGGACGCAATTCAATCTGGTGATTGACGAAGAACCTTTGGACCATGCGTGCCACGTGTGGTCATGCATTATCCTGTTGAAATATGGCTGTGGCCATTCCCTGAAGATAAGGAAGGACAACTGGCTCCAACACCTCGGAGATGTAGCTTTGGCTGTTTAAAACACCGGCTAGGCGTACTAGAGAAGTGCGACAGTGATGTCCAATATAGCCCCATACCATAATACCCGGTGCAGGACCAGTGGTGGCGGTGCATAACGTAGCTGTTCAGCATCCTCTCTCCACGGTGTCTCCAGACTCGAATCCGACCATCGTGGTGTTGCAGACAGATGCGTGACTCGTCAGTAAAGACAACTTTATTCCATTCTGCCGCCCACAACCCTCTTTCATCGCACCATTGGCGGTGATGACGTCTGTGGTTCTGCGTCAAGTGTAGACCAAGCAATGAATGTCTTGCGGACAGACCACTCTGCTGTAAATGGCGTCGAATGGTACGCGCAGACACTGAATGATACGTTACAGACTCAATGTGCTGGGCTATGGTTCATGATGTTATTGAGCGATCTATCACTGCCATGCGCACAATTTGCCTGTCCTCACTTGAAGTGGTGCACTGAGGTGGATGCGATCGACCACGTCAGTCCGTCGTACCCTCCTGCATCCGATGGTCACATATCCGCATTACAGTTGTTTGGTTACGTCCAACAAGACTACCAATTTCCCTGAAAGATAATCTACAATCTTGATAGGCCACTATATCCTTCCTCTGTCGAACTCGGACACTTGATCATAAGCTGATCGCTGCTTTCTACGAGACAAAACTGATCGTTTTTTGAAAAAGCCACAAGAAAAACACAATTGTCGAACTTGAAATCGTCGAAATCTCCAAGCCTTAAATAGCACTTTGAGGTGGCGCCACAAGCGCGCGTGATGTGTGTCCACGCTGAAATTCTAATCATTTGCTTATGCATTCCGCTAATGCATGTTGTAAATTTATGTTATTTGCATGCTTCCTTCAGGGAGTTGCATTTACGGTGGCTAGCAGTGTAATTTTAAACACAAAATAAACTGATTTAATGAAACTCTATCCCAAACTTAGAAATCATTGAGCAAACTTTAGTATTGTCCACCACATTGGTGGGGAAAAACACGACCAGCTATCGCTCATATATTGCACAGGGGCAAAATCTTCTAACATTTGCATTAGTGAAAGTCAATTAGCATTAATGAATTAAACAGAGTTTTGTCACTTTTCTTTGAAATGCCAGAAAAGGATAAAATATGCTTACTTAAGAAAGCATGATTCACTTCGGTCGACACCTCTAAACCGACTGTAAGCAAAAGTGCGTTGCCGAAACTGAAAAAGAAAAAATTTGAAATAACACTTTTTATGATAATTTTGTCGAAAAACAATTGTAATTCTGCCACAATGAATAAAAAACAACAAAATACATCCTTAAATGAAAATATTTATAATAAAATATGCAACAATCCTCCAAAAACAGTTCGAAGCATTGCTTTTCTCAAAGTTAAACATGTGTGACTTCATATCCCCTGTAAGTGTAAAAATCGCTTCAAAATTCAATTTTAAAAAAAAAATCTTAAACGAATTTTGAAGAAAAATATCTTTATAGTGCACAGCATTATGACCTATTGTATTTATGTGCCATGTTCTATACTTCTGGGTTCCTTAGTTTAACCGGAACAGATGAAACATTCCCACAAACTCTTTCTTTTATTAGTATAGATGAATGATTACTGATCAACGAAGTCGAGTAATTTTTTTTACCAGTCTTTTTAGATAAATGCATGTGATTTCTTCACTGTTACATTTGTAATCATAAACGCAGCTTTATTTCCGCTTAAGAATTCAATCTCAAATTACTTTTGACATTTTGTGGAACATGCTTTTAATGAAAAATGTCTAAAAAAACAGTTTTACGTAGATTCAGTAAAAGCAGCTGGCACACAAGCCACCTTTTACGAAGACTATCATTAAGGTTAACTCACTGATGAGAAAGATTTCAATAGGATCTAGTCATTTGGACCCGTGAATGAGTTTAAACCGTGATCAGTTCTATTTTTCTGAAAATAGTCACTGTATCAGAGTCTCTAGAAGCGACAGGAGAAAAGAACCAATCCAATTAATATGTGGTAGTATGTCACCTCTGGTACACATCAGCGACACATTGAGGGTGGGACAATGAGCTGCTGCTATTGGCGATGCTACTTTTGCACATCTTACTAGACTATTGGGCGTGGTTGAATGCTCTAACTAATCACTACAAATAAATTGTACTAAACTCAAATCATGACCAGCCAGATAGTTTTTAGGGTTTTTAATAACATTCTATTTACACGAGTTTAATGAGTTATGCCTATTAATCCTAAATACTAACAAAAACTATTGAGATGAGCAAAGCATCAACATGGTTACGGCAAAGCAAAGACAGATAAATCGAATGGTTGATGGAGTGCCTGCTTTCCGCAGGGAAGCTTAAACTCCTTTCATGGAAAAAATGGGGAGTGAACATTGGTTCGGCTATACCTTAGCTACATTAAAATAATTATAGCTACAATTTAAAATTTTTTAAATTAAAATTATGAATTTACATGCAAATATTAAAATTTATGTTAAAATTTAAGATTCATTAAATTAGGACAAAATGGTGATAAAGGTCAGTGAAATTACATTTAATTTTTAGTGTATTTGTTTGTGAGTTTGTGTGGGTGCAGGAAAATCAACTGTGCCTACCGTTGTCTAGCCCGGAGACCGAGCTAGTGCGGCTGTCTTGAAAATCCAGAATGGGGAGGGAGAAAAGCGAGCGACACACGGAGAACCCGCTTCGTCGTAACCTGCCCTCGGTCTGAGGAGTCGAAACGAACGAAAATTAGATGACGCGGGTGCCAGCGGAATAAACCACTTATACCCAGGATACCAGAGAGCAGGTGAAAAAGAGAGACCAATATCGGAAGAGTGCACCCCCGCAGGGGGGCTGGAGGAACGAAACAGCAGCCCGAAACGAGACCGAAGTGACGCAACGGGGGGCAAGAGTGGAAGAGCGCAGGAAGGGGGCCGAAACGACCCAAACCGAACTGCAAGCAGTTCGAATTGACATGACGGAAAAAAGAAGAAAACGCGAAATGCTGCGAACGCAGCGGCAGTGGGGGGTCAACGTGGGAGCAGCTATTACACTTATCCTAGTTTTGAAAATAGACAAAAGGCATTTGAATGTTGTTTATGTAGGAATAAGTAATTATTGTCGTGTTATGGCGGTTATAAAGGCAGATTCCATTTTGAAGTTTTATATGCAAAATTTAATTTAGCATGGGGATACGTGAAGAGTGTTTGTGCTCTAATTAATGGATTGTCGTGATTTTGGATGGAAGTAAAAATATTCCTAGAAGTTCTAGTGATGTAATTTTCTATCGGCTCCATGTGTAAGTCGTGGCGTATGACTATTTCTAACGTACCAAGGTGCGTTAGTAATGATTCGTAGTATTTTGTTCTGGATAATTTGTATACGTTTCGTGTGGGTCGGGGCGGCGGCTCCCCAGACAGGGCAGCCGTACGTGATCACTGGGCGCAAGACTTGCTTGTAAAGAATCCCTTTATTTTCTAAGGATAGAGGAGAGCTTCTCCCAATAAGAGAGATAGCTAACGCTATTCTACCCCAGAATTTGTCTGAAAGATAATCGATGTGTTTCTTGTACGTTAATCGATTATCGAGGTGTAAGCCCAGGTAACGAACCACCGAGACCCACTGAATGTTGTTGTCAAAAAGTGTGAGTTCACATTGGAGGTCAATGACGCCCCATTTTCTGAAAACAATGGCTTGTTTTTTTTCATTAATTGCTATTCTCCATTGTGTAAACCAGTCTTCAAGTATGACGAGGTAATTTTGCATAGTTTTAATGGTGTAATTGAGATGTACGCCCTGAGTCAATGCTGCTGAGTCGTCTGTGTCTGAGAAGTCGCCTCGAAGAGGCGGCTCTTTATCTGCATTGGGTAGTGGATGGGACGAGCAATCAGGGAGCAGCCTTTCAGTTCCTTCTAGGAGGGTGTGTGTCATCAGAGTTGCGATTCTGATCGCCGGAGTGGTGTCAGAGCTCAATTTCCTATTGATCGAACTGCCCTTCTACCATTGGGAGATGGCGAGTTCGGATAAAAATGAGAATTTGCAGTGGAAACATTTAGAAAAAGATGAACTTAGCAAATAATATTTCGTGGACGCTTAAAAAGAGGATTTAAATTATATTTTTCGATTCTGGTTATTGCTCTATTATCATGGGAGTCTATTTTATCAAAGAATTTGATGGCTATTTTCTTGAAAACTTCTTCAAGAGGTTTGTTTGAGATTGAGAGCGGTTCTGAGATCCTCGCAATGGCAGAACCGGTTCAGAAACGAAACTAAAACATCTTATATACATAGAGAAAGTGGGAGCGCTATCTATTGAGCTTTTCGCCACATCTACTTAAAATTCATCGGCTTCCAAATTGTATGTTTCAGTATAACTACACGTGTCATTCATCAGCAAATAAACCTTTCAGCATATCCAGTGGTTTTTGTTCCATAAAGTCTCTTGATCTCTCATTGATCGAATATATCTGGGAAACGGTAAACTATCATTGCTTAATCTGCGTTGACCCCTCTTTGGCAACGAATGCATGGTGAATAGTGAAGAAAAAAATTTCTTTCGTTTCGCATCACCGAGAGAAATGGTCTTACTTCCATTTGCATCATTGTTTTGAATTCCTCCTCTAAATGAAATAATTTATTCACATACAATGTGTCTGTGAGTTAATTTTTTTCACATTCTACCCACTTTTCTATGTTGTTTTTTTATGTTATAAGCAATGTATTGGATGTTACTTTATATACAAACAATATTATGCACAATGTAAATAGATAAGACTGTGTGTATTCTTAACATAAATTTTTAAACCAATTTACTCTCATTATCATTTTTATAAGTTAACTATTCTCAGAATGGTGTACCACAAAAATTTTAAAATGCAACAGGTAATTATTTATCCACAAACAAAGATAAAACTATAATAAGTGTAATCATTTTTTGTTATATATGCTAATATATATTGGTTATAGTTAACATGGATTCGTTTTACTGGAGCATCAAACTTATATAAAATGGCAAATTTCGTGAATATTTGTTTCAAATTTTAGTCCTGATAGTGATTTTTTTTTTTTTGCTTATGCAGCCCTCCCACATATTTGTAAACATTACCTGCTTTTGAAGTTAAAGAAAAGAATACATTTTCAACGCATTTATTAATATTTTACCGAACAATATAATTCCCATCGTTATTTATGATCTTTTCCCAGCGAGACAGTAATTTATAGATAACATTTACTTATAAACACTTCACTTTTAGAAACGAAAACTCAAAATATGTTTGTCTGACACTACCTGAATTTTGGAATGATTTTTCTCAGTAAAAATTTTGTAGGAAGAGATGCAATTGATAATCGGATAGAGTTAGGTCTACAAACATACTGAATCTTTGAGTCTGAGATTTTCTTACAATTCACCAACTCAGCATGTGGTCCACTGTTATAATAGTGAAATCCGATTTACTTCTAAGAACCAGCACCGGGCTCTTTCTTCTTGTGCACTTCATTTAGATTAACATTGTCACATTGAGTTTTTTTTCTTTTATTTCTAACACTTTTTGTGTGTTTAGGTATTTATATGTTCTACCATATATATACCATTCTCTTGTTCAGGTTCAGAACCGAGTATAAGTCAAAAGTAACTATGGAAATTACGTCGGTCCGTTTATTAAACATAAGAAATAAGTTGATATTATGTCTTTTATCTTTTATTTTAGAACTGAATATAACTGTAACTATATGCATGTATAAATCTTACGTAAATTTAAAAACTCAGTTTTATAATTCATTGAAACTTCTAAAAAAAGCTTTATACCAGTGCTTCTCAAACTTTAAACTTTTGTGACCCAATATTCAATCATCATTTTCATCGCCCTCCCCCCATACAATAACAATGTTATAATTCAATAATACTATACTTTTACGCTAAAGCTATAATACTACTATTACCTCTTTAAGTACTACCGGCGTATATAAACGTCTCGCTCAGCCAAAGCATTAATTGCACCGGACGTATATATACGTCTTTCAAAAGTAAGATCCTTTCTGTGCCCTGTCATACATAAAATTATTCCGAAGGCTTTAAAATTCATTAAAAGGACCTTGACAGTGTTTGCGAAGGATTTACTTATTTCAAAGCATTTGCATATCTGTTCCTTATATCCCCCCAATACATCACACACGCACGCTTTATGTGGAAAACGATGACGTTGGGGAGCGAATCGCATAACTCTTAATCGGCATTTAAGGGAGTAATTATATGAACCATACAAACTATCAAGACGAGTGTTAATTTTTGTATATAACTTTGTGTATGACAAGCCCATGGGCAGTGGCGTAACGAAGAACATTTGAGCCCCCCTGAAAAGTCAGGTATTGGGCCCCCAAGTTGGATTTTACAAAGAATAGGTACATGGTGGTAATCAGGATTTGAACCCCCTAGAGCCCTGGGTCCTCCGCGATGCATGGGTGTACATTGTGCTACTACCCATGAGGTCATTTGTAATTATTAAATTTGTTCTTAACTTACTATTGTTAAATTATATGTAAGATACGTTGTGCAGACCTGATACATTTATCAGTGTAAATGTGTATTTTATTTTTATTATGTCAGAATGTATTTTGTTTGTTTACTCTCAGTAAATTAATATATTTTTTAAATTTTCTTTTGCTTCCGAATTTTCAATATGCTCGCACCCCCTTCATTGAGTTATCACACCCCCTAGGGGGGCACTCCCCACAGTTTGAGAAACGCTGGTTTATACTGAATATAAAAATACGATTGATAAAAACAGGGACTCTAGCAAAAATTAATTTGTTCACCCCCATCACATTATACAATTGATTATCCATTTAAAGGGATTAAACTTTTAGAAATCTTGGCACGCTATTATTGACCTATCATGATCAAGATTTTTGTACAGATCAGAACATATCAGCCAATCAAAATATATCGCGTGTCATTCTAATTCTTTCTTTGCTGATCGTATGTTTCAGATTTGGAAGTAGCCGAAATGGAACACGCCTACCTGAACATCCGGACTCGAGGTAACCTGTCCAGCCTGATCTGGATCAATTCCCCCCTCAAGTACTCCAACGACTCTCTCCTCTGTCACGTATACTACGCCTCTTTGAACTTCAGAGATATAATGATGGCCACAGGGAAGCTATCGCAGAGTAAGCGAAAAATTCTCAAATAATTTGTTTTATACATATGCTCTTAATCTCCTCAACATGAACCTGATTTTCATTGAATGATGTATGAAATATCTGTAAATTACGAAGGAACTGAATATTTCGTTCTAAGATTTTAATACATAAACTGAAAGGGTATAAAGTATTGAATAATTTAATTCAACTATTTGTGTTAGAAGTACGGACATTTTAATTTTTAATATATATTTTTCTGTTCTATTAATGTGTTTTAATTAAGGTAACTGGGACGAGAAAATGCTTAAAACTTTGCATTTTATTACTTTACTTTTAAAAAATAGGTGGCACTTTACTGAATCCGTAGATGCATTATTTATAAGAATTCAATAATTAGAAAACATTGAATTATTGATGGAAAATTGAATTTTAAAATTGTAAACAAATGTGATGTAACTTTGATTTGGGAACACTTTCTTCAAAATCCATTTTGTATATAATATGTACTGTAAAAAAACTAATTTTTCTATACAAAGAATGTAATTTTTCTGCATTATATGCTCAAATCTATTGAAAATTCTACATTTTTTGAGCAAAAATAATGAAAAATTTAAATGATTAGTTACAAAATTTTAAAATAAAATTTTGAAATATTACTTATGTTTAGTTTTGCAATTATAAATACTCAGTGTAATTTTTTAATTATAAATCAAGTGGATATAGTACAAAGGGGTCTAAAGGATTATTCTAAATTAAATACACAGCTTTAGTAAAATAGACATTTCATTTTTCCTAACTGCTTATTGTTAAAATTTGAAAATGCTTATGAATAACTCTATAAGTTTATAACTGTTGGCTTTACTTTAAAGTCCATAAATATTCATATGTATGAGTACAAAAAAAATATTATTTGTTATAATTTTTAAAAATAGAGTTCCATTTTTAAATTAGACATCAAATTATTTTTTAAAATTCGTCAAAGACATTTTCTATGTGTATTTTTATATAAAATATGTGTAATCTTTGTAATCTGTAATATCGTGTAATGATGATGTTCAAAGTGAAGTAAAAGTACTAAAACTTATATGCATAAAAAATTGGTATTTTAAATGGAAGAAGGCATAAATCTTTAATAACATATGTTAATGAAGTAAGGAAAGAGTAATTAAAAAAGATTTCTAAATATATTCTAGAATTTTAAAGTTATAATTTAAAAACCTTAGAAATAATGCAAAATAATCCAATTAGTTTTGGTGTGGCTTTATATTGTATTAAAAATATTTTTTTACGAATCATAGATGAAAATATCTTTACTTGCAATTTTCTCAAAATGCAGCAAACATATGAAGATGGAAACCAAATTACAAAGAAATAGGAAGAAAAGTCCAAGTAAAAAATAAAAAGGCCCTTGAACTACAAGTAACGTTGAATCCTGACGACTTTAGTTCTGTATTTTAGTCGTTTTTGCGTTCTTGATTATACAAGTTAATGTAATATTATTCCGTAGGTAAAAAATTATTTTACGCGATTTTTGATTCCTTTCAATAACTATCCGAAGAGAGTTTTTTTATTGTTATTATATATTTCTAAAAATTAATTTCATTATTGGGGAAAACTATTGTTTTAGTAGTAGTCGGTGCTGTCCTAAATGAAAATTGAATTGGTTCGTAAAGTACATTTTGCTGCGTGTTCTCGAATTCTTTATTAGTTGCTTTCTTAGTACTTCCTGCTTTAACTGAGTGTTTACAAACCTGAACTCGTGAGTGGTGTTGATTCTGTCGAAACATAGACACAAGTCGTCGTATTCTACCGTGTAGAAAGGCTACCTTTTAATCTGTCTTGGCTCAAATTGGAGATTGGATGGTCCACAACAAAGTAATCTACAAAAGGAAGCACTAGGAGTGATATAAAGAAAGCAACCATCTTAAAAGAATAAGCACACTTAATCAGATTAGTTTAGCTTTAGTTAATCCTAACCTATTGATTCTTGATCCATTAATTTAGTCTAGTGGTCCAAATCCCTCCTTTAGTCAAGGTGCATAAATTTTAAATCTCACCTTAGTAACGCTGCATTCAGAAGCTCCGCTCCTACTGACCTACGATCAAACTTTATCAAACTCATATACTGTAACTAATTT
Organism: Trichonephila inaurata madagascariensis; assembly: GCA_019973955.1. Taxonomy (NCBI): domain Eukaryota; kingdom Metazoa; phylum Arthropoda; class Arachnida; order Araneae; family Nephilidae; genus Trichonephila; species Trichonephila inaurata. The sequence goes on along the minus strand of BMAV01013011.1, from coordinate 72,855 downwards.
TCATCTCAGGGTTTCTTCTTGAGAGGAATGGCTGTGAAATAAACGCGAATGTTAGCCCAAAGATTCCCCAAGAGGATTAGTTGGTTAAGGTCGCGTAAAGACGTCACAGACTTAGGTTAAAAAAATTTTCAGATTATTTTCCACCTAGAACTAATTTGAAATTTATTTTTTCAAGATGTTATTAATTTTTAACTGCAAAACTTCTTACTGATTTCATGTGGTTTTATTAACGTCATATTCTAAAGCAATGCGACGGTTTTGTACCCTGTATCATTTAACCCTGGTTTCTTAGTGGTACAAAAACTTGAATTCGCCCCCACTAAATTCTGATCACGACTATTCGGCTACCACGGCCACACCATCTTACAGGGGTAATCTGATATCTAAATTTCTCTTGCTATATAAAATATTCTAAAATGAAATTAAAGAGGAATAGTAGTTATGCTGCCGTACTACATAGCTGACCTCATAATTATTAAACAACTGTAGTGAGAAAATGTTACTTGCTGCTCTGAGACCGGATTCATTGAAAAGTTGTCATAAGGCTTCTTCATATGGCTTAGCATCAGAAGATAGTTGTAATGGTCTCAGAAGGGAAAGGCACGACTATGGAAATTCATTTGGGGCCGAGACTTGGTGTAATAGTACTACTTTTTTAGGGTGTTCAACCCTGAATATAATTCCGCCGAATAGCCAGTCACTTCGGAAAAAATAGCCTTAGAAATTCATGCTTAGCTTTTATGCAATTAAGTTTCAATTTCCTCTAACGATTCCGTAGCCTGGTTGGTATATCGTCTGCATACTGTGTACGAGGTTAGGGTTCGATTCACCGATCAACTATTTTTTTTCGTTTCATTTAATTATATTTAAAATAAAACAAATTTATTTATGAATGGTTTATTATATATTAAATATTTTACGTAATCATTTTGTATTTTATAAAGTAAAAAAAAATACTGTAATTATATAAATATTCATATTAAATTTTATAAATATATTTTTATATTAATATAAATAATATTTATAATAAAATATATAATAAATATTAAATGATATTAGACATAAAAATTAGTTACCAATGGTTTTATAATGTGAAATACAATATACTACAAATAAATTATTTATATAATATAAAATAATTTATAAAGTATATTATTATTATTAAATTAATTATTTTTTAATAAATGTATTTCAATAATTTTAATAAATTTATTTCAATAATTTTAATAAATTT
>BMAV01013011.1:53730-71611 GCA_019973955.1 Trichonephila inaurata madagascariensis | reverse complement strand
TATTTCAATAATTTTAATAAATTTATTTCAATAATTTTAATAAATTTATTTCAATAATTTAAAAAAATATATTTAAATAATTTTAATAAAAATATTAATTTAATTTTTTGCCCTCCCCAAGATCGTCCAAGGCATGTTCTGACCATTCCATTCGGAAAATATTTTCACTTTCTATATATTTGTCAATCACATGAGCTTTATGAACCTCGCGCTGTCATCCAATAAAATAAAACCATTGCAAACTGCACACGTGAAAAGACTAACATAAGGCTCCAAGACTTCATCCCTATACCTTACACCGGTCACAGTCTCTCTTGCAAAGACATGGCGGTGTGTGTGGCCATCCAAAGTGATTCCTGTCAGAATCATCAAGCCTTCGCTACCGAAATGTTCAATTTCTCGGACCTTGGAGGGCAGATAGTGGATCCCTGATTCTCACCATATGGAAATACTGAACTAAACTGAACTCAGTAGTGCATCAACCCATGAGGACAAAGGTCTACTGTGTACTTACCTCAGGAGTGGATCGAGACAGCGCTAATGCACTCAGATGGGTTTTTTTAATGCAATGCTAGCGCCATCTGTTAAGCAATATGAAAACTAAAATAATTGAATAGCCTTACTATTTTGTATCGCTGTATTAGTCGAACGATTTTTGCTGAAGCTCTCTTATTGCAACGAACTTATTGCTTATCTAAAATGTAGTCAATGTTTGCACTAAATCAGCGTTTCTCAAACTGTGGGGCGCGCCCCCTTGGAGGGCGGGACAACTCTACAAGGGTGGCGCGAGCATATTGAAAAGTCGAGAACAAAAGATTATTTAGAAAAATTATTAATTTACTGAAAGTAAATAAACAAAATACATTCTGATGTAATAAAAAATAAAATACAACATTTAAACTGATATATTACACTTATAAATATATCAATGCCACACAATGTATTTTATAATTAATTTAGCAATACTAAGTTAAAAACAAGTTTATTAATTACCAGTGACCCCATGGACTTGTCATATGTATAACTTAAAACAAAAATTAACACTTATCTTGATAATTTTTTGTAAGGTTTATAATTATAAACCCTACGGTTTATAATTATAAACCCTACGGTTTATAATTATAAACCGATATATTCTCCAAATGCCAAACGGTTGGCATTTGGAAGCAAAATTTAACTATAATTAAATCTTGCTTCCTAATGCCAACCGTTTTCCACGCACTTGTATGTGATGTATTGGGGGAGGAGGGGGAATAAAGAAGCAAAAATAATCTGGAATAAGTAAATCCTTCGCAAACATTTTCAAGGTCCTTTTATTGCATTCCAAAGTCTTCGGAATAATTATACGGATAGCCAGGGCGAATCCTAGAGTTTCGGCCGCCCTCGTGCAAACACCTAATGTGCCGCCCCCCTAGAGAACTTTTCATATATTTTGACTAATACTTAACGTAGACGTTAAGAAATCTTATCTACTTATATAAGAATAAAAAGTAAAACACATTAATAGTAACTCACATAAAATTTGAAGAGCAAAACTCCATTTTTTGGCCAGGTAATGGGTTATAATAGCAACAAAATGCCTTAAAATAATAAATTAACAAAAATATTACCTTTAAAATAAATATAAGCATTTTATAATTATAAAAATGCAAAACAACAGAATTTACTCAAAATGTACAATGTAATAAAAATAAATACTAAGGCACAAATCTCGTGAAGCGAAAAGCTTATAAATCAGTCCTTCTACTAAGACTAAGTAATAAAGTATACCGTAAAATCCGGTGTATAACCCACACTTTTAACTCAAAAAATAAGATCGAAATTTATGGGTGCGCATTATACACCGCGTATAGCTTCGTGTAGCTTCTCAGTGTGACGTTTATTACAGTCAATCAATCAACAGGCGAAAAGGGGGTATTTTCATTTACAAACAAACAACATTCTGAATGTATTTTTCCCATCCCAAGTGTTATCTGTATTTCACTTCAAACGATCTTTTTGTCGAACTGCTTTGAATGAGAAGTTTTTCCTGCTTTCTGACCACATACCACTCCTTGTTTTCTCATTATTTTGAGCAGTCCTGAGATTCAGAGAATTCACAAGGAAAAGTTATATCGTTTGAAGCAAGTGACATACTGTTTTATAAACGTAGAAAGGAACTCTTAATATGAACTTTAATAACATTTTACGAATTTTTGCTTACATACGTCTGGGGCCCCTGTAGCTAGGGGGGCTGTATCATTGATACGGGCCCCCTTATAAGGCAGGCTACACCCCTGATGAGAAGAAATGTTTCTCAGAAATTGAAAAATCCTTTCTTATTTTTCTCGAACTATGTTATACTATCGGGAAATCGGGAGTTACTTTGATTTTTCAATAACTATTTAAAATTCAGCATATTTATTAAACTTATCATAAATTTTATTTTGAGAAATTCAAAACAAATTTTGCTTGAACGAAAGAATTATAGGCGGCCTGCGGCCGCCCCCTTGTTTCGGCCATCCACGTGCGGTGCACGCGCTGTACACCTGCTAGGATCAGCCCTGCAGATAGCACTGCATGAAAAAGATTGTACTTCGGAAAGACGTAAATATAAATCTAGGGAAATAAACGCTGTGGCTTAGAGAGACGTTTATATACATAGGAGGGGATTGAGAGGTTAAAGTCACATCGTAGTTTTAGCTTCAAAGTATAGTATTATTGAATTCAGTACAATGTTGTTTTATGAGGAGGGGGGACGATGAAAATTATGATTGAATATTGGGTCGCGAATATTGCAGCTGAGAAGCACTGCACTAAATACCTACTCGCCTATGGGTATTGTGACGGGGCTTTCATCGCGATTTCTATTAATGTCCTCTTGGTGTTTCTTTGGGTCCGAAATAGCAATTCTTTCAAACCAACTCAAGACGAAGAACGCGGTTATGCAAATTAGGAATTATATATATCTTGAAAGTTAGGAGTAGAGTGGATCTAAGTCGGGATCTATGTCTATCCGCAGATGTGATTGTTAAGAGGGAAGTGAAGTCGCTAAATGGAGAGTCAGCTGTAAAGTGATTTAAGATAAAGTTAAAAGAATCCTAACTCCGTAAAATAGCCTAGCCGTGCCCGTACTGCCGAACCAAAGGTGGTTTCGAGGCCATAAGGAATACAGACAGATTAAAGCCCCATTCGAACAGATATAGAACGTAGCTAATTATCTATGACATAGCGGTAAACAGTTTTATATAAGCTATGCGGAAACGGCGTATATTAGTGATAGTGAAATTAAGTTATAAAGTTAGATTCAGTGGTCATGTACGCGACTATTTGGTAATACGTGTTCCGTCTTCTCCTTTGAGATCAACTTACTTAATTATTATTGTTGTGTATTGTGTTTAAGCTAAGACATTAATAAAAACAGGTTTCAAAATGAATTATTTGTGTGATACTTCGTTCTTCCCCACAGAAACAGGTCGCGTAGATAATGTAAAAACGAGGTCCCCACGGGTGGGGCCTCACACTGGGGCCCAACTAGGTTTAATAACGGACAATTAAATTTCCCTAACCCCGAGGTGGGAGGTGCAAACGCATGCCGAGTGTTACCAGAACTCTACTTTTCCGGTTCCGAGAATGTAGAAGACTTTTAAGAGGGTGTAGGCAACAATATCAAATATTCGGAGATATATACCCACAGTGATTTGGTATGTGCGTATTTGAAAGGTCATCTCCTGGGTAGAGCCAATGAATTTGAAGAAGGAGTTGACCAAAAACTTTCCAGTGGTTCGGAATAGGATGGATTCGGAAGTGCAGTTCTACACGTCGTAGCAGAGTAGAGGTCAGGAACCGACTGATTTTATTTATGATCTTTTAAAAATGCATAAACAGTTGGGACTTAAAATGTACGAAGAAAGTTTAGTGGGCCATATATTTGTTCGACTCGAACCTCAGGTCCAAGATTATGTAGAAGTAAGAAACCAGAAAACAACGGCTCAATTATTAGAAGTGATGGCGAAATTTGAGGAGCGATATTCATGCAAGGAAATGCAGGGTTCGAGAAGTAGCGATAATAGGGGAAGACGAGATTGGGATGTGCATCGGATGTCTAATGATGACGACAGAAGGAGAAATTGGAGAGATGCGGAAGTAGGACATACACCAAATGAGAGAAGAAATAATTATAGGGGTAATTACGAGAATGGTCTTCGGATGAACCAGGGGTTCGAGAGCGGAAATAGGTTTAATATGGATAATCGAAGGTTTAATATTAATGATCGAGGATATCAATCTAGGAATAGGGGCCCAAGTGAAAATTTTAGTTGAGGGGACCGAAGGAATAGGGGTTCGAGTGAAAATGTTAGTCGAGGGGACCGAAGACAAGGGGGTCGATTAAATATTTTGAAAGCCAAAGGTGGTCAAGATGATCAGTCACGATCGGTAGGTGATATTCCGATTAGACTTTCAGTTATATGCATGTCCGCAGTGGAACTTCCGTATGCTCCCACTTTATTGAATGAAACTTTTACGAAGGCACATTGGGATACGGGAGCGGAGAAGTTCATATCCGAGGATAATTATAAGAAATATTTTTTTATTTTCATAAACAAGTGAAGAAATCTCGTGCTCAGGAGATTACGGCACAAGGAGCTAATAGTCGAAATGTAGGGGTATAGTAGAGTTACATGTACGGGTAAGAGAATTCGTGAAATCCTGGCACTTTCACGTTTTAGCGGATTTAGAATACCCTTGCATTCTCGGGGTAGATTTTATTAGTGGATCAAAAATTGTTTTAGATTTTGATCGAAAATCGTTGGAGATTCTGGATTCAACACAGGCTGAAAAGTTTATTCCATCAATTGATGAAGGAAATTTGGAAATTGACCTTACTAAGACAGGATTAGAAGAAAGTCAGAAACAAGAGTTGTAGGATTTGCTTAATAGTTTTAAAGGATTGTTTCAGACAAACCAGGACTCACGCATGTTTTGTATTATGAGATTGACACGAGGGATAAGCCACTAGTTGCTCCGAGGGCGTATAGGTACGATATGGTGAAACAAGTCATTTTAGATTATCATGTAGAGAAATTTTGAAAGTGGGTACCATAATACCGATCCAATCCCCGTACGCTGTACCGGTTTTGCTAAGTAGAAAGACTAATGGGTTACCTCCTGATAATACAGAAGCTTCTCGATTTGACGTAGATTATAGGAAGCTTAACGCCATTACGCAATAAACCAGGTATCCTTTACCACTGACTGAAGATTTGATAACGCAATCATGTCGTCCCTCGATCTCTGCTCGGGGTACTTTCAACTTGCTGTAAACTCTAATGATGTAGTTAAGACAGTCTTTGTCACGAAAAACGGCTCTTATGCGTTCACTCGCATACCGTTTGGGCTGTTGGGGGCTGCGCCCAATTTTCAGAAGGCATTAGATAATATCCTAAAACCACTGATAGGGCGATTTGTGAATGTATGCATGGAGGAAGTCATAATTTCGTCGCCATCCTTTTATCAACACGTTAAGCATTTAAGAGAAGTTTTTCGATTGTTGCAGGAAGCAGGATTAACGTTGAATAAAGACAAGTGTAAATTTGGTTGTGACAAGTTGAAGTATTTAGGTTTAGTGATTATTAAAGAGGGAATTACAACAGACGAGGTTAAGGTTAAAGCGATAGTGGAGATGAGACCCCCTAAGAATTCCCCCTCTACACGGTGGGATACCAGGAACCCACAAATCAAGAGTTTTCGACCATGATTACTCGGCTATTGCAGCCACGGCCACAATGAAAGAATAAAGGAATTCATTAATTATTTACTGAATTTAAACAAGAGTTAGCAACCTCAGCATTAAAATTTAGTTAAGTAGTTAATCTTAATATCGAATTAATAATTAATTATCTTAATATCTAATTAATAATTAATTAACTTAATATCGAATTCATAATGAATTATCTTAATATCTAATTAATAATTAATTATTTTAATATCTAATTAATATTTAATTAACTTAATATCTGATTAATAATTGATTAACTTAATATCTAATTAATAATTTATAATCTTAATATATAATTTTTGTTTTAATGTAGCTAACAGGAGCACATATAATTGGACCCCAGGATTTGAAGTGGCCGGTCGTTTGGACAGCGGCCGCCGAATCATGGGCTTCACCCGAACTTCGGGAGTGGCTACAACAGTCGTCGCAGATCCCAGTTTCATGTGGGACGTTCCGGATGATTGGACCCTGGAAGAGGCTTCCACTGTTCCTGTAGCATATACCACTGCATACTACGCTCTCGTGATGAGGGGCCGCATACAAAGGGGAGAAAGGGTTCTCATTCATTCTGGTAGTGGAGGCGTTGGTCAGGCAGCTATAGCTGTCGCACTACATTATGGGTGTGAAGTCTTCACATCCGTTGGTAAGTTCCCCTATGTAATAAACTACATGGTGGCATGGTACCAAAAGTATCATCAAAATATCGATATTTTTATTGGTTTAAATGATACCTCGAATCTTTCTAAACATACTTGTGAAATTTTAGATCTTTGTCTGCATATTTCATTAAGTTCGTTAAGTAATATTTTTTGATGCAAAACAGGAGACTAAACGAAGCTGCCCACTTTTCAGATCATCTACTAGAAAAGAACCTGATAAATTAATTGCATTTCTATCTCGCGCAGATGAGTGTTTCAATTGATATGAAATCAGTCATTTTGTTTTGATTACTTGCGAGTTATCTGTTGCTTGTTATGTTCAATTCTATTCATGAAAGTACACGTGTTTGGCTATATATAAAACACAAGCAAATAATTTAGGATTGGAAATTTTTCTTCCTTATGAGCTTTTTATTGACGAGTTCAGTTTAATGTCATTGAAAATTCTAAATACATTGTGGTTAGGAAAAAGGAAAACTATTGCCACCGAATTGAAATTTTTTAAGAGATGAAACTCAGACATTCATACAAGCACGTGCAAAAATGTGTCAAAACACCAACTTGAATTATTCAAAATTGGAACAACATGCAATAATTTATTAAACCTCAAAGAAAAATACTGTTGTTAATCAAAATCACAACATTTTAAGAATTACATATTGTCACGTAGATCGCGGTTCAAGAATTTTATGCTATCGGTCTCAAAGAGCAAGACAGTTCTTCTGGAGCGATGAAAATTTATAGTAGAAAAGAACAATCCTTGAAATATAAGATTCAACAGCAATATTCTCAGAATAAATCTCAGAAAGCCTTCACATCTTCTACGGCTCTCAGACACAACTATCAGTGTCTAAAATACAAGTATGTTAAAGGTTATTCCAAATCACTCGTTCGTCTTATTTAACAGCCCAAGTCCTCTCCAATCTCTGGTCGACTCTTCAACGGTCAAAACAATACTACTCTGCAAAAGTAAATACAAAACAGTTTCTATCTGTTTATATATCTTACAGATCTTTCGATAAAGATCCGCTTACGTCGTAGATCGTGATATTAGTAGATTTCTCCAGAAATTTCCAAAAAAATCCATTTGGTCACAAACTCGCCAAACATTATGTCAACTTGGCTTTATCGCTAAGTTTTCAAGTTTCCATTGAATCGTCATTATAATGTAAGTAACGGCGTTGCTTGCGAACGTTACAATGTTAGCATAAAATAAAAAGAACAGAGAGAGAATATAAACGTACTAGACATCTAGATATAAATTATTTACACTATTTTAAACATTATTAAACAAAATTCTTAGCAATATGCACTAACAAATCACTTGAAGAAACAATTGCCAATTCATGCGATAGTTTATTTGTTGTTTATGAAAGGGCAAATGGATAAATGTTGCCAAGATATAAAAGTTGTGTGAAATTTTTGTGATTTCTTGCGAATGAATTTATAAAACAGATTTCAAAAACAGAAATACTAAACCTCATTTCAATAACTTATTTTAATTAATGATTGAAAATCTAATTTGCAAGTCAATCATTTAAAGGTAGAAGTGAAATTCTGTCCTTTTTAAGTACCTTTTTTCGGTAATATGTAATATATATGTTCCATATATGAAATTTCTATACAGTTATTATTGAAATGCTTTAAGATATTTATTTAAACACAAGCATAGATGCAATTATTCACTTTTGATATATTTTACCAAATGTTACATTTAATGATGAAAGTTTTACTTTCGGATGGTATGGGATATCAAGTTTTTAACTACACAACCAACGTTGCTAACAGGTTCCTAAGTTCACTTTTAGCATGATTAAGACGAACCAAAAAATCATCAGACATGATCGATATATTTTTTATTGACTGGTATGATACCTCGAATTATTTTAAACATGCCTGCAAAATTTCAAAGCTTTGCCTGTATTTTCTATTAAGTTATGGAACACAATTTTTGATGCAGGACAGTAGACCAAACAAAACAGCCACGCCACCTTTTCAGATTATCTGTTAGAAAAATGCTTGTTAAAAATGAATTAATTATTTTTCTACCGCGCACAAATGAGACTAACATATGTAGAATTAGTTACATAGGTAGTAAAAAATCATTTCAAGAATCATTTCATTTGTGTTCGAAATTTTAAATGGAAAAATTGACAGATATTCAATATGCTTCTTAGAGAACAAACATTATTTAATTTCCCATTTATAAGTTATGACTCTAAGAGTTAACTACTTACCACTATTCTATGCTTTCTTGATAACTGTAATAATCAGTTACGTTTCTTGTTCCAGTTTTCTTAAAATAACTTTTTCTAATCTAGGCACTAAAGAAAAGAGAGAATTTTTAAAGAGAAGATTCCCTTCTCTAGAAGATAGGCATTTCTGTAATTCGAGAGATCTTTCCTTCGAAAAGCACATTTTAAGGGAAACAAATGGCGAAGGTAAGTTCGACATACAGTTTTCATCAATTTTATTGTATCGCAATGTATTTAGAATATGCCTTTAATTTTTATCCTTCTTTAAAAATTTCTGCTGTAAATTTTTCTTAGGTGTGGAAGTCATTCTGAATTCTCTTGCTGAAGAAAAGTTGAAGGCTAGTCTGAACTGCATAGCGCAAAATGGTCGCTTCTTAGAAATAGGCAAATACGATCTCTTTAAGGACACTGCAATTGGTAATCACTTTATTTTCGATTCTCTTTTTAATATCAGTACTTTTTGATGTTTCGGTGTCAGTAATTAATCATATATATTCAGAGTCGGCGGTTGATCGTGATCATGAGTCAAAACAACAGCATTTCAGTCAAGTCCTGATGTCACAAAAAACCCACTGTGCAGCGGGACTGATGCACTCTTTAGCCAACCGTCGCCTCAACTCTTGTGGGTGTGCAAATATTTTTAAAAGTGCGATGCCAGTTCAGGTGTTGTCCTCATCCCTTGACCATGGTTCAAAGGGACGGGATTCTTCAGCAACATTGCTCGTGTGGCCTCCAAGTAGGATGTTCATGAGCAATCAATCAATCAATTTGGATGTTTTGATATACCCGTTTGACACAATTGAAATCCTTTCTCTTATTGCATATGACGATTGCTTACGAGAAAAATTAATTGTAGAGGAAAGAACTTATTATAGGAAAAATAGTTTCAAATGGACGTGGCTTAATTAGAGGAGTTTGTTTTTTTAACGATACATGAAAAATCCGCAATTGTATCATTGAAGTTTTTATTGACTTGGAAAAATCAATAGTCATTTTCCTCGCATACTGATTTAAAGCGAGCTGGTAGAAAGGGAATAAAGGGCAAACGACACCGTCACAATCTGAACTGCTATTTTCCATAACGTTTGTCGAAAGACTGACAAGTAGTGTTTGCCACGAGCATTTTTAGGGCATTATGTGTGTGTGACGTTTAAAAGTTACATCATTGATCTTTTCAAGTATATAAAATCTCTCCGCAATTAGCTTTCACGTTCTTTTAGAGTAAGTGTTAATTTAGTTGGGAAGTCTCTCGTAGTTACGGTATATTTTTTTCTAGCAGGAAGAAATGAACGCACACGGGCAAATTTATAACTATCTTATTGAAAAATCACCCAAATAAAGAACACAGCAATCCAAATCTGTTATTACAACTTCACATAAAGCTAATGGAAACGAGCATGACTGATATCTGGTTTTCTTGCATCGTCCTTAGATGGCCTAGGGAAGAACGTTCTAGTAGCTTGTAAGTTATTTGTCACCTTAACTTGGCAATGCAGGAAAGGGGACGATCGTCATCTGCTGCTTCAAAGGGGAGAAAAGGTTCACTACAACAAATGAAATTCACCAAATTTGGCGAGTAAAAAAAAACTGCGCGGGAAGAAGTTTTTTTCCTTATAAAAGCATATATTTAATTCTATAAGTTCATTTATTACATCTTCTAATAAGCAAAAACTTCTGTAATACTTGAAAAGATTTTAATCACTTTTACAACGTGTAACATTATTTTAAATCAGTTTAAAATAATATGAATAACTGATTACAATACATGTAAATGTCGTTTTCGTATGCTATATTAAGATATAATGAAGCATAAAAAATAATTTTTAGACTCATTTTAAAATTTTTTCAATATTTAAATTTATCGTCCTTCATAAAACTTATTTGTTACCAAAAAAAGTGTCATTTAAGAAAATTACATTATTGACATAATATGCAAAATCGAACTGACAAATATATTCCGTTTACTAAGTATAAATTTTAAAGAAAAACTGATAGATTTAAAACTATTATTTAATACAATAATAACTATTATTTATTTTGAAATTTAGCCTTATATTTATTCTAAATTTAATTAATAACAATAGTCCTTTTTTTAAGACAGTTGATCTTTTATTAAATAATTTCATAAATAATTTTATTTATATATATTTTTGATACTGTTCATGTAGAAAGCTCTCAGAAACAAAACGAAAGAAATATAGGAAAACATTTACATAGATATGTTTTGGTTATAACGATAAGGGGCTTGTAATATATATACCGTTAGAAGCATTGTCTAAAAAAGTAAAAAGTCTCAAATTTAATTTTTGATTTGGAGAGAGAAATTTTTTTTAATCCATTTTATTTCTAAACACATGCGTCTTTCAATAAATTTATTTTTATAAAATTATTAATTTATTACAATTTTGATGTTTCTATTTCTCTTTGGACTTAACTTTGATTGGAGAGTGCAGGAAGAGTATTACCTACTAAAATATTGTTAAGCTGGTCTTCAAATTACTTTATGACTTAATATTAAAAGTATGGTATTTATGACATTTCAAATAGTTACACAACTAAAGCGATTTAAAGTTCTAAGCAAACTTTTTCACATAAATGTTATTGACAATGAGTGAACGTCACTATATATATATATATATAGTAATATAAAATAAAAGAGAAGAAATACCAAAACCTACTGTGCTAAAGCAGGAAGAAATTGGAATTCACCAGACACAACAAATGTAGATACAAAAAAGTCTTTTGACTAAACTGGAGACCTATTATGATTTCTAAAGCTGTCGCTGAATTAGGCCAGTGAATTAGGGTTAGCAATGCTTTATGGATCCAACCTTCCCCGTACAGCAGAAACTTTCGACATAATAGGGGGAAAAACAAGTTGAAAAGTTAAGCCTAATACAACACGTGGAAGAAAAACCTGATAATATATTATAATGAAGCTAAGTAAAGAGAACAATAATGAATGTCTCAAGGAGAAGAATAATAATAATAAAATTAAAAAAAAAAAACTTACGTGTAAAATAATTACTGGAGATCGAAAATTTATCCTTCCACAGTAAACTTCCAACGCGAAATGGCTTAAAGGAAATGAAACGACTAGTCGAGAAGGAAAAATATTGGCACCACCTGGATATTTATTTTACAATTAAACAAAGAACTAAGATTTTTTTAAAAAATAAACTAAATAAAGGAAGTTTTAAAAACGATAGTGAACAAAGTTAAGAATAGATAAAATCAAATAGAAATATATTACAAATTAAATAAACTTGGATGATTATATACTAATCGATATATTGCAATTAAAATAAGCGCTTAAAATTTTTTTTGTTTTTTTAAAACATTTTTCTAAAATAAACTAAATAAAAGGAATTCTAAATAAAATAATGAACTAAGATAAAAATATATTTAATTAGAAATAGAAATATGTCTATAAATAAATTTACTTGGATAATTGTATTCTAAACAATTATTGCAAAAATTCACAAAATTACTTTGTTTTAAAATGTTATCGGTAACTAAATCATTGTTTCTTTTTATAAAATTTAAGATAATATTTCTAAATATTGATAGGTTTAGGTTACTATTCCAAAAAGGCATTTTTATAATGATAAAATCAAATGAGTCTCTTTTATCAAAAATATTACTTAATAGCAAATTATTCTTAATCTTTAATTGAAGGTCCAAAAAGTTAGCTGACTCATTATTATAATTAGGTTTTACTAATTTTAAATAGTGGGGATAATAATTAAGGTTAGGAACAAAGTCTACTATATTAATAAATATAATTAAGTCATCTATGTATCTAAAAAAGTAACAAGATTCATAACTAATACTTTCATTTTCATAAAAAATGCAAGTAGATATTTACTAAGCAGTTGCTAGCTGGTCCCCCTTGTGGTAAACCTTTAATTAATTAATATATATATATATATATACCCACCCACTTCTCCACAAACTACTATATACACCCACTTCTCCACAAACTACTATACAATGCCAACGTAGAACTTGAAGCCTCAACATATTTAACGTGCATCAGCCCCTCTACACGGTGGGTCTTCAGCGGCACTGTATTGATTATGAGAACATATATTTGTATTATAATATTTTTTGCATCACATGATATATTTTACAGATAATTTGCCCTTAATAGTTCTGAATCTCTATCATTAGAATCACTGTTCGCAGGTAAAATTAAGTTTTGGGTTTCCGCGATATTTCATCAACATGTTTATTTGTTTGCCAAGTCTCTTTCTATTTTTGTTACATGATTAATGCAATTCGTCCAATTTTGAATTGAGACTTTATCTATACCTCTTGTATAAAAAAATTCTTTACTTATTAAGTTAAAAAATCTGATTTTCTTTTGCAACATGTCTTTTTACTTGGCTCAATATCATCTCATTAGATTGAGCTCGTAATGTTTAGGGGACAGCCTTAAAACTTTATGGCCAAATTTTTCTGCGCGCGCGCGATTTACAATTTCATCTACTCTCTAACTGTTACACAAGGGCTTTGTTTGGTTGCTTGGTTTTTGAAGTTGAGAAAAAACGTTCAATAGTTTTCTTTGGGTTTCACTCCTGATCGATTTTTCACGATTTGATGGCATATACAAGGAGCTTGGTGGCATACTTTCTTCAGATATGTCTTAAGTGTCAAAGAAACAACAAGAACAAATATATCAGACCAGTACGTATGAAAGAGAGTTAAGATGTAAGGAGAATGGTGTACAATTGGCAAAGGAACATAACAAGTCCACCAACAATGATATGTCAAAAATAGGTTTCTAACCCAACTTGAATTTCTTCAAGGGGATGTTTTAACAATATTCGTTCACTTTTATTAAATAATAAATGATTTAATTAACCTGAAATATATCCTTAAAATCACATTTTCTATAGTGTATGACATTTTTTACAACTATCAATGCGTTTGCTTTATTCTAAATTCCAAAATAATTTAGAACTATTTTTTCAAGTGGATTGATACATTTCCTACTTTTCTCAACACTGCCAAGTTAATGTGCAACGGAGTATAGATACATCTAAAGTTTCCTACGTGCATTGACTTTGTTGCCAAATACGGCGAATTGACGATAATTGGTGGTTAAACTTGTTGCCAATATTACTCTAATTCTCTTAGCATTGTAGAAAGAGTTACTGGACTACAATGGATTTTTCAGCCATGACTCTTTTGGCAGAGAAACGAACAAGGTGGGAAATTTCTGTAACAATACATTATTGATGTATTAATTACGTTTCAACACATTGTCCGTAATATTGGCATTAGGATGGTCCAAATACTTTTTTTTTCTTCCCTTAAAAATTTCCCTCACTTTTCACCTAGTTACGTATAATCACGAAAAAGTTTTGAAATAAAAAGAAAATATAACTTCCGCTCACGTATTGCTCTTAAAATATTTAAAAAATATAGAAATTTCGCAATTTTTCTCGTTAATTTTTCATAATTTTTTAACTTATTAATGTGAAACTAATGCGTAAAATATGGATATTAAGCAGCAAGAAAAGATATGAAAACCGATAAACTCAAAGTACTTATTGTTTGCTCAAAAACACATTTTTTGTTACAATTAGTAATATTTGTCTTTTCCATCTCAATTTTAATAAAAAGATCTTAATAAATAGGAAACATGTTTTTCATTAAAATTTTTTATTGAAAACAATAGCCTTTGAACCTATAATCCCGTGAAATTTCTGAAATAATTGAAAGACTATTTACGAATTATCAAGTGCAGGCACTTGTTTGAAATTATTAGGGGTGCTTGTTTAGTAGCACTCTAATAAATACTCAGCGTGTTGAGTATTCAAAAAATTCATAATTCAAACTTTATGAATAACTACTTGAAATTTTATTCTGCATGTCCATTCGACACCGCGTCATCAAAGCAAGTCAAAAAACGTTCTACAAAAATGCCACGTTTCACAAAAAATACAGTTTCGTTACAGTTAAACATATGTATAATCGATAGAGGTACACAAGTAAAAATATAAAACTGAAATAAAAATTATCTGGATAATTTTAAAATTTAACAGTAATTAAGTACATTTATATTAAATAAGTTTAACATTTATTATTTAATTTTAACATTTATTAGAATAGAATTAATTTGGATTATCTCGCACCATGACATCTATTTCGCTGATTCTGAAAACAGCTGACATGTGCAGTCATCTAGTGAGGGAAAATCTTCACTAAAACTGTCTTTTACAAAGTTATACTTTTCTTCCACTGTATTAGCCATTAATACAAAACATATTCAAACTGATATGGAAAAAAAAAGTTTTTCGCCAAATCACCCTGTTATTTTATATTTCACTCAGTCACAAATAGACGGTAATATGACAACTACTATCGCGGAAATGCTTTCTAAATGTTGCGTTTTAATGATAGAGAGGTGTGGGAAAAATGGTTTAAATGTAATAAAATCATTACTAGAAAAGTTTCTCTCAGGTCTAATGTTCGGAAATAAAAGTTTTGATTTGCTAAATAGGTTTCCATCTCTCAAAGATGTCTTGAAGTGCTGCTTTAAAGAATATGAGACGTCAATACACTCCAACCAAAAATATGTGAGCTTTTGTAATGTAGCCGAAACAGTGAGTTAAAAACTACATATTTCTATTTAAAAAAATGCAATTCCTGAGGATTTTGAAGTACAGAACTTTACAGTTAGTAAATACCATGATAGTTGGTTATGACTAATTGAGAAAGTCCTATCATCGGGTTGTAAACAAAATTTCTTTCATAACAAATTGAGTGTAACTACTTTAAGCGTGATCTGCATTCTGCCAACATGCTATACCTGCAAAAAAAAAATCCAAATCTTTTAAATGTATAGTTTCAATTAACTGTTGTTTTGAGAAAGTAAGTTGCATTTCCTTAATTGAGTTACATTCCACCTTTCTGTATATAAAGAATAGAGCGAGGAAAATAGAATTGTTGGATTTGCAGAAAACAAGGTCATGGGTTTGAAATAAGCTTGAAAGAAAACAAAAAGTAACTTCCGAATACTTCTAGTGAAACTTTGGAATTGTGAAAACCCCAATTGGCTGTTAAAGAACAATTATAAGTATGTGAAAGTTCTGATGTTTTAGGTATTGATGATGAACAAATCACAAATCTACGGTGTACCAATAAAGGAAACATAGCACGAAAATAAACCTAAGAAAAACATAAATAGGCATTGCTCGTTGTAACTTCCTATCGAACAACAGCTGTGATCGTATCGTCTGTTCTTCGAGATTATGGTGTGCAGATACAATTTCCAGACTCAATTTCCACCTCTAAAGGCCGTATCACACGTATATTTTTCATGCAATTTTTTCGTCCAATTTTTGGCCGAATCTGAGGGGGGAGGGTTGCCGTAAACAAAACGACACGCTCTGACGTCAGCCGCGCTCTATCTCCACATTGAAAAATTACTCGCCGATTTTTCTGCTTCGGAAAATGAACATCCAAAATTATTTCTTTCATTTCGCTTGCGCAATTGTTGATGGGTGTAACCTAAAAATAGAGCACCATTCTATTTAAAATATTATACGCCGTTATAAAATATTATACACCATTAAAATATTATACGGCATATCTAAAGTGTTAGACGAAACCGGAGCCGCCATCTTGTTTATGACGTAGAGCGCCGAAGAACCCCATTGGCTGGAATTTCAAGCAATTTTATTTGGAACAACTTTTTGAGCTCGATAGCAAAAATTGTTCTAAAGTGGTTGCAATGGCAACTGAGGAAAATTGCACGAATTGAACGAAAAATTGCTTGAAACGTGTACGTGTGATACGGCCTTAAGTAATGATAGCTGTGATCAAAGCTTCTGATAATCTATGCGGTGCTGAAGAAAGCGATGGTTACTAGAGAACAATGTATTCATCAAAACGTCTACACAAATTTCCTAACAAATCTGAATTTAAGTTTCTTTCATTTGAATAAAAATATTATATCCATATATAAGATTAAAAAATTTGAAACTAAAAATATATTGATCATTTATTAACTTTTGTTTATTTAAGGAGCTCTCCTTAGTTTTTCTAATCTGGCAACAAAAAGGTTGTTGATATTGTGACTGATGTAAGAACGTCAATAAAAAGGGGATAATAGCCTATATTGATCCATGTCCCACATACAGATATTAACTGTAACTGTCAATAAAAAGATTAAAGGTCGTAAATAGTTCTCTTCTTTATTTTTAATCATTTGAAAAGGATGGATCAATTCTAAATAATATTTTTATTTATCCTAGCTATTATTTGTGGCTAACTCATCTAAAAACTGATAATGAATACATATTCAAAATTTGATGAATGAGAATAATGAAATGGCTCTCACGAATTCGGAAGAGCAAAAATTAGAAGTTAGTAAGGTAAGCGTAAAAATTCCGGTGAAATTGTCGAATCGGCTGCCTTTCCACCAAATTTTGAAAAATCGCCAATTTGGCGTGTTTTTGCGTGTTGTGTTTGGAGTAGCAACCCTACCACAACACGCAACGCCGGAGCGCGAAGTTCAAGATGGCGGAAGGAAAATCATATAAAAATAGCATTTTAAAGTTTTGAAACTGAAAATCGCTGCAAAAATTAGGCATTTAAAAATGGAAGTAATTTCACTTACATTTAAAAAATGCTGCTTTTCCCGACATTTATGATGACGATGAGTTCTCAACTGAAATTATACTAGTGTGCGATTGCATATTTCTGAGAGCACCTTCCAAAACATTTTTATTTTTACATCACTAACAAAACGGTGCACATATCCATATTACTCAATTGAAACCAAAACCCTTTTCTTACACTCCTAAAAACATAATGGGTATCCTCTTTCATACTCGACTGAATTCTGCAGTACCATTCAAAAACCATCATTCACTTTCTTACCCGTTCTTTCTCTCAATTCCATACTTCTTCCACATTTCAGACGGATATACGATGATCCAATCAAACCTTCTTTCATGCACCATTCTAAAACAGCTTTCTTTCCAAGCACAGGCAAAAGGGCAAAAAAAAAAAAAAAAAAGGTTCACAATATGAATCGTAATTTATTATGCATTCCTTCAGATTCTCTCTAATAGCATCGTTGGACACCGTGGCAATTTGAAAACTTATGCGTAGAAAAAGAGTAATATTACCTGTGAAAATGATTCTACAACGAAAAAACGAATCGAAAGAAAACGTCTGGTCTAACGAAATTT
>BMAV01013011.1:38632-53330 GCA_019973955.1 Trichonephila inaurata madagascariensis | reverse complement strand
TTCTAAAGTGGTTGCAATGGCAACTGAGGAAAATTGCACGAATTGAACGAAAAATTGCTTGAAACGTGTACGTGTGATACGGCCTTAAGTAATGATAGCTGTGATCAAAGCTTCTGATAATCTATGCGGTGCTGAAGAAAGCGATGGTTACTAGAGAACAATGTATTCATCAAAACGTCTACACAAATTTCCTAACAAATCTGAATTTAAGTTTCTTTCATTTGAATAAAAATATTATATCCATATATAAGATTAAAAAATTTGAAACTAAAAATATATTGATCATTTATTAACTTTTGTTTATTTAAGGAGCTCTCCTTAGTTTTTCTAATCTGGCAACAAAAAGGTTGTTGATATTGTGACTGATGTAAGAACGTCAATAAAAAGGGGATAATAGCCTATATTGATCCATGTCCCACATACAGATATTAACTGTAACTGTCAATAAAAAGATTAAAGGTCGTAAATAGTTCTCTTCTTTATTTTTAATCATTTGAAAAGGATGGATCAATTCTAAATAATATTTTTATTTATCCTAGCTATTATTTGTGGCTAACTCATCTAAAAACTGATAATGAATACATATTCAAAATTTGATGAATGAGAATAATGAAATGGCTCTCACGAATTCGGAAGAGCAAAAATTAGAAGTTAGTAAGGTAAGCGTAAAAATTCCGGTGAAATTGTCGAATCGGCTGCCTTTCCACCAAATTTTGAAAAATCGCCAATTTGGCGTGTTTTTGCGTGTTGTGTTTGGAGTAGCAACCCTACCACAACACGCAACGCCGGAGCGCGAAGTTCAAGATGGCGGAAGGAAAATCATATAAAAATAGCATTTTAAAGTTTTGAAACTGAAAATCGCTGCAAAAATTAGGCATTTAAAAATGGAAGTAATTTCACTTACATTTAAAAAATGCTGCTTTTCCCGACATTTATTATGACGATGAGTTCTCAACTGAAATTATACTAGTGTGCGATTGCATATTTCTGAGAGCACCTTCCAAAACATTTTTATTTTTACATCACTAACAAAACGGTGCACATATCCATATTACTCAATTGAAACCAAAACCCTTTTCTTACACTCCTAAAAACATAATGGGTATCCTCTTTCATACTCGACTGAATTCTGCAGTACCATTCAAAAACCATCATTCACTTTCTTACCCGTTCTTTCTCTCAATTCCATACTTCTTCCACATTTCAGACGGATATACGATGATCCAATCAAACCTTCTTTCATGCACCATTCTAAAACAGCTTTCTTTCCAAGCACAGGCAAAAGGGCAAAAAAAAAAAAAAAAAAAGGTTCACAATATGAATCGTAATTTATTATGCATTCCTTCAGATTCTCTCTAATAGCATCGTTGGACACCGTGGCAATTTGAAAACTTATGCGTAGAAAAAGAGTAATATTACCTGTGAAAATGATTCCACAACGAAAAAACGAATCGAAAGAAAACGTCTGGTCTAACGAAATTTCCGGAGCAAGCGAAGTTAAGGCCGTTAAAAGAAAAAATGAGCTGTGCTAGCGCATTAGTATTTATCGTTAATTTTTAAAGTATTAAAAGCTTTCTGCGCATGCGCAAGAAAGTGCTGTTAGAGAATTAAACTATTAAAAAAAAAAAAAAACGAATTACGCATGCGCTAACTTGCCGCGATATCGCGAAAACTGTTAAAATTAAAGAAATATACTGCGCATGTGCAAAATTTCGCCAAAAAACCACTTCTTCACTGAAAAAGAAATTCAGAAGGGTTACCTGATTTGGCACATTTATCGATTTGGCAAGAAAACACTTGGCGCGAAGGCGGCTGATTCGACAAATCAACCAAAATTCCTTCTTTTGGGGGAGAAAAGCCTGAAATATGGTTTTTCCAAGTTGAGGCTCAGTTTTTTATTGCTAATATTAGTCAAGAAGAAACTGAATTTAATTACCTTGGTGCTCAATTAGTTCCAAAAGTTATAGAAAATGTATGGGATATAATTCAAAGTGATGAGAGGAATAAATATTCTTGTGGTAAAAATAAACTTTTAAATACTTTCAAAGAAAGTGAAGAAATAAGCATTAAAATATAGCTTACTGGAAATCTCATTGGGTGACATGAAACCCCTTCAACTTTTTAGGAAAACGAAATCATTGGCTGAAGTTAATATAATTGAAAAAAGTATTAAGCACCTGATGGCTAGATAAATTATAGAACTTCTTCAAAAATATTTTAGTTGTTAGTTCGGAAAGTTTAGAAAATTGGTCTGTTATGGCATATAAAATTTTTGAAATGAACTTATCACCCGAAATTTATTTTGCTACAGCAGATAATTCTGATATGAAAATATCCTTGATTAAGTGAGCCTTTTGGCGAAACAGTTTTCAGAATCATACATCGGCAGGAGAAAATCAAGAAGCGAATTTAGAAATTCCAGTCAAACTCGAAATAAAAGCGAAGTCGATCTCGTAAACGTTTCATCCCAAAAGGAAAATACGAAAATACTGTTATTTCCACTTCATGTTTGTGATAAGTGTGATCCTAATAAATGTAAAAGTCCATGTTCCTGGAATAAGGCATCGGTAAACTAGGAAAAGCAGTAGATTTAGCGGCAAGTTCTCTCGCTACAGAATATAAAGATTGACGTAGTTACCGTTAATTTGTGTGTGTGTGTGTGTGTAACTGACAAAAACACACACCGGTTTACGCTTTCTAGTTAATAGTAGTGCTGATTTATCAATAATTTCGGCCTCATGTAAAAATAAAATTTGTGATTCTTTTAAACTTTATGCAGCAAATGACTCGGAAATACCAACTTTTGGTAATAAAATTTTAATTTGAAACCTAGGGCTGCGTAGTTAGAGTTCCAGTTTCCCTGCATTATTGCTAAAGTATATAAAGGGATAATTGGTGCTGATTTTCTAAGTAAGTTTAACTTGTTAATTGACGTCCAAAATAAACAGTTAATAGATGGAATAACTAATCTTGATTTTAAAGGTGAAATTTCCTCTATTTTGCAAGAAAATAAAATTAACATATTAGACAAAACAGCAAAATTTTCTAATATATTATTATAATATTCAGATTTAATAGAACCGAATTTATTAAAATTGCAAATACGAAAATATGTTAAACACTATAGTTCTACTAAAGACCCACCGGTTAACTCAAAAGCTTGTAAATTGGATTTTAAAAAATTAGAAATAGCCAATCAAGAATTTAAATTTATGTTAGGTAATGATATCATTCGGCCATCTAAACTCCATGGGCTAGCCCACTGCATCTTGTGGATAAAAGTGGAAGTGTTAGACCTTTCGGTGATTATAGACGTTTGAATGCCCAAACCATTCCTGACTATTATCCAACTCCACGTATTGAAAATTTTCATCATATTTTAAAGGGAAAAGAATATTTTGTGACTGATTATTCAAAGCACATTTTCAAATCTCCTTTGCTGAGGAAGATAAAGAAAAGACAGCCATAATAACACCATTTGGCTTATTTGGTTTAATGTTATAAGCTTTAAGTTAAGAAATGCACCATCTTTTTTTCAGCGATTTATCAATGAAGTATTACTTGGACTAGAATTTGTTTTTCCATACCTGGATGACATTCTAGTAGCCTCTAAAAATGAAGAACATAAAACTCATTTGAAACTTGTGTTTGATCGTTTACAAAAATATGGTCTTCCAGTGAATATTTTAAAATCAACTTTGGGAGTAACTCATCTAGAATTTCTAGGATACTTGATAACACCCGAAGGATCTAAGCCACTTCCAGAGAAAGTAGATGCAATTTTATCATACAAATTACCCGAAACAATTCGTGGTTTGAGAACCTTCCTTGGACTCCTTATTTTTTTTAGAAGATATTTAAAAAATGCTGCTAAACATCAAACTATTCTTCACGAGTATTTAAAAGGTTCAAAAAAGAATGACAAAACAAAAATTGTTTGAACAGAGGAAGCTAAAGAAAATTAGGAAAAATGTAAAAAAGATCTTGCACATGCTAATTTATTAAGCTTTCCTGACTCTAATTTACAACTTGCTTTATTTACTGATGCTTCCAATTTTGCGATCGGATGGGTACTACAGAAGTTTGAAGCTGGAAACTGGAAACCGATTTCATTTTTTTCTAAAAAATTAACTGAATCACAGAAAAATTACAGTACCTATGATTGGGAATTATTAAGAATATATCTTTCCGTCAAACAGTTTAAGCATCTTCTTGAAGGACGAAATTTTGTTATTTATACTGATCATAAGCCAATTACATATGCCTTTCATCAAAAAAATGATAAAGCTTCACCTAGACAGTTACATCATTTACAATATATATCACAATTTTCAACAAATATTTGTCACATTAGTGGAGGAGAAAATATTGTTGCAGATTCATTATCCAGGATTGAATCCATCTCTGAAATAGATTATGATAAAATTGCTGATGCACAAGTTGATAATGAAGAACTTAATAAACTGCGCTTGAATCCATCCTTAAATTTTAAACAATATCACCTCGACTCTGGTAAATTACTTTGGTGTGATATTTCAGCTGCAAACATTCGTCCATTTATACCTTAGCCTTTTCCAATGCACATGTTTAAAAAAATTCACAACTTGGCTCACCCTGGTGTGAAATCTATTGTTAAACGAATAGCTTCTAGATTTATTTGGCTAAACATTCGAAAATATGTCAATCAATGTGCAAAATCTTGTATCCAGCGCCAAAAGAACAAAATTAATAGACATACACATTCACAAATTGGCACCTTCCATGAAGTAGATGATCGATTCAGTGTCATTCATGTTGACATCATAGATCCATTTCCTATATCAGAAGCAAACATTTTATGGAATTCATCAATTTTTTTCACTGTGTAAGGCCCATAAATAGGTAAATATTTAATTTTAATTCATTATTGAACCTTTCTTTTCCTTTTTACTCTTATTTAATAAAAAAATGAATATTATTTGTTTTATCATCCTTAGCCTTGGTGGTAGCAAATAAATATTTTAAAAGTTAAGTAATTTTAGCATGGTTTATACATCTCGACAAAATCTCGTAATAAAGAAAGGAAACATACCAAATAAGATTACTTAATTAAAAATGGACAGAGAATAATTTTATTTATTGAAATGAACGGGATCTTTGTTTAAATTATCATATTCACATACTTTTATTTAAAGAGTATAATTTGAGAAGGTATTACAGTAGAACGTCGTTTATCCGAACACTTATTATCCGGAGCATCAAATATCCGGACTAGTTTTTCCAGAGACCTTGCAGCGAAAAAACGAAGGTGTACAATGGTACAGCGAAAAATAAATGATTATTTTTTTCAATAAAGGTAAAATTGTGACATTTTGCAACTATTTTGCTTTTTCTTCAAGCACCTTTCCTTCGTGTGATGATTTTAATATTCGTTTAGTGTCCGGTTTCATATACTGCATGGATCGCATTCGGTTTTTGGTTATCAGAACAATCGCGTATCAGGACGTTGTCCTGTCTCAATTGATTCGGATAAACGACGTTCTACTGTATGTTCAAAAGCATAATTCCAAATTCGATGTGTATCAATGAGAGCATCGTCAAGATAAAATAACGATACTATAAACAAATCTTATGTCTCAAAACACAGCTTTTAACTCTATGTTGCGATTCAGAGAGAATATTTTGTAAAGACTCATTAAAACCCATCAATCTGCCTATTTTTAAAAAGGGAAGTAAAGTACTTGGACAATCCATCTTTATACAGTAAAGCAATTCACTTTTCGGCATAGTATCCATCTCTTTCGTCAATGTCATCAGCACTTGCTCCAACGCATGAGTTAGTTCGGGATGAATTCTTGTACACACAACTGTTTTCGTTTTACTTTTACACGGTCTTTTTTTTTTATACTTAAATCTGAAATAACACGAATTTAACGAATTTTTTTTTACTCGAATTTTTTTCTAGCACGAATCTGTGATAAATAAAGAAGTCGATAATGACGAAATCGAAAGTGAAGTTCAGCTATTAATAACTAATTTAATTAGAGAGCTTGAAATTTGCTCCTAGTAGGGAACATTTTCTCCCTCATACTCCTGACATATAAAGCTTGTATTATAATTTCAACGTATAATCATAAGTTTTGTTTAGTATAATATCAAGAATTATATAAACAATTGGAGAAACCAAATAAAAAAAAAACAGCCACAAAATAACAGACTTTGTAACAAAAAAACAATCAACGGAGGTTAATAATGAACAAGTTTCTTCATCTGAATCAAAATTGACATCTGTGCTAGACATTTCTAAAACATCTACTGATGATAACATTTTTCATCCAGTTCGTAATAAACGCTCATGCCTGCATCAAGTTGCAATGAATAGTTAATAGTTTTATTCCTAATTTCAGTTTTAATTTCTTATGTTGTAAGTACTTATAAAATGAGTTTTTACTATACACTAATTTTAATTTGTTTTTGCAATAAAAATGAATAACTTCTATTTTATCCACTTATGTAATTAGGTTTGGCATGCGTTTTATTTTGACATTTTGTTTAAAAATTACAGATAATGTAATAACAATCAACAATTTAAAATGAGCAAAAATATTTAGCTTAGTCGGGAAAGAATTAATGAGGACAATTTGCTGTTTTGCAACAGGTAATAATTTTAATCATTATTAAGTTTAATATCCATCAATGTTCTAGAATGCATAAATCTCTGAAATCATTCAACCATTTTTTTAAAAATATTAGCAACAGCTCTTCCAGTAAAAAAAGGAATTATTTTTTTAAAAAAATTCCATCTACCAATTAAATTCATTATAGAAACAGTGCTGTCACGAGTACTTGAGGAAATTAACCTCAATCATCTAATCAAATGGAAGTGATTTCACTCTTACAATCACTATCAAATATGTTTAAACTTTGGTCAAGGTTGCTGTTGCACCCACAAGTAGCAAATGAATTATCTTTTAAGTGAATATGAGTAATATTTAAACTGGAAATGTTTTAAGGTTCCATAATTAATATCTACGCCTCACTTTTACTGCAATAATTACTTTTAGACATTATTTACTAGTTTCTATTGTTTTAAATAAATAATTTAATTTTCATGATTACACTCATTATATAGGGATGGAATTGTTCTCGAAAAATATCTCTTTCCACGGCATATTGGTAGACGCCTTATGGGATGACATGCACACCAGTTTGAGTGCCAAAATGGAACTAGTCCAGTTGTTGTATGACGGTATTACAAGTGGATGTGTGCGACCTCTGAATTCTATCATCTTCGATTATAAGGAAGCAGAAAACGCTTTTAGATACATGGCTAGTGGGAAGCACATAGGAAAAGTAGTTATCAAAGTAAGAGGAATTTTTTTTCTACTTAGTTGTTTCATACATAGTGACGCAATTAATCTTGGTATTTTAAATAGATGGATGTATTTGTTTGAATTTACACTTACTCCGCCTTTAACTTGTTACATTAATTTCCAAGTTTGAGATGCTAGCTCCAAACATTTCGTTACAATCATGTTTGCTTTCGAATCCAACAGGGTTGTAGATGTCGTAGCTATAAAATATCCCAAGATTAAACTCATCTCAGGGATTTATGGTGTTGCCAGGGATTTATGCAGACAAACTGGATTTTAGACGATCCTCCAACGTGCAGACATTTCAAATATTTAATGAAGTTGAGCGATAGAACATCTCTTTTAATAGAACACTAGATATTCAAGAATCATTGTGTGAATAAATGTAACAGACTTTCCACTCTCACCAACTATTGCTGGAATTCGATTTATATACTCAATCTCATTTACATATCTCACTTCTTCTATGAAAGAAGGTGGCAGATTAGGCTTGCAATAACATCAAGAATGAATCCTCAAGGTACTTTTAAGAAGGAAACCTCGTGAGATAGTTCATACAAATTTAGCGATGCAAATAGCTTCTTTTTAGAATTCAGCATTATACGTTCAGATGGAAATTTTAAGCCTCTTTAAACAAAGAAAGGCATCCTTAGAAGTTGATTTTATGATCCCATGGGGTATATAAAATTGAAATACAGGGAAACTGAAATATTTTTTCATGTTTGAAAAATATTGAAAAAAAAAAAAAATGTATCAACAAAATTTTTTAGAGTTTATTTTATTTACATAGATATTTTCGAGGGTTGGGGCAAAAGTCATGGCAACTATTTTTTTTCTTGAAGGTACCAGTCCGATTGGAAAATATGACATATACAGACGAAAGGACAAGGTGTTAACTACATGTGTGGGCAATGAATAGCACTGGAATATCGTAACACACAAATTTATTACGGTAGTATATATATATATACAGGGCAATATGGTATCCATAGTGCAAAAGAATGACAACACAGTACACATAAAGTTGACATGACAAACCTTGGCCTAATGACCCCAATGTAATCCCTTGCTACTGTCACCACACTCTGCCAACGATGTGGGAGGAGCTGAATATCATGATCCTCAACATTTGCCGCACATGCGTGAATCTGGTCACCTGTTGGAGCATAGCATTAGCAATGTCCTCTTGTGTTGCAAACCGCTTACCTCGTATTGGTTCCTTAATCTTGGGAATGAGATCAAAGTCACAGGGCAAAATGTCGGGAGAGTACGTTGGGAGCTCCAATTTTTCCCATCCCCAAAGTCGGAGTAGCTGCCGTACAAACTCTGCTTTATGTGGTCATGTGATCCTACCCACCGTGCTACTGTACGGTATGTTAGGGCATTATTCCCAAGGGCTTTCACTAATTCATTGTGACATTCCATCGCATTTCTCCCTTGGAGAACGGCTGTTTTGATGTAAGCGTAATGCTCAACACAAGTTACTTCGTCTCACACGAATCTCACCAATTGACTGATTTCACAGCCCTCGCTGTGCTACTACCAGCTGTCACAGAGCAATCTATTGTTCTGCGTACACACTATGTCAGCAGAACTTCCACTCGACAAATATACACTTTGGATCCGTTCACATACCTACAAGAAAAAAAATAGTTGACATGACTTATGCCTCAACCCTCGTATATATGCCTGTTTTTAATAAAAATAAATGAAACAAAAACATTCACAAGAACTCCAAGAAATTCAATACAAAATGTTCCAATTTTTTGAAAAACAAATCATTTATTGAGTTTTTGGAAAGTAATCTGATATTTTTCTTTAATTTTTTTTAGTATCAGGTTGTTAAAAAATTGTTCGATATTGTCCATTTTATTATTCATTTCTCCATCGGAATGTGAAATCTAATAACCACATACTTTTCATGACCTTCCTCATTTCGGATGACGCAGGAACAAGAATTGCATTATTCATTTTATTTACGTCATTGAAATTTGCATCAATGATATTTTGTGAGCTTTGAACTCCAAAATGTCTTTGCCATAATTGGGGGTGTACACAAATTATCAGCATCTACTGCAATAAATTCATACAGTAGGATAGTCCATTCCGGCAGGTGTTTTCCTTATTTCACTCATTCCGAGAAGGGAAATCTTTCCGTGTTAAGCAATTTTCATGTTACAAGAAAAAGACTCATAAAAATACATAGTTTGTCGGGACTGTAGTATTATTTCGTGTTAACCGATCTTTCGTCTTAAGGGGGCATAGTACCTTGCGAAAAAAAAAATTGTTTGTTGCCATTTACATGTTACGATTCATCATAAGTTAACAAATTTTGATCTGAATTTTATATATTATCTATAAAAATGTATAAACTTTAAGAAAACTAGAGAAATTTTGTTCTTTAATAAATACAAAATTTTTTAAAAAAAGATAAATATATATACCAAATTTTTAAAAAAAATTACTTATACCTCCTGTTCCTGCAAGATAATTTTAAAAATATACACTTTAGAATCTCAATTTTTGCATTAAATTGAAGCTAAATGTAACCTTTATTCTGTATACCACTTAATTGAAAGGTATCTTGTATTTCAATATTTTTTAAAAATAAAAAATTCATAAAAAATAATTTTTTTAAAAATTTCAATGTCCTATTTTAAAGCAAAGAGCTTTCATTATATTTATACGTCCCGTCATTCCCTCATTAAACATCACTATAGCCTCATTTACTGCTATGTCTACAATATTTTTAGATGACCCAGAAGTTTTGGGGCAGTACTTCCAAACAGTCGAGTTGAACGACTCATTAGCGTTTTACCCCACACACATTTTTTCAGCAATTTTGGTGCAGATAGTTCTGCTATTATAGGCTTTATTTCATCCATTATGGCAATTGGCACAGTATTTTTATGTTTGAATGAAGAAGCACTATTTGTAGCAACTGCCTTTTGATATTTGCACCACAAAGTATCACCAATTGGGCAGAAGTGATGCATAGGTTCCTCCTCATCAGTGAACCTATAATGACAATAAATTGCCCATATGGCCTGACGCATATCACTAACGGAGCTGTTATTCTGTCTAATAACATTGTCATAATGGGTGGTAATTGTATAAATTAACTTATCAGTCAGACGATTTTTACTGCTGATACTCTTACCGTCTGATAATTTTTTACTACGATTCATTGTTTTTAATTTTCGCAGTCTACCACCCATACGCTTTTGTATGTGGCCAACACATTCAACTTTTTCAATAGAATATGGTACTGTCCTTTGAAGCTCTGGGAAGGTTTTTGTGTCCCCACCGCCGATATACTTAATATATTTCGCATTTCGTTGTGTCACTGATCTTTGAAATATCTCCTTCATCCCGTCTACTTCCATTTTACTGGAAGAACCAATATGGTTCTTTACACAGTGTGGTTGATGTTTCAATTTCCACTCTTCATATGAATGTCCAGATTTCGGACCTCGCCATTTTTCACATCCTTTACAATATGAAGAGAGAACAGCAACATCAATTACTTTCCCTGTAACATCTCCAATGACACTACACACACCCATACGTGAAGTGTGTCCACGTGTTTTCCATGTACCATCACCACTGACACAGATTTTGCTGCTTCCAGAAGCTGATACTTTTTCTTTCGCAGCATTTTTCATGGAGTCGTCTGCTACTTCACGACTGGCCAAATTTGTTTTTCGCAGGATCCTTTCATATGACTTTTGTGATGCTGGTGGTGGAAAATCCATTGCTGTGCAAAAATTGTTTACTCCACAAAAATCTAGTCTTACTGTGCGCATAGCATAGGTTATTCGTGTATTTACTTCATAGTCCTTACTTGAAGCAATAACTGAGGAACTTTTAAAAAAGGTCAATGTACTGCATGAGTAGCATTCAACATAAAACTCAGACACCAATCCATACAAAATCTTTTCTTTCAGAACTGCTTTAGTATTGCAGTTAGGACATATTAAATATTTAGATAGTTCAGATAATAAAATATCAACGTTTATCAATCTATATCCATTAGATTGATTAGAATTTTTTACTTCCTTGTCAAGATAATTTTCTTTGCACAATTTCTTAGCTGAAGCAGATATACAGTCAACATCAATCGTATTTGATACTTTGCGAGTGTATTGGTTCGCATGAAAAAGTTTTCGTTTTCGCGATAGTCACTGCCTCTACGTTGAGCATTACTAGACATTTTTTACTAATTAATAAGATGCAAAAAAAAACTTCAATCAACAAAAATTTAAAAAGTTTACGAATTACGAGAATAATGAGATAAAACTCAATAAAGCAGCAGTAAACAGTATGAAATACAAATGTAAACAAGCAATACTTGAAATTAGGGCGGTGCTGAGTTGCAAACTTCCTTCTCTAATTAAAAAGAGATAAAATTAAAAATTAGCAACAACTGGGGAGAAAATAATTTCAATAACGCCATCGATTTCAAAACCGAAACTAACGAACATGGTTTGTTTACATTGGGTTTAAATGGACACTCCGGTGCTGAAGTTTGACAGTTTTTATTGCTATTGCCGTAATTTTGGTCTGATTTTGACGCGGTTTGTTTAAAAATGCTCCTAACAGTCTGTATTAATTTTTAAAAATGTTTTTTAAAAATGGATTTTTTTACCGTTTAAAGGTACTATGCCTTCTTAAGCGTTAAACCTTTCTCACTGCATTTTTCTTCAAAAAATTTTAGTTTGCCAATTTCGATTTTTTTTCCTTTTTTTTTCAAATTCTGTTTAATTTAGCAGTAGTTAATTTTATGAATTGCCTTCAGCTATTATTTTTAGTCGTAAAATAAATGTACGCATAAATGTAATAAAGTAGTGGTTTTTTTATAGTGCTGGTTAATTTTAAATGCCTTTTAATATTAACTATTTATACCTCCTTTTTCCTAAAGTGCAAATAATTAACTAGCTATGACAGTAATTTTGGCCGAAGGGATTTCTGATAATAGAATTCAGTGGATAATCTTTTTATATGTTGAAGTAATTCAAATTTGAAAGATGACACCCGCAGCAAATATAAAGAAGGGCTTCAGTAAATAAAAAGAAGAATCAATACATAAAATATCTCATGAAATATGATTATATATAATAAAAAATTTATTTAACCTACCGTAAAATCCGGTGTATAACGCGCACCGGTGTATAACTCGCACCCATACTTTGAAGATGCAGTTTTTAATTTTTAGGTATATTCGCCGTATAACGCGCAGCCCCTTTTTTATGAAAAAAATCTGAAATATTACTATACATTTCTCTTATGTTTTGAAGTCATTTATTCCATATATTATCCCAAACTTTTGTAAAAATAGTTTACTTTTAGAACTACAACTGTTTTAGTTCATAAGGCATGTCATTTCTTTTAAATAAACTGTACTTCGATACATGTAGAAGTAAATATTTTTTATTACTCATCTTTTTTGTTATTTTTAAAGCTATCGTTTTTATAATCGGCGTATAACCCGCACCCTTAAATTTCCATCTTATTTTTTGTGTTCAAAGTGCGCGTTATACGCCGGATTTTACGGTAATTAAAATTACTACACGCCTTTTTATTGTTGATATTAAGACTTCTGTATATATATAAAAAAATTAAATAATAGTAGTTTGAATTCAGATAAGGTTTAATATTTATACTTGGTCCCAAGCATTGTTGATGGGTGTGGTTCGATAAATATTTTTTCTACTCCTGGTAAAAAAAAAAGGAAATTTAATAGTTAGATGAAAAAATATTTATTTGTGAGAGCATTTTCTCTTAAATTATTTTCAAAAAAATTTAACAAAAAGATTTTTTAATACAATTATTATGGTAGTATGCATTCAATTGCACCAAATGTAGCCAAGAGGAGCTAATATGGAAATTAATGTGTATCTGATTATGCAAAGAAAAATATTTAGGTTTAAAAAAATAGCATTAAACAAGTTCATTTATAGAGCTTACTAACAAAAATGAAAAGTATCCCCTTTTAAATCAAGCTAATTCTAAAATAAGGTACACTAAATTACGAAATAAAGTCCATATTGGCAGCATATCTTATGTTCCCTCTTTTAAAAATTCAATGTCATAACTCAAATAGCTAAAAATAACCATTTCTAAAGAGTTCTGTTTACATTATGTCAATTACAATGTAATGGAAACTTATAATAGATGTGTGTATATTATTAAATTTAATGATAAAATAATGATTTCTTCCAGATTCGAAGCGAAGAACCTCAAATAAAGGCTACACCCACACCCGTTCGTGTACTCGCCTTTTCTGATACCCTGTTCAATCCCGAACAGTCCTACGTCATAATAGGAGGTCTTGGAGGGTTCGGACTCGAAATGTGTCAATGGATGGTGGAAAGAGGTGCCAAACATATCATCTTAACTTCGCGTTCTGGAATTAGGACTGGATACCAGAAGTTGTGCATGTATAAATGGAAGAAAGAAGGGGTGAATATAACTGTTTCTACTGAAAATGCAGTGAATATGAATGAAGCTAAACTGCTGTTGCAAAAAGCGGCCTCCATCAAACCTGTTGGAGGCATTTTCAACTTATCGCTTGTAAGTAGCTTCAACCATATTTTAATATGCGGTACATGGCTTTAATAAGTTTTTATTTTTTTCTTTGCAGTAAACTGGTCAGTTAGACTTAACGACTCTATACACAAGGGCTATCTCTCTCAGTGAGAGAACTTCAGTTCAGATAAGTTTTCTCACTCTACAATAGAGATTTTTTTATTCCATATTGAATCTGTTGGTTTCTGTGGCTGCCTTGATACAATTTCAGTCAACTGAGGCTCAGAGTCGTATTTCCCCTCTCACCCGCGCGCCCCTAATTAAGAAAGTAACAGGTCAGTTTGTGGACTATCCTCATAGCTAGACTCTGTTCAAAGATACGAGGTTCCTCATTAATAATATTCCTATTGTAAAGTTCTAAGCAGTACAAAGATAATTAATTCTATCATTGAGCCAAACCACTTATTATCTGAATTTCTGGTTTGATACGGTCTTCATCTAAAGCACTTATATTGTGGGCCATCCAAAGTGAAATACCATGAAGAATAAGGGATATCAAAGCCAAGCTTTATTGGAAAAATTGAAATAACAGCACCATTCGATTTAAAGAGCATAAAAAAATCAATGTTTTGTATAGTCGCTATGGCATACAATAACTCTTACGATACGCCTAGGACGAGAAAGGAGGCCTCGGTAGCCGAGTGGTATAGGTATCGGATCGTGGCTTGCCTTGTCAAGAGTTCGAGCCCAGTACCACTAAAGACCCGCCGTGTAGGTCAGCGATGCACGTTAAATCTGTCGAGAGCTGAAACGTCCTC
>BMAV01013010.1:0-12041 GCA_019973955.1 Trichonephila inaurata madagascariensis | reverse complement strand
TCACCGAAAGAAAACTAAATCTGGTTCCGTTTCGAAATTACTATAATTTTTTTAAAAAAACCCTTTTAAAAACCATTTTTTGGGAAAGCCAACTTCCCAAACCCGATTTTAAAACACCGGCCAATTCTCACCGAACTTAGTTTTTCTTGCACAGAATTCAACGCTGATCACGAATATGTACGGCGCTTGTCGAAATTCAAATTAGTTCGGTAAAGATGCCCAATTGTTTCTTTGAAATTCGTCCCCTCTGTATAGTTTGTTTCAGTGTCATGCCCACAGCAATTTTGTTTTTTTTACTCTAGAAACTTACCAAAGTGAACCATTTCACTCAAAATATGACCAGAAATTACTGGTCTCCGTTTCCAAAAACTTATGCAACTGTTTTTAAAAATGAAACACTTTGAAAAACCGACCAATTCTTTTTGAAATTTAAACCCTTACGGGACCGATTTTAAGAAACCGGATGTCATTCGAATGAGAGGGCGCCCCCAAACATAAAGACACTTAAAACATTACCCTGCGATTATTAGAACTCGAGTTATTGCACTTTGGTAATGCATTTCTATGACAAATATCAGAAAAACACCGATAAAAATGTAAAAAAATTTTAATTGCGGTATAATCCTTTTTGAAGCGTTCGTCTTTCAAATCTGCTTAATTGCAAAGGATTTCTCTTTTCTTTGCGTTTGGGTCTTTTTTTTGTCTTCCTCCAATTCTTACCAAACTTAGTTTTTCTTGCACAGAATTCAACGCTGATCACGAATATGTATGGCGCTTGTGGAAATTTCATTTCGTTCAGAAGTTATGCCCAACTGTTTCTTTGAAATTCATTCCTTTTTCAATAGTCTGTTTCAAAGACATGCCCACCACTATTTTTTTTTATTTTACTCGAGAAACTTACCAAAGTGACCCATTTCATTCGAAATTTGACCAGGAATCTAAATCTAGTCTCCGTTTTACGAAATTACTATAACCGTTTTTTAAAAATGAAACACCTTCTTGAAAAAACCTACCTATTTGGCTTGAAAGCCAACTTACCGACCGATTTTTAAATTTTGGCCAATTCTCAACGAACTTAGTTTTTCTTGCACAGAATTCAACGCTGATCACGAATATGTACGGCGCTTGTCAAAATTTCCCAATTAGTTGGGAAAAGATGCTCAATTGTTTCTTTGAAACGCCCCCTCTGTATAGTTTGTTTCAGTGTCATGCCCACAGCAATTTTGTTTTTTTTACTCTAGAAACTTACCAAAGTGACCCATTTCACTCAAAATATGACCAGAAATCTAATTCTGGTCTCCGTTTCACAAAAACTTATGCAACTGTTTTAAAATGAAACATTTTGAAAAACCGACCTATTCTTGAAAGTTAACTTACTGACCGATTTAAGAAACCGGGTGCATTCGAATGAGGGGGCGCCCCCAAAACCCAAAGAAACAAACATTACCCTGCGATTATTAGAACTGGAGTTATTGCACTTTGGTAATGCATTTCTATGACAAATATCAGAAAAACACCGATAAAAAAAGTAAAAATTTTTAATTGCGGTATAATCCTTTTTGAAGCGTTCGTCTTTCAAATGGGCTTAATTGCAAAGGATTTTTCTTTAATTTGCGTTTGGGTCATTTTTTTGTCTTCCTCCAATTCTTACCAAACTTAGTTTTTCTTGCACATAATTCAACGCTGATCACGAATATGTATGGCGCTTGTTGAAATTCCATTTAGTTCAAAGGTTATGCCCAACTGTTTCTTTGAAATTCATCCCCTCTTTCAATAGTCTGTTTCAAAGACATGCCCACCACTATTTTTTTTATTTTAAACGAGAAACTTACCAAAGTGACCCATTTCACTCGAAATTTCACCAGAAATCTAAATCTGGTCTCCGTTTCACGAAATTACTATAACCTTTTCTTAAAAATGAAACACCTTCTTGAAAAAACCGACCTATTTGGCTTGAAAGCCACAAACTCACCGACCCATTTTAAAATTCAGCCAATTCTCACCAAACTTAGTTTTTCTTGCACGAATTCAACGCTGATCACGAATATGTACGGAACTTGTCGAAGTTCCAATTGGTTCAGAAGTTATGTCCAATTGTTTCTTTAAAATTCGCCCCCTCTGTATAGTTTCTTTCAGTGTCATGCCCACAGCAATTTTGTTTTTACCCTAGAAACTTACCACCCATTTCACTCGGAAATTGACCAGAATCTAAATCTGGTTCCGCTTCAGGAAATTACTATAACTTTTTTAAAAAGAAAACACCTTTAAAAACCATCTCTTATTTGGCTTGAAAAGCCAACTTACCAACTGATTTTAAAACACCGGCCAATTTCACCGAACTTAGTTTTTCTTGCACAGAATTCAACGCTGATCACGACATGTACGGCGCTTGCCTTGTTCAAATTAGTTCGGTAAAGATGCTCAATTGTTTCTTTTGAAATTCGTCCCCTCTGTATATAGTTTGTTTCAGTGTCATGCCCACAGCAATTTTTGTTTTTTTTACCTAGAAACTTACTCAAAGTGAACCATTTCACTTCAAAATATGACCAGAAATTCCACCTGGTCTCCGTTTCACGAACTTATGCAACTGTTTTTAAATGAAACACCTTTGAAAACCGGACCCAATTCTCTTTGAAAGTTACCTTACTGACCGATTTTGCTAAGAAACCGGATGTCATTCGAATGAGAGGGCGCCCCCAAAATGATAAAGACACTTAAAACATTACCCCGCGATTATTAGAACTCGAGTTATTGCACTTTGGTAATGCATTTCTATGACAAATATCAAAAACACCGATAAAATGTAAAAAAATTTTAATTGCGGTATAATCCTTTTGAAGCGTTCATTCTTCAAATCTGCTTAATTGCAGCGATTTCTCTTTTCTTTGCGTTTGGGTCATTTTTTTTTGTCTTCCTCCAATTCTTACCAAACTTAGTTTTTCTTGCACGAATTCAACGCTGATCAATGAATATGTATGGCGCTTGTGGAAATTTCATTTCGTTCAGAAGTTATGCCCAACTGTTTCTTTGAAATTCATTCTCCCTTTTTCAATAATAGCGTCTGTTTCAAAGACATGCCCACTACTATTTTTTTTATTTACTCGAGAAACGCCAGTAAGTATCCATTTCCTATATTCTGAAATTTGACCAGGAATCTAAATCTAGTCTCCGTTTCTTAATACGAAATTTACTATAAACTGTTTTAAAATAAACACCTTCTTGAAAAACCTTACCCATTTGGCTTGAAAGCCAACTACTGACCGATTTTAAATTTTGGCCAATTCTCAAATCTAGTCCTATTGCACAGAATTCAACGCTGATCACGAATATGTACAGCGCTTGTCGAAATTCCAATTAGTTCGAAAAAGCGTCACAATTGTTTCTTTGAAAACGTCCTCTGTATAGTTTGTTTCAGTGTCATGCCCACAAAGTAATTTTTGTATTTTTTACTCTAGAAACTTACCAAAGTGACCCATTTCACAAAATAATCAGAAATCTAATTCTGGTCTCCGTTTCACGAAACTTTATGCGCAACGTTCGAAACATTTTGAAAAACCGACCTAATTTTTCTTGAAAGTTAACTTACTGACCGATTTTAAGAAACCGTGTCGGCCCGAATGAGAGGCGCCCCCAAAACCCAAAGAAACCAAACATTACCCTGCGATTATTAGAACTGAGTACACTTCTGGTAATGCATTTCTGCATGACAAATATCAGAAAAACAACTGATAAAAGTAAAAATTTTTAATTGCGGTATAATCCTTTTGAAGCGTTCGTCTCTTCAAATGGGCTTAATTGCAAAGGATTTTTTCTTTTAATTTGCGTTTGGGTCATTTGTCTTCCTCCAATTTTACTAAACTTAGTTTTTTGCACATAATTCAACGCTGATCACGAATATGTATGGCGCTTGTTGAAATTCCATTTAGTTCAAAGGTTAAGCTCAACTGTTTCTTTTGAAATTCATCCCCTCTGCTAATAGTCTGTTTCAAAGACATGCCCACCACTATTTTTTTTATTTTTAAACGAAACTTACCAAAGTGAATTCCATTTCACTCGAAATTTCACTACAGAAATTCAATCTGGTCCTGTTTGCCGAAATTACTATAACCTTTTCTTAAAATGAACACCTTCTTGAAAACTGACCTATTTTGGCTTGAAAGCCACAACTCACCGACCCATTTTAAAAATCTTTTCAGCCAATTCTCACCAAACTTAAGGTTTTTCTTGCACAGAATTCAACGCTGATCACGAATATGTACGGAACTTGTCGAAGTTCCAATTGTCTGTAGTTATGTCCAATTGTTTCTTTAAAATTCGTCCCCCTCTGTATAGTTTCTTTTCAGTGTCATGCCCACAGCAATTTTAGTTTTTACCCTAGAAATCCTATACTTCAAAATGACCCATTTACCTGAAATTCAACCAGGAATCTAAATTGGTCTCCGTTTCTACTAGGCCCAATAAATTGTTTTAAAAATGAAACACCTTCTTGAAAAACTGACCTATTTGGCTTGAGTTGCTACTGACCGATTTTAAAACACCGGCCAATTCTCAACGAACTTAGTTTTTCTTGCACAGAATTCAACGCTGATCACGAATATGTACGGAGCTTGTCGAAGTTCTAATTAGTTCAGAAGGTATGCCCAATTGTTTCTCTGAAATTCGTCCGTTCTGTATAGTTTGTTTCAGTGTCATGCCCAAAGCAATTTTGTTTTTTTTTTACCCTAGAAACTTCCCAAAGTGACCCATTTCACTCAAAATATGACCAGAAATTCCGGCTCTAATCTCCGTTTCACGAAAATCCTATGCAACTGTTTTTCTCAAAATGAAACACTTTGAAAAAACCGACCCAATTTTTCTTGAAAGTTAACTTACTGGACTGATTTCAAAACCGGGTGTTACCTCGAATGAGAGGGCGCCCCAAAACCAAAGTCATTAAAACATTACAATGCGAGTATATTAGAACCGAGTTTCACTTTGGTAATGCATTTCTATGACAAATACTGTAGAAAACACCGATAAAAAGTAAAAATTTTAATTGCGGTATAATCCTTTTGAAGCTTTCGTCTTTCAAAATGGGCTTAATTGCAGCGATTTCTTAATTTGCGTTTGGCCATTTTTTTTGTTCCTTCCAATTCTTACCAAACTAGTTTCTTTCTTTTCACAGAATTCAACGCTGGTCACGAATATGTATGGCGCTTGTGGAAATTTCCTATTTAGTTCAAAAGTTATTCCAACTGTTTCTTTGAAATTCATCCCGTCTTTCAATAGTCTGTTTCAAAGACATGCCTACCCACTATTTTTTTTTTATTTTACTGAGAAACTACCAGTGACCCATTTCATCTTCGGAAATTTGACCAGGAATCTAATTCTAGTCTCCGTTTTACGAAATTACTATAACCGTTTTTAAAAAATGAAACACCTTCTTGAAAAATCCTTACCTGTATTTGGCTTGTGCCAACTTACCGACCGATTTTTAAACTCCGGCCAATTCTCAACGAACTTAGCGTTTTCTTGCATTGCACCCAACGCTGATCACGAATATGTACGCGATTGTCGAAATTCCAATTAGTTCGAAAGATGCTCAATTGTTTCTTTGAAATTCGTCCCTCAGTATAGTTTGCTCTTGTGCGTGTCATGCCCACAGCAATTTTTGTTTTTTTACCTATAGAAACTTTACCAAACCCATTTCACCAAAAATTTGACCAGGAATCTAAGTTCAGTTCCCCCTGTTTCCACGAAAACTCATGTAGCTGTTTTTAAAAAATGAAACACTTGAAAACCGACCTAATTTTCTTGAGTTAAAATTACTGACCGATTTTAAAAACCGGGTGTCATTCGAATGAGAGTGCTACCCAAAAAAGACACTTAAAACAACCCTTCTGATTATTAGAACCTGAGTATTAATCTCTTGGTAATGCATTTATGACAAATATCAGAAAACAATCGATAAAAAATTTAAAAAAATTAATTGCGGTGTAATCCTTTTTGAAGCTGCTCCGTCTTTCAAATGGGCCTTAATTGCAACAGATTTCCCTTTTCTGTGCGTTTGGGTCATTTTTTTGTTTCCATCTACCCTACCAAACTTAGTTTTTCTTGCACAGCATTCGGCGCTGATCACGAATATGTACGGCACTCTACGAAATTCAAATTAGTTCAAAAGTTTGTCTAACTGTGTCTTGAAATTCATCCCCTTTCATTAAATGTTTCAAAGACTCCGCTACCACTATTTTTTCATTTTACTCGAGAAACTTACCAAAGTAAATCTTATATTTTACTCAAAACTGACCAGAAATTCCAAAATTGGTCTCCGTTTCACTAAATTACTATAACTTTTAAAAATGAAATACCTTCTTTGAAAAAAACCGGATCTATTTTGGCTTCAAAGCAAACTTACCGACCGATTTTAAAAAACAACGGCCAATTCTCACTGAACTTAGTTTTCCTTGCACAGAATTCAACGCTGATCACGTCATGTATATAGCGCTTGTCGAAATTCAGGACAGTTCAAAAGTTATGCCCAACTGTTTCTTTTGAAATTCATCCCCTCTTTCATTCGTCTGTTTCAGCACATGCCCACGAACTGGCACGCCTGACCACAATACTGAAAAACGACCCATTTTGGCTTCTGAAAGCCAACTTACTGACCGATTTTTAAACTCCGGTCAATTCTCACCGAACTTAGCTTTTTCTCGCACAGAATTCAACGCTAATCACGAATATGTAATGGCGCTTGTCGGAAATCTCCAATTTGTTCTGTAGAAGTTATGCCCAATTGTTTCTTTGAAATTCGTCCGTTGTGTATAGTTTGTTTCAGTGTCATGCCCATTGCAATTTTGCTTTTTTACCTTTTAGAAACTTCCCCAAAGTGACCCATTTCACTCAAAATTTCACCAGGAATCACTTGGCCTCTGCTTCATCACTGAAACTCATGTAGCTGTTTTTTAAAAATGAAACACTTTGAAAACCGACCTAATTGGCTTTTCTGAAAGTTAATTTACTTGACCGTGATTTCAAAACCAAACAGGCTCCGAATGAGGCCGCCCCAAACACAAAGACACTTAAAACATTACCCTGCGAGTATAAGAACTCGAGTTATTGCACTTGTAATGCATTTATGACAAATATCAGAAAACCGATAAATAAGGTAAAGAAATTTTAATTGCAGTATAATCCTTTTGAAGCGTTTGTCTTTCAAATGGGGCTTAATTGCAAAGGATTTCTTTCTTTTGCGTTTAGGTCATTGTCATTTTTTTTGTCTTCCTCCAATTTAACAAAATCCGTTTTTTCTTGCACAGAATTCACAACGCTGATTCCACGAATATGTACGGCGCGCTTGTCGAAATCTGCAATTGTAGTTCGTGAAAAGATGCCCAATTGTTTCTCTTTGAATTTCGTCCCCTTGTATATAGTTTTGTTTCAGTGTCATGCCCACAGCAATTTGTATTTTAATGAACTTACCAAAGTGACCCATTTCACT
Organism: Trichonephila inaurata madagascariensis; assembly: GCA_019973955.1. Classification (NCBI taxonomy): domain Eukaryota; kingdom Metazoa; phylum Arthropoda; class Arachnida; order Araneae; family Nephilidae; genus Trichonephila; species Trichonephila inaurata. Next base: position 4,564 of record BMAV01013010.1, on the reverse strand, counting down.
TCAAAAATATGACACCAGAAATCTAGTTTCCTATTCCGTTTACGAAACTTATGCAACTGTTTTTGAAAATGAAAACACTTTGAAAAAACTGGACCTAATTTTCTTGAAAGCCAACTTTACTGACCGATTTTAAAACACCGGCCACCTCACCGAATCCTAGTTTCGCATTGGTGATTTCAACGCTGATCACGAATATGTACAGCGCTTGTCGAAGTTCCATTTAGTTCAAAAGTTATGCCCAACTGTTTGTTTAAAATTCATCCCCTTTTTCAATAGTCTGTTTCAAAGACATGCCGACCACTATTTTTTTTATTTTACCCGAGAAACTTACCAAAGTGACCCATTTCACTCGAAATTAGACCAGAAATCTAAATCTGGTCTCCGTTTGCACGAAATTATAACCTTTTTAAAAATGAAACACCTTCTTGAAAAACTGACCTATTTGGCTTGAAAGCCAACTACTGACCGATTTTAAACACCGGCCACCTCACTGAACTTAGTTTTTCTTGGCACAGAATTCAACGCTGATCACGAATATGTATGGCGCTTGTCGAAATTCTATTTTATAGTTCAAAAGTTATAAGCTCAACTGTTTTGAAATTATCCCTCTTTCTCAATAGTCTGTTTCAAAGACATGCCCACCACTATTGTTTTTTATTTTACTCGAGAAACTTACCAAAGTGACCCATTTCATTCGAAATTTGACCCAGAATCTAAATCTGGTCTCCGTTTTACGAAATTACTATAAACTGTTTTTTAAAAAATGAAACACACTTGAAAAAACCGGACCTATTTGGCTTGAAGCCAACTTACTGACCCTGATTTTTTAATTTCCGGTCAATTTCACCGAACTTAGTTTTTCTTGCACAGAATTCAACGCTGATCACGAATATGTACGGCGTCAAATTCCAATTAGTTCAGTAGAAAAGATGCCCAATTGTTTCTTTTGAAATTCGTCGCCTCTGTATAGTTTGTTTCAGTGTCATGCCCACAGCAATTTTGTTTTTACCCTAGAAACTTACCAAATTGGACCCATTTCACTTCAAAATTTGACCAGAAATCTAATTTGGTTCCGTTTCATGAAACTCATATGTAACTGTTTTTTTTAAAAAATGAAACCCTTTGAAAAACTGACCTAATTTCTTCTTCTTTGAAAGTTAACTTACCAACCGATTTTAAAAACGGGTGTCATCTGAATGAGGCCGCCTCAAACCCAAAAGACACTTAAAATTACCCCTGCGTTATTAGAACTCGAGTTATTGCACTTATTAATGCATTTCTATGACAAATATCAGAAAAAACACCAATGCAGTATAAAAAATTTTAATTGCGGTATAATGCTTTTTGAAAGGTTCGTCTTTCAAATGGGCTTACCTGTGCTGATTCCTCTTTCTTTGCGTTTAGGTCATTTTTTTGTCTTCCTCCAATTTTACTAAACTTAAGTTTTTCTTGCACAGAACCCAACGCTGATCACGAATATAAAGTGGCGCTTGTGGAAATTCCATTTAGTTCAAAAAGTTATGCCCAACTGTTTCTTTGAAATTCATCCCCTCTTTCAATAGTCTGTTTCAAAGACATGCCCACCACTATTTTTTTTATTTTACTCGAGAAACTTACCAAAGTGACCCATTTCATTCGAAATTTGACCAGGAATCTAAATCTGGTCTATGTTTTACGAAATTACTATAACCGTTTTTTAAAAATGAAACACATTCTTGAAAAAACCGACCTATTTGGCTTGAAAGCCAACTTACCGACCGATTTTTAAACTCCGGTCAATTCTCACCGAACTTAGTTTTTCTTGCACAGAATTCAACGCTAATCACGGATATGTACGGCGCTTGTCGAAATTCCAATTAGTTCAGAAAATATGCCAAATTGTTTCTTTGAAATTCGTCGCCTCTGTATAGTTTGTTTCAGTGTCATGCCCACAGCAATTTTGTTTTTTTTACCCTAGAAACTTACCAAATTGACCCATTTCACTCAAAATTTGACCAGAAATCTAATTCTGGTCTCCTTTTCCCAAAAACTCATGTAGCTGTTTTTAAAAATGAAACACTTTAAAAACCCGACCTTTTTTAAAAAAGTTAATTTACTATAAATTTTAAAAAAACCGGGTGTCATTCGAATAAAACCCCCCCCAAACACAAAGACACTTAAAACTTTTGCAGAAAAGAACTCGAGATTGCATTTTGGTAATGCATTTCTAGACAAATATCGAAAAACCGATAAATAAGTAAAGAAATTTTAATTGCGTAAACCCTTTTTGAAGCGTTTGTTTTTTTCAAATGGGCTTAATTCAAAAGGATTTCTTTTCTTTGCGTTTAGGTCTTTTTTTTGTCTTCCCCCAAATTCTTAACAAACTTATTTTTTTCTTGCAAAATTCAACGCTGATCACAATATTCGGCGCTTGTCAAAATTTCCCAAATTAGTTCAGAAAAGATGCCCAATTGTTTTTTTTGAATTTCGCCCCCTCATAAGTTTGTTTCAGTGTTGCCCACAGCTTTTTTTTTTTTACTCTAGAAACTTACCAAAGTGCCCCAAATAAAAAATTTGCCCAAAAACAATTTGGTCTCCGTTTCCAACTTATGCAACTGTTTTTTAAAATGCATTTTAAAAAAACCACCTAATTTTCTTGAAAGTTAAATTACTGACCGTTTTTTAAAAACCGGGTGTCATTCGAATGAGAGGGCCCCCCCAAAACCAAAAAGACACTTAAACAAAACCCTTCGATTATTAGAACTCGGGGTTTGCATTTTTGAAAGCATTTCGCAAATATCAGAAAAACACCGAAAAAAAATTTAAAAAAAAAATTTTGCGGTATAACCCTTTTTTGAAGCGTTGTTTTCAAAGGGGCCCTATCAACAGATTTCCTTTTCTGTGCGTTTGGGTCATTTTTTTTTTTTACTCAATTTTCCAAACTTAGTTTTCTTGCACAGAATTCGGCCGATCACGAATAGTACGGCACCTACGAAATTCAAATTAGTTCAAAAGTTTTGCCCAAGGTCTTTGAAATTCACCCCCTCTTTCTTAGTCTGTTTCAAAGACCTCCACCACTATTTTTTCATTTTACTGAAAACTTCCCAAAAGGCCCCTTTTCACTCGAAATTCGCCCAGAAATCTAAATCGGGTTCCGTTTCACTAAATTACTATAACTTTTTTTTAAAAATGAAATACTTTTTTAAAAAAACCGACTTTTGGCCAAAGCAAACTTACCGACCGATTTTAAAACAAGGGATCTCCCGAACTTTTTTTCCTTGCACAGAATTCAACGCTGATCACGAATATGTATGCGCTTGTCGAAATTCAGGACAGTTAAAAAGTTATGTTAACGTTTCTTTGAAATTCATCCCCTCTTTCATTCGTCTGTTTCAAAGACATCCCCACCACTTTTTTTTATTTTCCCAAAACCCCAAAAAGTGACCCATTTCCTGGGGAAAATTTGACCGGAATCAAATCGGGTCTCCTTTTCCCGAAATTACTAAAACCCCTTTTAAAATAAAACACCTTCTTAAAAAAACCGACCTTTTGGGCAAAGCCAACACCACCGTTTTTTAATTTCCGGTAAACTCACCGAACTTAGTTTTTTTTTGGGCCGAATTCAACGCTGATCACGAATATGTACGGCGCTTGTCAAAATTTCCCAATTAGTTCAGAAAAGACCCCTTGTTTCAAATTTGTCGCCTCTGTATAGTTTGTTTCAGTGTCATGCCCCAAATTTTTTTTTTTACTAAAAACACCAAATTCCCCCATTTCACTAAAATTTGACCAAATCTAATTGGTCTCCGTTTCATGAAACCATGTAACTTTTTTTAAAAAAAATAAAACCCCTTTGAAAAACCGACCTAATTTTCTTGAAAGTTAACTTACTAACCGTTTTTAAAAAAAAACGGGTGTCATTCAATAGAGGCCGCCCCAAACCCAAAGAACTTAAAAATTACCCTGCGATTATTAGAACTCGGTTATTGCACTTTATTAATGCATTTCATGACAAATATCAAAAAAACCCCAATAAAAAAAGTAAAAATTTTAAATTTGGGGTATAATGCTTTTGAAGCGTTTTTTTAAATGGGAATTGAAAAGGATTCCTTTTTTCTTTGCTTTTTTAGGTCATTTTTTTTCTTCCCCCAATTTTTACTAAACTTAGTTTTCTTGCACAAATTTAAAACGCGATCACGAATATGTATGGCGCTTGTAAATTCCATTTAGTTAAAAAGTTATGAACTGCTTTGAAATTCTCCCCTCTTTAAATAGTCTTTTTAAAAAAGACATCCCCACCACTTTTTTTTTTATTTTACTCGAAAATTTTCCAAAGTGCCCCATTTCATTCAAAATGGCCAGGAATCTAAATCTGGTCTATTTTTTTACAAAAATTATAACCTTTTTTTAAAAATGAAACACATTCTTAAAAAACCCGACCTATTTTTGAAACCAACTTACCGCCCTTTTTTAAACCCCGGTCAATTCTCACCGAACTTAGTTTTCTTGCACAGAATTCAACGCTAATCACGGATATGTCGGCGCTTGTCGAAATTCAATTGTTCAGAAAATATGCCAAATTGTT
>BMAV01013009.1:0-79711 GCA_019973955.1 Trichonephila inaurata madagascariensis | reverse complement strand
GTCAACTATACTCAACGTTTTTCCCCTTTTTTTTTGAAAGGAAAGGTAGGAACAAAATATTTTAAGATCTTTATTAAATTTCCCTAAATGCTTTGAAAAAAGCCCAAACGTTATTGAATAATTTTTTTTATTTTTTTTTTAATTTGGGATTTCAACGCATTCAGAAAGACAATTATGAAAGATGGATACTGGTATGTGAATGGCAAATAATTAATATTGTTTCAATCTTTTTACCTCAGTACTACCAAAGTAACTATTTATTTTTCTTTGTTTTTTTAGAAACTTCTTAAAATGATACAAAATTTACAATTACTTGAAATCAGTACTACTAAGCAACTGAATTAGTTAATAAGCATCCTGTGATGACTATGTCTATCTGGATCCGCGTAAGCTGAGGTGTGAAAATTTCTAAAATGATGAGACATATTGTTTCCCCAAATACAACTTTTATTAAGAATAACAATTACTTAATTCTAATTGAAACTTTCTTAAAGTGAGGAACCCATTTTTATTCAAGCAGATGGGCAATAGATAAATTTTTTTAATTATAATAAATTGACTGATTCATCTAACTTCCTATCAAAATTTCCCTTTTTGCAGAGTCTCCTTCCTTCAAAATTTGGGTAATACCTTTTGTAATTTTTATATGAAGATTCCAACTTCTTTATAATGAACGTATTTTTCCCAAAGCAAAGGACTTTTCCTCTTGACCCAATGATTCCACACTGTTTTTAAAACTTGCGCGCTTCTACATAAAAGCTTTACCTTTTTAAAAGTATATCTCATTTACATATTCTATTCGTTTGTCTTCTTGGTATTGGGTTGGAAAGGTTTTATTTCGGGCCGTAAAAAGAATTTTTAGGAGTTTGTTAGCAGAAGGACGCGAGAGACCCAAACCCCTCCGAAAAAAAACGTGATTTATTTAAAGGGTTCTCAATCCCCCAAAAATTAGTCAAATCTCTTTTTTAACTCTTCCTTTCTGATTTTTTATTTAAATTTTAATCTTAAACCTTTTTTTAACTTTTATAATTTCCAATATTTATCTTGACTTTAATTTTTCATTACTCATCTTAAAATTTAAAATTTTAATATTCAATTTAAATTTAAATTTAAACCGTGAAAAAATTTTTCCCTTCTAGGCCAACAAAATAATTACTGTTTAATTTGCCCACTTCACTTTTAACATAAAACTCAAAGTAACTATACACTTAAATTTTAAAAAAATTTTCCTGGTTGCCGACCCAAACCCCATCTTTATTACTGCTTTGGAGCTGGATTTTCCCTCCTTTTTTTTCTTTGTTGAAGTTTTTTTATCATAATTTTCTCTTTCCCCCCTGAAATAAAAAATTTTCTGAGTCACTGTTTCCAATCTATGTTCATAATATCAATAAATTCCTACTTTTATTCATTATATATTATTTGATATCACAATAAATTTTCATCCCCAAACCCCATATCTGGTTAAAAAAAAATTGAGCCCCCAGCCGTTATTATTAATGCCCTGACTACGCCGGTTTCCCTAACCAGATGCCTATAATACGAACAATACAACAACACATATTTTAAAAATTTTAAACAATTAAAACATTTTTCAATAAACTATTATAAAAAACCAAAGGAATTTTCATCTCACGAAGTCATACATCGAACAAACAAATGTGCAATTTAAATTTTTTTCCAAAAAAATTTTTAACAAGTCAAAAGTTCCAAAAAAAAAATATACACTCATTGTGTGTTTGACCTTTTTCCATAACTTTTGACCGCCGGGCCTTTTTTTTTGAAAGTTCTTCCGACCACTTGTTGGAAGATCATAAAAATGAAACAATACAACCTGATTTTTATATGCGGTCTCCCCCCAATCCCAAAGATGAGGTGCTACTACTTTTCTTTCCTGCTGCATGGAATTTTTTTTTGTTTTTTGTGGGTTGTAATCTCCTTGTCGTCCCCTTTTTTTGATTTCCCCCGTTGTGTCCTTTTGGCTTGGGATTCTTTTTCTTTTCTCCGTCGTGGCCTTAGTTTGTAGGGGGGTTCATCTGGAACTTCAGTTGATTCTGTTCTGTTCTTCTTTTTTACTTTAGGTACTGGGTGAAAATGGTCTTTATTTATGTTTTTGGGGCCCCTTTTTGCCCCTTTTTTTGTGGGCCACTTGCCCACCCTGATCTTATACCCCTTTTGACCTTTTTTCCTTTTTCTTTTCCTGTCCCCCCAATTTAATAAGGCGATCTGACCAGATCTGCTTTTTGGGTTTTTTATCTGTTTTTATATTGATTTGATTGGCTCCCAAACCCTTTTTCTCAACTTAGTTTCACCCAGATTTTTCTTTTTCCCCTAGTATGCTCATTTAACCTTTTTATGTACTTTTTCCGAAGTACAGTTTCCTGAGATCTTATACTATTTGGGATCCCGTTCCATTTGACCTCGTCACATTTCCGACGATATATTCTATTTGATCTACGTTAACCGAATCTTTTTCCTGATTTAATTTCAATATTATTGTTATTTCTTACTTCTAATACCTATAAGGTCCTTCAAATTTTTGTTTTAAATTTGGGGAGACTTTTTTGGCTGCTGAACTTAAAAGGGGGTGTTTTTAATAAGAAACAAATTTTTTTTTATGTCTTTTTTTTCGTCTATTATAATATCTTTCCCACCTTTTCCTGTTTTAATTTTCGTACTTAGTCTAGCTTCCTTAAAGTTTTTTTATATTTTGTATTTTGAAATTTTTAACTTTCCAGATCCCAAAAAGTTTTGAAATGGGTGTAATCAATTTTCAACCCAAAAATAATTCAGCAGGTGATTTTCCCCTTGTTTCATTCACCGCCTAAGTAGGGGAAACTCACGTAAGAATTGGGTCCCAAGTATCGTGTTGATCAAAATTTTGCAATCATTTGTACTATATCTGTTTCTTTTATGATTTTTTGGGGTCGAATGCAACAGTTTCCCTGCCTTATGCCTAATCTTTTACTTAAGTGCTCAAAAAAATTTCGGGTATAAATTACCATTATCCTTATTAAATTTTTTTGGGGTCCAAAAAGCGATATAAAGTTATCAAAAAATATACCTTTATCTTAAGAATGAAGTTGTAATTATTTTTGGTTTTAATATGCAAAATCAATTTAAACACAGTAATATTTAGACCACGTTTGGTTCATTCAAGTGATATCCATTTAATCATTCCATCCCTCCCTTTATTACTAGACTAAAAAATTTACCCATTCACCCAAAATCTTCTTGCAGGGAGTAAATATACTTAGTTTCGTAATACTTAGAACAATCAAATCAACACTCTATAGCAGGGGTGGCCAACCTTTTTGGGAAGAGTGCCACTGTTTGATAAAAAATAATTATGCGTGCTACTTGTAAATTTTCCAACGAACAAATATGGAAAAGTGAAAAAATGTTACTTAGAATTTTATTATGGGATTTTTACGCATACAACACATTTTTTAATGCAAATCTATGTCGTCAAAATTTAAAAATAATATAATAAAATAAGATGAAAGTATACAAACTTAGATTTTGTTGTAAATAAACTTTTTGCAAGGTCAATCAATTAAGTTAGCTATAAAATAAAAATGAGCAGCTTAAATCATTCAATTCAAAATAATTAAATGCTCAGTACTTACTGAATGTGGCTTTTGAATTATTACTTTTTTTTTATCAAGTCATCTATATTAGAATCAGCTCTTACAGATGCTAACAAAATTATTTTATTATGGGTGCACATCAGCGAGTTTGTGTGATATGTTTTTTATGTTCGTTGCAGAATAGACTTATTCACTAACATATTTTGTGTGTGATCCAAATTTTAAGATTTTGAGTCTAAGAAAACACACTTCGATAAAATTGTAAAAAAGGGTTATTTATCTTTTAAAAAAAATTTAATTTTGAAAAATGGTTAATCTTTTAATTTCTAACCAAAAATGGTTAATCTTTTAAATAATTTTCAGTAAGTCTTCGAATGTGCCATTGTTACAACTCCACCGTGCCACGGGTTGGCTACCCCTGTTCTACAGCAACTTTCACAGCAATACATTTATTTTTCAAAGTGAAAGGAGAGGCCCCACTGAGCGCTTGATTAGAACTTATTAATACACTAGCACAGTGGTCTTCGAACTTTTTCAACTCACGGAACTTCTAGAATTATAAATTGTTTTCGTGGAACCCCATTCCGCACATGCACTTGAAATACATATACAAATAATATTTAAAGTAGATCAAAATGCTATAGATACTTTATGTAAAGGGAATTAAGACGAAGAATGGTATATATCAAAATATTTTAATCTAATTTTAATATAATTTTCTCATTAATAGTATTAATTTCTGATCCAAGTACCTACCCACACAGTATATTTAGTAATACAACTGTGTGTGTGTGGGGGAGGGTAGCTTCACTCCAATTTTTCAAACAAACTGTCTAGACCAGGTCTGTTAAGATTACCTGCATTCGAATTACATGTTCTGCATTTAATTTGTTTTTATACTTTGTTTTTTGTAGGCACTCATATTGATAAATATTTTTCGCTTCAATACATTAGTCTGAATGGTATTAAAATGTTTATAGCTGAGTGATTAATTGTTCCCGCAGTAAGTACTAAATCATGATTATGGCACAATTAAATTTTTTCTCCTTACTTTCCACATGCTTTTTCGGTAAAACTTTTAGTCACCATATTTAGCTTCATTTCTGACCCATTAACGTTTAAATTCCCTTTATCTACTTTATTATCTTCAACCAGCGAATTTTGAATTTTCAACGATTTCTGATCAAAATCTAATACGATCCTTGACCCACTTATAAAATCAATACCGAGAATACGTAGATTTTACATTCTAAATCCGTCAACACATGAAATGACCAATTTCTTTCGAATTGTCTGATGCGAATATTTCAATTCTACAATCCCCATGTTTTGGCATTTCGCACCCTGTGCTGTTATTACTGGGCTCGCGATTTTTAATTTGCTTATAAAAAATATTTTCTATATACTTCTTCCGATATAAATGATTTATCTGCTCCGGTGTCCCATAGCGCTTTCAAAAATGTGTTATTTAATAAAATAGGAACGTGGGGAAGTTCTACGTGTGATATACATATCGGAGAAAGCAATGTTTCTCTTGTCGATACCTTTTGGGGTTGATTTTTAACTTTTACAATATTTAATCGTCCCCACTTGCATCCTATCGCCTCGACTGAAATTTTCACTCGAACCCTATTTCTACGGTCCCCTCATTAAAATTATCATTTCACTTTCATTTCAGGAAATGAGGTAACCCCTGTTGTTGATCTACCCAGTCACTATTTTTGAAATCTATTCCTCTCGAACCCTCTATTACTTACTTTGACGGCTATTCTCATAAAAATTATTTCTACTGTTATTTGGTCTAAGTCCTACTTCAGAATTCCTCAGTTTCTACCATTAGCATCAAAATTAGGCATCCTATGCGCATTTTGACCTCGTCTTTTCTATATTATCATTCTGTGAACCCTTTTAATTTTAAGAATATCTCTCTTCGAATTTAGCCAAGACTTCAAAAGTTGTACCGTGTTCTGTGGATTGCGCACTTCCACATAATCCTGGATTTGTGGTTCAGTCGAACAAAATATGATCCACCAACTCTGCCTGGGACATTCTAATTTTAAACTTCTCTCGATTTTTAATAAATTATAAGCGAAATCAGTGGGTTCCTGATTTCTTCCTTTGCTGCAATGACGCGTAAAATTGTGATTGTAATTCTTTCTTATTTTTGACCGCGGGAAAAGCTTTTAAACTAATTCAGCCTTGAGCTGCGCGAAAATCCGTGGCTGTATTTTGCACTAACACCGATCAAATATCGGTACCAATCTTGAGCCCTTCCCCTGAGATGACTTTTTAAGTAAGCACATGACAGATTACTTGGGATTTCAAGTAACTGTATGTTGTTCTCCTATTGATTCTAAGGAGCTGCAATGTTCTCTGACCCTGAAAATTTTCAGGTAGTACGTTATATCCACCTGCATTGCCCTAGCAGAATTATAAACGTTCGAGGCGCCATTGCGACATTGCAATCCTGTTGATGACTATATATCCGGATCCGCGTAGCTAGAGGTGTGGGATTATCTAAATGATGAGACATATTGGTTCTTAATACAACTTTTATTAAGAATAACTTATACTTAATTCTAATTGACAACTTTCTTAAATTGAGTTAACACCAATTAAACCTTATATTCAAAGTCGAGATCGCGCAACTAAGATCATTTATCTTAATTATAATAAATTGACTGATTCATCTAACTACATACAAAATATTACACCTTTTGCAAGAGTCTCCGCTGCGCTTCAACAATTTGAGTATTACCTATAATGTAACTTTATGCGAAGATTTCCAGCTTCTTTATAATGAACGTATCTTTCTTCCAAAGCTATGGGACATCTAACTCTTGATCCGGTGGGTTTACACTAAGTTATCTCTAAACTTGCCGCGCTTCTTATCATCAAACTTCTATCCTTTAAAGTATATCTCATTTTACATATTCTATTCGTTTGTCTTCTTGAAATTGTTAGGGTTGGAAAGGTTTTGCCATTAATCGTGGCCGTCAAAGAACTTAGGAGTTATGTTAGCAGAAGGACGCGAGAGACGTCACAATGTATTGTTGTTTAATTTATTTAAAGAATAAAAATGTTCTGTTATTATTCATAAAATATACTAAAGATGAATACAGTATACTTCAGAAAATTTTAATTAATTTGTCTTTTGTTTAAGGTATCCTACTACGTTCGGAGCCGTGATTTTGCAAAAGTGTATAAATGAATAATATTTATAATATTTAGTATCACTTAGATTAGAAAACGTATATAAAATTATTTTAAAAATATTATTACAATAAAAAATTATTTAAGGACAATATTTTGACAAAAAATGAACATAGATTGACCCATTTTCAAAACGTTCTCCTTTTATGAAAAATGTTTCTATTATAATAATATTTTGCATGTATATAGCTGAGACCTCTGTACAGAGGCTAAACTAGAATTTTTGAAATATATAACTTAGAAGTGGATTTATCCACATTTTATTACAACAGAGGAGAGAAATTAAAAACGCCGATAATTATTTTAATGGGTGGTAACTCTGAAAATAATGTGAATTTTTAAAAATCCTAGTTCAGACTCTCTGGAAAAGTCTTTACTTTATATAAGCAAAATATTAATAGTATAGAAGCATTTTTTATGAAAGGAGAACGTTTTGGAAAAAGATTATTCTAAGTTAATTTTTTGCCAAAATATTGTATTTAAATAAAACAATTTTTGTCATAATGTCCTTAAAACAATTTTATGCATGTATTCTAATCTAAGTAACACTAAATATCATGAAAATTATCCATTTAGCAGCTTTTTTAAAATCACGGTTCCGAACGTAGTCGGGGGATACCTTAATAGTAACATTAGTATATGCTTTGTAAAAGGTATAAGATATCTGTGTCAGGGGTATATAATTTTTTTAAAAATGTGACTGTGGTGAATCTTCAAGAGTTTTTAGAGTAATATAATCCTTTTTTTTTTAAGAGTTTTTATCTGGGGGTACACATACAAAAGAGATGCGAGCATTTAAAGGTAGGATTATTAAAAAACTGTGTGTGATATCGTATTAAACGCAATTTTTTCAAAATAATTGTACAACCCTATCTTTCATTATTCCTATCATTTTTGAACTTCGGTATAACTTCCCAAAAAATCTGACTTATTTCATCCTTTTTTCTAAGTCAGCGATTGAATATAAGTCAAATAGAATTAATATAGACTCTAAAACTTAGAAAAATCTTCAAAACGTCAGTTTTAAGAAGTAAACATATCTTGATATGCTATAGTAGGCTAAAAGTACTGCAATGATAAACTTTTTCACTTCTGTCGATAATATTGATGTGTTTCATCAACGACTGATAAATGAAGATTAGCATAATACAGAAAAGGTCGGATTCCGATTTACCGAACACTCTAACGAATTTCGCGATTAAAACTAATTTTTTAACAGCTCAAAAATTTTTTTATTAGTTTGTATTAGAAAAAATGACATATCATACGTCCAAAAGAGAAACTTTTCTTGTAAACAGCAAATTTCGACAAGAAAGGGAGAAAACCATTATTAGACATTGCAGATGGTAACTGGTTGCGTAATAATGAACTAATAGTATTATGGGATCTCGCCTCCATGCCTAGAGATGTGGGAGAAAGGGAAGGAGAAGACTGGCCATGCTCAAAAATCATAGTCACCACCAGTGCCATCAATCAAAACTAAGAGATGCGCAATTTAAGAAATATGAAATAATTAACAGGGCACACAGGGTATGACAAAGACTTTAGTACGGAAAAGCACTTTACTTCAGCTCAAGTACTCATACCTAGCTATCCCTAATCTATATTCAATCTCAAGTGGCAAATCTCGTCACCCCTTAATTATTACAATTATGCAAATACTAAATATCTGCGATACACTTTAAATTTGATTAATCACTGCTCCATAGCAGCCTATCCTATCTCTCTACCTAACTTGAAGGCCTGAGCTTTTTATATAGTGGCCCAGTCTTAACTGGCATGTTCCCGTTCTCTTCTTCAGAGGAAGCTTCTAATAAAATAGTTTTTTAAGGACCAAAATTTACAAGAGGCTTGAGGGTAAGGGAAGGTCATTGGATGGAAGATGTTTCAGTATGTTTAGCTGTTTTGAATAAAAGAGTACAATCTCTAATTTTAGATATTTTGTATAGTTGCTTATTATAGAATTTCCAAAAGGAAAAGTGCAAAACTGTTGTATTGTGTTGTGACCCCGATATAAGGAAATAACCCCAAATTAACGAACAAAATATGCTCTCGATCCCAATGGAATTTGTTAAATCAGTTGACTTTAATATTTGTTTTGTTAAGTAATAAGTTAAGAAAATTATTGTATTCCATTGCTTCTAATATATATTTTCGTTTTCTCATTACCTTCATATAAAAACTTCCGGGATTTCGCATTCCCTTGGTTTTAAAAAAGATGGGTCTTATCCTTCTTTAATTTTTATTTAATCAGTAAAGAATTACTAAGCGGGACATAATATTTTTCTACGTACCATTATTATCTAAAGAGAAACTGGAGTAAGTGAAAATCCATCCGTATGTTTGCATAAAAGAACACAGCGTATGAGGTAATGTTGTATTTGAGGGATATTTTCTGAGATGGAAAAATTGATATTTCCCTGAAGAGAGTTCTTTTTGACATGTTCCCAACCATTAGCTTCCATTTCTCAAAAGCTCGACATTATCTCTTTTATTTCATACGTAAGGATATCGTAACAGCCAATTTTAAAAATAAAAGACACTTTTCAGATATGTGGTCGAGAAAACTCGCAAATATTTTGGGTTGTATAGATTTGTCTGTAAAAGTAAATATTATTTGAATTTAAAGATTGTATTAATGATTATATATAGTTATATTTTAAAACTCTTAGATGCTGTAGAACTGCGACTCCTTACATACTTTTATTTTGAGTACAAAAACAAATTAAAATTACACAGAAATAAATAAAATACGCAATTATGTTTTCCACAGTCTAAAAAACTTTTAAGATAAAGAAGAAATATTGCAGTTAATTTTTAAAGTAAGATTTTACAGGCCTTGCCCAAAAGTACTTAATTTAACTCAAATTTTTGGTTCGGTTCTTAAGTAAAAAGAAGTGTCGGAAAAACCAATACACTTAGGTTTTCACAACAAAATGAAGTTACTTTTGAATACCTACAAAAGGCTTAAGTGATATTCAACACTAAGAAATAGTCATCAAAACTTTTCCTTTCGTACACTAAAAACTTAATACTTCCCTAGTATGTTTAAAGTCTACATATTTTTATGTGAGAAATTTTTTTTTCTATGAAATTCTTGAAGTTTTAAAGTAAAGAGGAAGCTTAATTTACCGAGGCCAGTTTGAAATCTCTCACTACTTACATTAAAAAGGTTTTTCAACAAACACAGAAACTTTTAGAAATCCATTAACTACTTGCATCCATTAGAACAACCAGGGGATTTTTTTTCTTACGTTTTTAATTCCTATTATTCGTTCCTCTCCCTATACATATATATATATATATATATATATATATATATATATACCAACTATATACAGTGGAACCTCTATATTGCCAATTTTTCTATAGCGAACTTTTCGCGGAACCCTGAACGACTCACGATTTTTTGTAAAATAATCTCTCTAGCAAGTGTATTTTCTATATAACGAACTTTTTCTCTTGTGACTCAATTTTTCTCTCCCTTTTTTTTAAAGCACTTTTGAAAAAATTTCAAGGTTATTTCTCTCTTTAGCCACACATTTTATGGTGGGGTCATAAATTTTGAACTGGTTTTGATAGTCTAACTCACCGAGAGTTATATAGACTTCCTGGACGTTTCATCCAAAGAAGTGCAACCTTCAACCCCATTGCCCAGTTTACTAGAAGCATCTTCAAGGCTCCTCCCTCTTTCAAACTCCAGTGGGTTGTCCCTTGTCCCCCCCATGTTTTTCAATTATAAAATAATGTATGTTTAATATTACATATAATAGCTTTTTAATTTTGAAATGTCGTTAAGACTCTCAAGATTCTTTAATTGCGAATTTTTCAATTTTTTGAAAAAATATATGTTAAAAGACTCAACATTTTCAGAGCTTTTGATACCAAACTTTTTGTTAATACTGAAAACTTCCGCAGTTATTGAAAAATAACTAATGAAACTTAAATAAAAACCCTATCTCTTTCTTATTTTTTAACTTCCTTTTTCTCAAGACAAAAATTTTAGCTAAAATTTTTTAGATTTCTCAAAAACTATTTATGATAGTAGTTTGAAATTTCATACACGTGTTCAAAATAAGGCTCTTCATAACTTATAAAACAATTATCAAAAGAAAAATTAATAGAATTTTTATTAGAATTACAATTAATTTTTTTTCTTAAAATTTTTAAAATTTTCGTTATAATTGTATTTAAAAAATATTTTTTCACTCTCACTAAATTTCTTAAAAAGAGTGAGTATAACTTCAAAAGTGAATATTTTTACATACTACCAAGTAAAATTAATTTTGTAAATTTTATCAATTTTGGCACTTCAAATTCTGCGTGGTGTAAAATACTGATTTTCATATTTTTGAAAAATTGTCCGATTTATATTTCTTAATAACTTTTTTAATTTTTTTTCTCAAATTCTCACAAGAAAATTTGAGAGTAATGTAAATGTACATGATGATCATGTAGCAAAAAGAATTTAAATTATTTAGAACGACATTGCTAAGTTACATTGGTTTGAAGAAGAATGTTTTTCAAGTGCACTATTGATTTCGTTAAGGGCCCTGAGACACCTTAAAATTAATTAGTACGGGTATAAAATTATTTTCTTAATATTGAAAATACGGTAGAATTCTCCGACGACTTTTTCATGTTTTCATTGGTTTTTCTTTCTTTTTTTTATGGATAAGATATGTAAAATAAACATATACTAATTTTTAAAAAGTGTGAATAATTCTTTTTCTTTTTAATATATAATGTTTACGAATTTAAAATTTATTTTACGTGGTTTATAAAATTGTATTGAGATGGAACATATATATAACGAACCTTTTCCGTTATTTAGCGACTTCGTTACATTTGAGATCGATATTATATATATATATATATAGCCAACCGCCGCCTGCTCTGCGCCATATAGTATAATATTATAAAAAAGTGAAAAAGTTCTAAGACCTACAACGCGCCAAAAGAAGAGAAAGAAATTGCAGGTGAAGAGACACAACAAAATGTAAAATACAAAAGGGGAGTCTTTTTGGACTAAACTATAGCGACCTATTATGATTTTTCTAAAGAAGCTGGCCAATGCGCTGAGATTAGGCCTAGCGATTTGGGGTTAAAGCACAATGCTTTTTATGGATCCACCTTCTCCCGTACTGCAGAAATTTTTGACACTAATAGAAAGAAAAAAAAAGAAAAACAGAGCCATGTTGAAAAGTTAAGTCTATTTCTAACACACGTGGATGATAAACCTGACAATAGAGTAAAAATGGTATAGAAAGAACATTAATGTATACTCTCGAGAATATTACGAAAAATTTTCTATGAAAGAAAAATTAAGGATAAAAAACTTACACGTAAAATAAAACTATAGAAGCAGAGTGGCAACCCACTCTACATGCAGAAGTACAGCGCTAAATGGTGTTAAAAATCGAAATGTCAATACAAGGAAAACAGTGTTATACACACAAATGGATTATTTTGTTAAACTAAGCACAAAAAGATAATTTAAAATAAAATAAACAACAAAGACATCATTTTAAATAAATTAATGAGCTAAGATTCCAAAAATAGAGTTAGTATGAAATAGAAAAATATTTAAGATAAATTTACTTGGATAATTATGGCGCACGGGAGTAGTTATTTTTTGTGAAATTAAACTAAGCACATAGATATATTTTTAAAAAATATTTTAAAATAAAGCTTAATAGAAGATATTTTAAATAAAATAAAACTAAGTTAAAATAGATTTAATATGTAATAGAAAATATATTTAAAAATAAATTTACTTGGATAATTGTATTTATACAATTATTAAAAATTTCTTATAATTACTATATGTTTTGATGCATTATCAGTAACTAAATCATTGTTTTCTTTTTACAAAATTTAAGATAATATTTCTAAATATTGATGAGTTAATAGTAACTATCCCAGAAGGTATTTTTTAAAATGTTAAAATTAAACGAGTCTCTTTTACCAAAAATATTACTAATTAGCAAATTATTCTTAACGTTTAATTGAAGGTCCAAAAAGTTAGCTGACTCATTATTATAATTAGTTTTTAGTGATTTCAAATAGTGGGAATAATAATCAAAGCTCGGAACAAAGTCAACTATATTACTAAATATAATTAAGTCATCTATGTATCTAAAAAAGTAACAATATTTGTAACTAATACCATCATTTTCATAAAAATTTTTTTTATTTTTCATATATATAGATAATATGTATATAATATATAAATAATATATATAAAAATTATATATTTTTTTTATATATCAAGTAAATATTTGCTAAGCAGTTACTAGCTGATCCACCTTGTGGTAAGCCTTTAATTTGCTGATAACAAGAGTTATGGAAAATATAAGTTTCATTTAATACTAATTGAATAATAGAAATATATTTATCATATTTTATTATCCTATTCAAAAAATATTTGCTTATATATATATTATATATAATATATTACATATATATATATATATATATATATATATATATATATATATATATATATATATATATCTTGTTCAAATTTCAATCTTTAAATAAAATACTTTTTATTCATCACTCACATTCAATGTATTTTCTTTAAACTTTTACTCTTGTTGTTAATACTGGTTTTCCCGAAATATTAATTAATTATTTATAACTAGTCACACACAAAAAGTAATAGTCAACACCATATATAAAAAGAAAAATTGCGTGGCAGCCGTAGTGTCCCTCCAGCGCAATTGACTTTTAATCAAAGTTCGAATCCCTACCTGGGATCGCCTAACTTCTGAAATGTGATTTATGAATGAATAGAAAGTAACAAACAAGATAATAGTTCAACACCATATATAGAAAGCACAATCAGCAGCACCTATTTTATACTGTGTTGTGATTCTGTTATATGTATATACATATTTATATTAATTGTAATTATTTAATAAAAGTAACTAAAAATAAAAAATTTTCTTTGTTGTTTGACCTAAATTGCCCAAGAGATTGACTTTAAAAAAATTTACATACAACTTGTTAATAAAGAAATGGTATATAAAGTTGTTATATTCATTATACACACACACAACCATAAATTTTCCTTATTTTTTTTAAAATTATTTCTACTGTTCTAGAGTAATTTTTGAGTACCATATAAAATAAATTTTGGTTTTATATCCCCAGACGTTTGCTGATACCTGTTCAGGGTTTGGTATATGTTGATCATAAAAAAATAAAGATTTTTATAGCAAAAACTAATTTTCGTAATACTTTCTCAACCAATGAATAGCTTGTCCAAGATTTTTAGGATAGACTTCTTCACTTTTCAATAAATTATTATTTTTTTTTTTACGCTAAGATAATATTCTACAATATTTGAAACTATATTGTAAAAATGTAATATTGTGTGGTTGATTTTTTAAAAAAAATCTTTTAAAATATTCATAAATTAAAATAAAGAAGAAAATAAACAACTTTAATGAAGGAAATATAATTTTGGTTTTATTCCCAAACAGAAGAAAATATATTTGAAAAAAGGAAATCGTGCCCATGAGATGGATAACATAATTTTATGAAAAAAATTAACCCACATAAAAATATTAGATTCCTGTTTTCTATCTTTTGACAAACGTTTTAAATTTCAAAATAGTTTTATAAGTTATTAAGGATTCAAAATAAAATAATTATTGTAATTTGAATGACTAAAATTAAATAGTTAGTTTTGAAAAAAAATATGAAAAAGATATTATGAGCTATACAAGAAAAAATGTTTGAAAAAGTGGCATTTCGCCTATTAAAACTTTTGGTCAATGGAAATGCCTATCACTAAAGTATTTTTGTAAACCTAGTTGGAAACCAAAGCTTAAGTAAAGATTTCAATTGTCTTTACATTTGCTTTCACAAAAAAGAATAGACTTAAAAAAAAATAATAAAAACTGCAGAATTTCTTATGCACTGTGTTGTAATAATGCTTTTTGAGATTCAGGGTTGGGTATTTCAAGGTGATTAGTCTTAGCGATAAGTATTAAATTCAGCAAAAAGTTATCGGACTTATTTCTACCTAAATTTAGTTTTTTTCCCGTTTTATTCCAGATCATTTTTGGAGCACTTCAAACGGTCGATAACGGATTCGAATGAAGTTGAAAATTAATATTTTTTCCTTATTTCGAAGGTTTCTTTTTATATTTTTAGAACGAGGGGAGGAGGAGAGAAAATTTTAAGGAGTAATATGGAACGAAAATAGAACACGTTATGATGTGGGGGAAAAAGATGGGGCAAATGGACTTTAAACGTAATTACGGAGAGCTGTGATGTATAGCTATCGAAATTTTATTTTTTGGTCTCTACAGACTAATGGCACACACGGAAATGAATATTCCTTATGAATATTCTTTAAAAAATATAGATTTTAGTGCCTAATTTAGTATTTCTCGCTCATGAATATTTTTTTTAATTCATTGGTTTGTCTTCACAACTTTAAAACCGCTACTCTGCCAATCATTAGAGTAAATATTTAAGTTTCATAAATATTTTATTTAATTTCCTAAGATGATGAAAGGGGGTTTTTTCTTCATATTTAATTGAAGTGATATAGATCTGAATAGCATTTTAGATGGATTTATTTTTTGGTTTGTACATTTTATATTATCATATGATTTTTGCAATGTAACTTTAGTTATATGATGGAAGTGTTGATTCAGAATTACAAAATCTGCCAATGATATTCCGTTTTGTTGCTATAAGTAATTTCTAAATAACAATAAAATCTAAACATATTGTATAATATGTACAAATAAGCAAGCTTTTACACTATGAGCTAATTTGATGCTTCGAAAAAATTTATAGAAATACATTCATTATAATATAACATTTATACCAATTTTAATTTTTATATTAAGAAATAAAACTGATCAGATTTATAATATTGATGTTTGAGTAAACATCTAGAGGTAGAGCGAGAAATTATTTCTCTTTGAAAAATGCTAATATCTGTGATGCGTGAAGTTATATAATTTAAATTTCTTATATAAATAAATCTCTACGTTGGGTACACATGTTAAAATTTCAATTATTTAAGAAAAAAAAAGATTTTTTAAAAAATCCAGTAGTTTGACAGGCATTTTACAAAATTTTGTCTCTATAAAATTGGAAAAAAAAACGTATTGGACGATACTTAATTGGTACGTTTAACACAGTGAAACATCACAAAATGTTTCACCTTTTTATTTTATTCAAAAACAGTAATTTTATTTGTCGTTTAGCTGTGTGCGCTCTTTAGAGATTGAATGATGTGTAAAACATAGAGAGTCACCAACTTACAGAATCTAACTGGTTAAAAACTTCAAAATTACTCATTTAAGAAACTCTAAAAGTATTTAAAATCATATTTTAATATCCCTCAAATTATTGCGATATTATTTAAAAGGTTCAGATATTTTCTTATCTAAGAGTCATTTTAAAGAATTAATATTCTTTTTCCGAATTAATTTTTTTCTGAATGTTAAAACTTCGAGCAGTTGAAATACAAAACCTTCAACGCTTTAAGCAATTATTTTTTCATCTTTATATAACTTATTTTTAAAATCTTTGTACAGTTTATACATATTTTCAAATGAATTTGTGTTTCATATATTGTAAATCATATATAAAAAGCTATATTTCCTTTATTAAATTACGTAAATATGTTTCGCAGTAATAGGATTGTCATAGCATCTACGTATAATTAATAAAAGTAGTTACACAATTTGACTTAAAATCATTAATCTGTTTTGTGTATTATATTATATATATATATATATGTGTGTGTGTGTGTGTGTGTGTGTGTGTGTGTGTGTGTGTGTGTGTGTGTGTGTGTGTGTGTGTGTGTGTGTGTGTGTGTGTGTGTGTGTGTGTGTGTGTGTGTGTGTGTGTGTGTGTGTGTGTGTGTGTGTGTGTGTGTGTGTGTGTGTGTGTGTGGTGGTAGTGTCCGCTCCTGAGAAAATATCTCACATCTATTTATAGTCTTGATCAATTGATCAACTGGAAGATATTAAAATCATATTATTATTTCCGCTAACGGCTTTTCTGATTGGTCCGACTTAGCGGATGATGCTAGATTGCATCCTTCTGATTTAAAACCACTAACGTGAGCAAAATAATTAATGTGTGAAGTCTTGGAGTTCAAGAACATTATGAATTAAAATCCCTCGAGAGAGAATTTGAGTGTGCGTATGTGTGAATTACTACATATATACATTATGAATATTAATAAGGACAAAACCATTTCAATTAATAACCCTACCAAGAATTGGTTATTTTAATTTATACACACTTTACATTACTTAAAAACTGTATTGTAGTAGAACCTTTTTGTAAATTATACTTAAAAAGTTTGCATTGTTACAAGCAATTGTGAATGTAACAACACTTTTTATTAAAGTAGGGGGAAAAAACACTATATTTTTCGCTTTACCAACTGTATACCGTTTCGTGCACTTAATGTATCCTATTTTCTAATCTGGTAAAACCAATCCGAACACCGTGTATATATATCGAAGCAGATTTTCCCTATCCCCGATAAAAGGGTCTTTCAGGAAGTACCCATTACACTTGGAACACTCTCTACAGAACAAATATAAAACTCAGCAGTACGATCATATACCTTTCTTTCACAATGGCATCATATCATTTGTCACGTGCTGTCATCTCTGTCAGCTGACGTCAGGAAGAGGTCACGTGATTTCTTGAGTCCGCTGTCATCAGTTTCCATGGAAACGGGGGAACGAGGTCGCTAGAGTTGATGCGGGCCCTTTGTCCCGTTTATTAAACCTTACCGGGATCATCTGCTAAATCATCAGGAGTGCCAATGATGACAGAATTGAAGAATCTCGGGGGTGAAGATATCGACAATTGAACATGAGCTGCCGACTAACCCTCTTTTTTTCCTTCTGTTTTTATGTTCTGGAAATGAGCATTGGTAGTTCTGGTCGTGGTAAAGGTCATCTTGTTATTTGTTATGGCCGGATTAAATGGTATAATGAGTGGTTTCCAAGAGGAATAGGGTTTTGATGGAACTAAAAAAATATGGCATATTGGTGAAAGAGTAGCATGCGAAAACAATGCAATATTTGTCGTTCTGAATGTAAATCATGTCTTGCAAATGTATTTAAATATTGCATGCTATATTGTAATCATTTTGGTATTTCCCTCTTAGAAAAATAATAAACATGAATTGCACAGTTCGTAATCGTTATATACTCAAATTATGATTTACAAATATCACTAAATGTTAAGCTATAAAACCTAAAAGAGTGTTCTTAAAAATTACTTTAATTTTCCTATTATACTTACAAAATCAAATGTGTGTTTAAACTACAACTAAGAATAACTTCCTCACCATATATAAAGTATAGTATACTAAAACCTGTTTTTGTGCGGTCCTTTTTCATGTGATTTCATTTTTGTGCAATTTTATTTTTGTACAGTTTTTTGTGCAATTTTTTTTTATGCGATGTATGAATTTCAACGACTTTTGCTCCATCGTAACGTCTTTTATCACACACACAGTGTACTTATATACACTAAGGCGCTCTATTCATTTGTTAAAAATAGTTTTTCTTGACATTGCGAACAATAAACCAATCAATTTAAAATAAATCAATTGAGATTGTATCTTCAAGTGATGAAAGCAATCTTGAACTAATTCATCACAAGAAGATGCGTGTTTGGATTACGACAAGAAGTAGTGAATTATGTATGTGAATTTTGAAAACTTCTCCATGTATACCAATGTTCAAACTTTTTATCGCAGCGGACCGGTCAGCGTTTGATATTTTTACCACGGTGTGCTGGAAAGGGGGACGTTGATTGTTTATATTTAAGATTGTTTTGATATAATAATTTTAATTTAATTTCGTATAAACATGCCTTCAAAATTAAATACAATTACACCAAAAATGAGTATAAAATGGTTTAACATGGAATACATCCACAAAAAGTGGCATACACCCCCCAAAAAAAATACACCACAGTAAATAACATGGAAATAATTTAATGTTCCTTGTACGACCCGGTACTATTTTATCCACGGACCAGTACCAATCCACTGCCCGGGGATTGGAGACCACTGATGTATACAACGAGAAATTAAATGTTTTTTTAAACTGATTCCATGTGTAATTTAATTATTTGTTTTGTTTGGAAGTGTGACTTTTTTTTAAAAAACTAATCCACTTAAAAAAAAATTCTGTTGCATGTACTAAAATATATATTATATGTAAGTATGCATGAAAATTCCATTTTTTGTGTGCCGCACAAAAACAGATTTTACTGCATTATTTATTACACATACATGACTGTACATCATTTAAACTGTGATATGTTATAGTCTTGAAAAAATACTTTCAGTTAAGCACAGCTCAAGATATGTACATTTTTTTCTCTCCTTAAAACATTAATACAGTGTTCTTGAAAAATATTTCTTTTAACTGATTACTAATTTTCAGAAATAAACTTATTACTTTAAGCTAATTTTTTGTTTAATAATGCAATGAAAAAAAATTTTTAAAAGGTTTTTTTTAATTGTTATAGAGATTGATTTGTTTTTTATTGTTATTAAAATCATATCGCCAGATTTTTAAGTAAACATTTAAAATGCTTATACCTTTATCTTAAGAATGAAGTTGTAATTATTTTTAGTTTTAATATGCAAAATCAATTTAAACACAGTAATATTTAGACCACGTTTGGTTCATTCAAGTGATATCCATTTAATCATTCCATCCCTCCCTTTATTACTAGACTAAAAAATTTACCCATTCACCCAAAATCTTCTTACAGGGAGTAAATATACTTAGTTTCGTAATACTTAGAACAATCAAATCAACACTCTATAGCAGGGGTGGCCAACCTTTTTGGGAAGAGTGCCACTGTTTGATAAAAAACAATTATGCGTGCTACTTGTAAATTTTCCAACGAACAAATATGGAAAAGTGAAAAAATGTTACTTAGAATTTTATTATGGGATATTTACGCATACAGCACATTTTTTAATGCAAATCTATGTCGTCAAAATTTAAAAATAATATAATAAAATAAGATGAAAGTATACAAACTTAGATTTTGTTGTAAATAAACTTTTTGCAAGGTCAATCAATTAAGTTAGCTATAAAATAAAAATGAGCAGCTTAAATCATTCAATTCAAAATAATTAAATGCTCAGTACTTACTGAATGTGGCTTTTGAATTATTACTTTTTTTTTATCAAGTCATCTATATTAGAATCAGCTCTTACAGATGCTAACAAAATTATTTTATTATGGGTGCACATCAGCGAGTTTGTGTGATATGTTTTTTATGTTCGTTGCAGAATAGACTTATTCACTAACATATTTTGTGTGTGATCCAAATTTTAAGATTTTTAGTCTAAGAAAACACCAATAAAATTGTAAAAAAGGGTTATTTATCTTTTTAAAAAAATTTAATTTTGAAAAATGGTTAATCTTTTAATTTCTAACCAAAAATGGTTAATCTTTTAAATAATTTTCAGTAAGTCTTCGAATGTGTGCCATTGTACAACTCCACCGTGCCACGGGTTGGCTACCCCTGTTCTACAGCAACTTTCACAGCAATAAATTTATTTTTCAAAGTGAAAGGAGAGGCCCCACTGAGCGCTTGATTAGAACTTATTAATACACTAGCACAGTGGTCTTCGAACTTTTTCAACTCATTGAACTTCTAGAATTGTAAATTGTTTTCGTGGAACCCCATTCCCCACACACACTTGAAATATATATACAAATAATATTTAAAGTAGATCAAAATGCTATAGGTACTTTATGTAAAGGGAATTAAAACGAAGAATGGTATATATCAAAATATTTTAATCTAATTTTAATATAATTTTCTCATTAATAATATTAATTTCTGATCCAAGTACCTACCCACACAGTATATTTAGTAACTGTGTGTGTGGGGGGGAGGGGGGGTAACTTCCTCCAATTTTTCAAACAAACTGTCTAGACTAGGTCTGTTAAGATTACCTGCATTCGAATTACATGTTCTGCATTTAATTTGTTTTTATACTTTGTTTTTGTAGGCACTCATATTGATAAATATTTTTCGCTTAAATACATTAGTCTGAATGGTATTAAAATGTTTATAGCTGTGTGAGAAATACTGAGTATTTCTCATGAGAGACTACAGTCTAAAATTTAGGAGCTGTTCTTGCTTAAATTTAGATTTTAGTATTGAATCTGTTGATATATGTCGATAAGTTGCTCCCCTCTCCTTCATTATAGGTGTTTTTCCCCACGAATGTAAAAAGGGGCATTTTCCATTAAAACACTATTTCGTTTTGCAAGACATTGTGCTAACAAGTATAAAATTATTTCGTGGGACCCGGTATAGTAAACAAAATAATATTCCTAATATAGGTTGTAGTACGTATAAAGAATAAAAACCGTTTTAATATTTTTACTATATCATAATACAAGTTTAAAAAGTATAACAAAAGAAAGTTTTTATGTTTAAGCAAAATTTTCAGTTTTAATGACTGGAATGAGCTTTTATATATACTTGTGTTTATATAAACTCCATAGAGAAGATGAATACATTTTGCATACACATTTATAATATTTTTCCCCAATTTTTACTGTGCCTTGTGGAACTCCAAGGTTACGGGAAACATAGTTTGAAGACCATTGCTGTAGCAAAACACATTACTTTTCTGACTAAATGTTCATTGAACAAATTTGAATTTTAAATTGCCTTAATCACGCGCATGTTTGTGACTATCATTCTTTAAACACAACTTTGAATAACCAATTCTAAGAAAATGATATTTATATATATTCCTCTTATTATTATTTTTAGGTTATACTACCTTCGTTTAATATAATTTAAGGTCTTATTCAAGTTTAAAAGATTTATTAGTTCGAGTTTTATATTTACTTCGCACTATTTAAAGCTGCAGGAGTGCTTTTGGTAACGGACCTCGTTATTTTGAACCACAGTCAAGTGACTAGGACGACACATCTGAGCAGACACACCCTCTCCTAACTTCCACACCAACGGGATGGCGTTTGCACCTCGGCGTATTTAACGTGCATCGGCTTCTTCTGCACGACCGGTCTTCATCGGTACCAGGCTTGAACACATGGCATGCCTGCCACGAGTCCTTTACCTTGAACACTAGGTTACCGCGGTCACTGAAAGATGTATTCATACATATAAATATTTTTAACTCATACTTTTGTGTTTTTTAATATACAGTTTAATTGATTTTGAGATCTTACTTATAAGAAAAATATATTTGATAAGTTTTTATAAATATTTATAGATATGAACATTTTATCAAATTAAATTGCTTTTCAAATGTTTATGTTAAGGCTACACAGTACCCTAAAAATTTCATTTTTACCGAAAACAAAATTTTTTTTTTCATTTTCTAGTGGCCCATATCATTGAGGCCACGAAGTTTCAGATCTGTTAGCAAATAAGTCTTTAAGATATTTGAAGTTTTATGAGCTATGGGTTTGATTTTGGTTTCATTTTAAAGCATTTTTCCACTCTTAAATTGAATTATTTAAAAATATTTTTGAGCTTTTAGTTTGAAATGGTTATTAATTCCAATTTTCATTACTAAAACCATTTCTGCTTGATTATGTTTTGAGATTTTTGAGTTCTCATAATTGATTAATTAATATTCATTTCATGGCTAATTTTTACTTTAAAAATAGTTTATATAACTTAAAGAGCTTTATCATTAATTTTTCCTGTAGAGAAAATGCCATGGCAAATGCGTTCTCAGGTTGCTGTGAGAAACAATATTTCAAAGAGATGGAATACTACTGAAAATGATGTATCTAAAAATCAGTCCTCTGCTGATTCTTCAATTAGACTTCCGAATACAAGTATTCTGAATTCAAATGTTGCATATATAACTGAATATTTTCTTGATGTACCAAACTACATTATACCAAACATATTGTAGTACAATATTTTAGTATTTTAAAGTCGTACGACAAGAGCTAAAACTTCCTAATCTGCCCCATTTAAAACTGAAAAAAATTAAATTCTATGAACAATCCTGACCATTTTTAGCTTAAGTTAGTATCATTATTATTTTGTACATAAATGCTTTGTGTTTCAAAACTTTAGTGAAAATATTAGGTTAAGATAAACCTGAATAAACTGACGTCTTAACAAATGCTATCAATATTATGCAAAAATATATTTTGAATTAAAAATATTATTTTCAGTCATATTTAATTAAAATTGTATTTTAATGCAGAACACACACACACATACATTGGAAAATAACATATTAAAAAATTAAAGCTTTACAGATATTATAAGTTTTTGTTTTATGACCTTACAAAGTTTAAATGCGTTTTTCTCAGACTTTCAACTTTGAAGGTATATGTGTTTTTTAATCCCTAAGGCCTTTTTCCTGTTCAAGATAGAGCCTTGAATTGTTTTGTATATACTCTCAAGCGTATATTCCATATAAGTTAGTATGGATTTAGAGCTGAGATCTCTAGTTATTTTTCTAAAAAATACTAAAGTTGATATTTTAAAAATTTTCGTGTTTTTTCCAGGTTTTTCTAGAAAAATAATTATTAAAAATCAACATTGGAATAGAATTTCAAATCCATACTAACTTTTGATTGCAATAACCTTAGAAACGTAAATAACTTAAAATGACTAAAAAATTTTAAAAATTGAGTATTTTATAAAAATTTAAAAAAACTTCAAAAATTCTAAATTTCTTAAAATTGTAAAATAATGGCTGGTCAAACTGACTTTTTACTTACAGAATCAGCATAATAATATAATCTAAATATAAAACATTAATTATTTTTACTGTAACTGTCTCCAAAAAAAATTTTTGAAAAAAGGTACTACATAGCTTTAAATCAAAAACAAAATATTGTTCAATTGTTTGTCCCAATTTACTCTCTCCACTCTAAGTAGGGAATTTAGTGAATAAAAACGAAATGTATAAATTTTTTTGCATAATTATCTTCAAAAAACAAATAAAAAATGTAGGTTTGAGTTGATGGTTTATTAATTAGATTAGTAGTACTACAAATTTCTTTTCCTAAATAACACAAATTTAAGCTCATTAATTAATATGAAAAATAAATTAAGATCTCAATAAGGTTCACTAAAGTGTACATCATATAATTTTCTCCCTTTTTAAGATACAATTTGCTTCATATTATGTTGCATACAATCACTTTACTGCGTGCAAGTCAATTACTTTGATCTGCCAGGACTGATTTTGAATTGTACATTATTGCTGCTCGAGGGCTATCTGAAAAATTATAAGCAAATGACTCAAATCTGTACTAAGTCCTCGCAGCAATCCTATATGCAAGTTTTATTTGATGAACATAAATTTATATACTCCCAAGTTTTTACATTAAATGAAAAATACTTAAGTACAATTAAGACAATTAAAATTTAAATTAATTAATAAATTATTTAAAATCTCTCCCACTTGAAAACTACTACAAATTATGTTTTAACAGAGGTCAAGTCAGATTTTCAATGCAAGCAAGCAATATAACTAACTATCTTTGACTGATTTTCAATGCAAGCAAGCAATATAACTAACTATCTTTGACTGTCAAGAGTTTGTATTTGAAAGATCAATGTAATTTAACCCCATAACCGGTCAATTTTTTTTACCCAAAATGCTTTAAAAAAAAAGGTACATTTTTTTGTATTAACTAAAACACCATCATAATTCCCGCCTTCACCAAAAAAAGTAAAGAAAAAAGGCCGGATGAAAAGCATTTCGGTATCATAGAGAAACTACACCTTTTTAAAACACTAGCACTAAATAATACACCATAAGAATTAAAATCAAAGAAAGAAAGAAAATACTAGAGCCCTTGCTAACTTTCGGTAGTCCGAACGTTGTAAGGGCAAGATGGTTAAGGGGTTAAGTCAAATCTTTTATAGAAAATCTAAAAATAAGAGGATAAAGTCTAATTCGTTTTCTTAATTTGAAATTGTATTCCTAACAAGCATTACCCTTTAGACCTATAATGTGCTTGAATTTTATTATTGATTGTTTTTTTTACTATCTTAAAAAATTACTCAGATCAATTGAATTTTATTTAATACATCTGAATATATTTTCAATCCACAACTTAAATTTCCTTAAATAAGCACCATAATCAGAATACAAATTATTCCAACGATTTTAAACTATCAAAATACAGTTATCTGCTAGAAAATAAATTATAATTACCATCAAGAAAAGAAAATCGAACATTTCTAACAAGTGCATCCAAATTACTAGAACTCGTAAAATTAATCTTTTAGTCTTTTACTTTAAACTGAGTCGCATATATATCAGCTAAATGTATTCATCCATAAATAACGTGTATAAATTTAACGTAACACATTAAAATCTTTATTAATAATCAATGAAAAAATAGTTAGAAAGCATATATTTCTGAGAAATCCATTAAATCCAAATAACTGTGTTTCTCAATTGCCTTTAGAATGTTATCTCTCTATGCAAAGATGCATTTTGTCCAATACTAAACTCGTTAACCGGGAGATTAATGAAGGATCCTTGACGAGACCTAGGCGACGTCTTTCAACCGAAAACGAATTAAATTGTTATTAAAATGTATTGATTTGTTTGATTTTGGATTGGGAAGAGAGATTGTTTCTGCTTTGTTGAATTTTCCTTGAAATTCTTATCTTGTTATAAGTGTATATTCGTAATCTATGTTTCCGGTCTTTGAGTGTATTTATCACTGACTCGGTTATTGTATTCTCAGCTATATCTGATGTAACAATTATATTAATTAATACAAATTCACATTTCTAGATAAAATCGTGACCTAGAAAACTTCTTATCTCATTAACCTTTAATTTTTCTAATTTAATCCCTTAAGGTATCCGACTACGTTCGGAACCGTGATTTTAAAAAAGAGCATAAATGTATTATTTTCATGATATTAAGTGTCACTTAGATTAGAATACATGTTTAAAATTGTTTATAAAATTGTTTTATAAATTATTAATTTTTTTATAAAACCTTTTTTTCAGAATGTTCTCCTTTTGTGAAAAATACTTCTATACTAATAATATTTTGCTTATATAAAGAAAAGACTTCCCTAGAGAGTCTGAACTAGGACTTTTGAAAAATTCACAATATTTTCAGAGTTACAACCATTTGAAATAATTATCGGCGTTTTTTTCTTAAAATTTATCTTCTCTGCTGTCGTAAAACATGGATAAACCCACTTTTAAGTTATATATTTCAAAAATTCTACTTGAGCCTCTGTACAGAGTCTGAGCTATATACAGGCAAAATATTATTATAATAGAAGCATTTTTCACAAAAGGAGAATATTTTGAAAATTGCTCATTCTAAGCTCCTTTTTTGTCAAAATATTGTACTTAAATAATTTTTTACTGTAATACTATTCTTAAAACAATTTTATATACATTTTCTGATCTAAGTGACACTAAATATCCTAAATAATATCCATTTATACACTTTTGCAAAATCACGGTTCCGAACGTAATCGGATACCTTAAGTAGTCAATTTTTTTGCCCAAAATGTTCCAAAAAATTTTTTTACTGCATATAACTAAGCACAATACTTAATAGAATACGAAAATGGAAACATTTTATTTTCAATTTTAAAGTTTTCACGCTATTTTTTTTTTTTATAAACTGTGGAACACCAAAACCCCTAAATTTTTGCTTTTTACGAGTACACCCTGTGTACTATGAAGAATGTTTCATAAATCTTAGAAGAATTTCTCTCATCATCCTTGCTTCAGCTGACTTAGCCAGCATACCGGATTTATTTCAACGGGTCCGACAATCATTCGTCCGTAGGTTGTGCTATGACCTACGCTGAGATGCAATGTTCGTATTATAAACAGGCTTTATGTCTAATAAATGTGTTTCTAACCTTCTATTGTCCCTTTTTTTTCATTCCACTGAACATCACAACTTTTGTAACTGTTTTTACGAATTATACCGACAAAATGTGATTTGTCGTCCCCATGTTGCCTATTATGCTGTCATTCCCATGCTGCCTATCATGCTATCGTCCCCATGCTGCCTGAATCTACCATCCCTCTGAATTCAGCAGCACTTTGTATATGACTGTAATTTAATATAATATAATATTTGAAACAAATATATAGCTTTGAAAGTTCTCTAAAATTAAAGACATGGTAAATCCAAAAGGCAATAAAAAACTAATTAAATCCGTAATAGTTTACATACTATTGCTTAGATTCCCCTTCTTATTCAATCAATAAATGGTTTGATTTTATATTTAGAATATTGCCTTTTTCTGCAATTGAATATCATAGCTCTAAAACTATGGTTAGATCCTGTAGCAGAATATAGTGTGGCAGAAAAATATATCAATATATAAATTTTATTTTTCCTCTTCGAGGATTTAACCCTCTAAGCGGTCTGCACTTAAAGTCTTGCCATTCTGGAGATGCTTCAAAAATGCACCGTACATATTTTTTGCTTTCAGGTGGGGTTCTCAAAAGCGGTTGAGCCGTATTTTTGAGAATGCGGCTTGGCCGCTTTTGGAAATCTTGCTTGAAGGCAGAAAAAGCATCTCTGGAATGACGGAATTTTACGTGCAGACAGCTTGGAGTGTTAATATTTCTTTAAAGATCTCTTTAAATGTATAAATAGGTTGCGCTCAAAACGCATAAAATTCGAATCCATTTTAATCACGTAATGGTAACTGCAATTAAATTGCAATCTTATCACTGCAAAACTATTCAGATACTGTGAAAAACATATGGACTTATGTATCTATGTTTTGAAAGGAATTTCAAACTATAAAATGGCAGTGGAGAGAATAATAGAAATACCTTGACTCCCATGAATTAAATATACTCTATAACAAAAAAGCGAGGCACCAAGAAGGAGTTTCCCGATTATAATGAAATTTCGTATGCAAAGACATTTGTACCGAACATACAAATGGTTAAAATTTGGTGTCCAATGAATGAATAGGGATAGCTACAGCGCATTAGAACTCAGCAGGTGTCTATAAGAAGCGATTCTCAGTCTGATGGTCAAAATTTCGGTTGCATTGCAATTTAGAATACCTTTTAAAGATTGAAAAAATGCCTCGCCAAGGGATTCGAGCTCATTACGAGCAACTGTCAGATTTTGAAAGAAGTCGTATCATTGAACCGAAAGAGGCAGGTTGGGCAAATCGGAGAAACGCTCGTCGTATGGATCGAAGCAATGCGGCCATTAGAAGATGCTGGCAAGAATGGGTGGAAAATGGCAGATTTCAGCGTCATGATGGTAGCGGTCCACCTAGGGCCACAGCAGATCGGGAGGACAGATTGATTGTCAGGTCAGCTGTCACAGTGTCTGATTCATCGTTATCAATCATCAGACGTACTACACGCACACGAGTGTCCACCATGACCATTCACAGACGGCTGATAGAGCGGAATTTACTCTCGTACCGACCTCTACACCACCTGCCATTTACACCTGCACGTTTTCGAGCCAGATTACAGTGATGCTTAGCTCGATCAGATTGGAATCATGCTGACTGGGGACCTATTGTGTTTAACGATTAATCCCACTTCCAACTGTGTCCTAACGATCATCGAGGACCTGTCTGAAGAAGCCCAGGGCAGCGTGCCGATCCTGCTTCTCTATTGCACCCACAAAGGCCCTCAACCAGGAGTTATTGTCTGGGGCGCCATTTCTTTTGACAGCCGGACCCCTTTGGTCGTCATTAAAGAACACTTACAGCACAGGGTACGTCGATGACATTCTGAGAACTGTTTTGCCACTGTTCCTTTAGCAGCACCCTGGCGTCATTTTTCAGCAAGATAGTGCCAGAGCACATACAGTACGTATTGCTATGAACTGTCTTACAGCTTGTCAAACACTTCCTTGGTCAGCCAAATCACCAGATCTCTCTCCAATCGAGCATGTCTAGGATATGATGGGAAGGCGACTGCATCTAACAAGGAATGTTCATGACCTGGCCCGACAATTGGAGAAAATTTATCAAGAAATACCGCAGGAGACCACCAGGGTGCTTTATCACTCTTTTTGCACGGCGTTTGACAGCTTGCATCCAGACTAGAAGTGGGTCAACACCTTATTGAGCTCGTTACTTTGTAACTATGTAACTCTGAAATAAACCATTCAATTTTTCTGAAATTTTAATCATTTTCTATTCTGTGCATAATCTTTCTACCCACCTATTTTTGTGTCAATCGGACGACTCGTTTTTGGTGCGTCTTTTTTTTTTTTTTGTTATAGAGTGTATTATGAAGTTCATTGATATGATTTAGAAATCTTTTAAAAAACAACTTATAATAAGAAGTATTTATATTATTCTTGAAAATGTACATTTTGTGATTTTCTTTCTTGAAAGCTCTTTGTAGTCAAATGATGTCTACATTTAAGTTTTGATCACACAATTTTTTTTTCATATTTTGAAATAGAGACTTTTCATATGTGGATTGGGCCCTCCCCCGCGCCATGCAAGTTTTTGATTGCGTTTAGTGTGGCAACTTCACCCCTCATGATCTTATTTCAAACTCCTCTACCTTTTCTTACTTTTTCTTCCAAGTGGTTATTTAAAACTTCCTTTCAATAACCGCACGCAGTTATCTTAGAGGTAACGTGTAACGAACTTAAAAATATTATTCTCTTAATCCTTGTTATTAAAAAATATATCCCTTCTCTCCTCGTTCCGTCAAGATGCGGCAGACGGTTGAAAGACGGGCTTTGCTGTCATGGAGATGTGACGTCATTTTCTCTTCGTTTTCCTGAAGCTGAAACAGAAACTAAATCAACTGGGAGAGTGGTTTCCACCACCCTCCACCAGCGTTATTGCGCTGCATTTAATGTGGACTGCTTTTTATTTTTATATGTAACTTCAACAAATTGTTCTCTGTTCAATTTATTATGATGAGTGGATAATAGAGCTATCTCTAAGGTTCCACGTAAATGTATAACCGTTACCGTTTTATATGTGGATTGGGTGATATATGAATCATATCTCCGGCTTCTCATTATGTAAAATTTTGCCATAATATTTTTTATATAAATCTATCAAACTTTCAAGAGATTGAAAAAAATACGACACCTCAAAAGACCAAACATAAAAATCGGCTAAGTAACGAATGACGAACCCTACATATGATAAAACTCATTGATAAAACGTATAAATTGCAAATACTTATCTCCCTTTTAAAGGCTGAAAAACGTTAGTAATTTCAAAAGTTATGAAAAAAATGCCTTTTTTCTCTTAGGTCTTAATTTTAGGTGTATGAATTATATTTGAATTCCTAAAAAAAATATTAATTTTCAAATAAAGTCTATTACAAAAGTCTATTTTTTCCCTTTCTAATTTCCATAACAATGAGAAATATATTTTAAAATTTATCAAGACTCAAATTGTTGAAGATGGATATCAGTAAAACTTCTCCAAAAAAGTCTCATTATCTACAATAAACAAAAACGACTGCTTAGTGCAATTTGTTTTCAAACACGTGTAATTTACTTCCAACTGAATGAATTACCATAATTTATTAAACTGATGTTGTCCTTTCATTTTTC
Organism: Trichonephila inaurata madagascariensis; assembly: GCA_019973955.1. Taxonomy (NCBI): domain Eukaryota; kingdom Metazoa; phylum Arthropoda; class Arachnida; order Araneae; family Nephilidae; genus Trichonephila; species Trichonephila inaurata. The sequence continues at coordinate 49,342 of BMAV01013009.1, read as the reverse complement.
AAGATGCCATCCTTCACACTGAGAAACAATAAGGCTATTATTGTTGTAAAAGGCTTAAAAATTCTACTTCTAAAGTGCCTTGTAACTATGCTAATTTTACGCATTCTTCTTCTGAAATGAAACAATCAGGAAAAATTGTAAACTTGCACTTCGTTAATGTTTTCCAAATGGTTGATGTTGCGAGTATAGCTGGAACTGTTAAAGTGAAATGATTTATTAATGTGGAGGATCCTAATTAATACCCCAAACATGTGTTGGTGAGGCATAAATTCCTTTCCGGAATTAAATAGCAGATAATCAATTGCGACACATTTCAACTGATTACGCTCTAGCACCTTCCAAATGTGAGTGGGGAACATTTCATTCACATTCTTTTGTTCGAAACCTAATTGAAAGAGTGAAGGGAATCTTTTAAAGCTCGAAGCGATTGGGAATTTTGTGCATTGCTTTCGGCTTGGAACAAAAAGGCTTTTATTAAAGTCCCAGTCAATAGGTGACTTCATTCCAGCCATTGAAGGAAAGAGAAATATAACCATCCTGGAAAATAATCAACTTTAAAAATTTTCGAATAATTTTTATTTGCTTTCATTACTTACGATAGATTGTAGCTTGTTTAAATAAAAATGACACTTTTCATACTTTTGTATTAATGTTTAGAAACAGGAAGGAAATGTATTGTGGGTATGTTAATAAGTTTTTGACAGAAAGTTTTCTCATTATGCCTTTTAGTGTGAAAAATAATTTAAACCCTTTAATTTTCCATCTTCTCTATATGTTTATTTTTAAGTTAAAGGATGTTTAACTCATAGACAAATAAACAAAGCTGAAATTTGCAAAAATTTAGGATACGAATACTCGTATTATAACAATATAAAATCGAAAGTACAAAATATGCACAATATAAAATTAAACTGCACAGTAGTTCTATGAAATACTCCTTCATGTGTAATAAGGTTTTATTTGATTATTTCAATGAGTATTAAAACAAGTAATATAAAAAAGATTTTAAGGTAAACAAAAATTTTTTTATTTTAGTTAATTAAATTTAACTAATGAATTAATATTTGAAAAAACTGTATTAACATCAAGTGTCATCCACTACAAGTTTAAAAAAATGTATTTGAAGCCAAGAAAAAATTCGTTTGAAAAACTTACTATCGCCATCTGTTGATGTAATTTCTAACTTCGTCAGAAATGACGCAGTATGAATTTAAAATTAAAAAATAAAATTTAATTAATGAAGTAATATTTGAAAAAACTGTCTTAACAACAAGTGTCAACCACTACAAGTTTAAAAAATATATATTTGGGACGGGCTCACGTGTCTTTTCTGCAACATAACCTCTGGGTTCTTTGACGGCCAAGATTAATGGCAAATCTTTTCCAACCAAAATCCAAGAAGTAAAATACGATTATGAAAATGCAAATAAGATAGCTTTTAAAAGAACAGAAGTTTCAGTAAACAGAATGGCAATTTAGGGAAAGTTATGCTTGGAAGAGATACGAGTGTGAATTGACGGCCTATCGTAAAGTTACCAAGATATCGAGTCATTACTCTACAAGGTGCATACCATTGTACGCGCGCCCAGGTGTTTCGTACCGTGATAGAATCTTATTTTGGATTAAGGTAGGACTGATTATTTGATATTAGGACTTGTAATATTATCAGAATTGAAAGTAGGCGGATAATATAATTATTTAGATAAGTTGTCTAAGTTACGCGATCCAGTTTAACTATTGCTGTGTGTTTGGTTTATTAGATTCTCACTTTTTAAAATTTATCTAAATTATTATAGAGATTTAAGTTATATTCTTAATAAAGTCATATTAAGAATTTTAAAATGTCTGATCATTTTGAGAATCCCACACCTCTAATTCACGCTGACAATCAAAGATGTGGTCACCATAGAGCGACCATATCACAAGTGGATGAATAAAAAGTATTTTATTAACGATTGAAAATTTGAACAAGATATATATATATATATATATATATATATATATATATATATATATATATATATATATATATATATATATATATATATATATATATATATATATATATATGTATTATATATAAAAGGAAAGAGTGAACTAATAGTAGAAATTGAATGATTATTCCCACTGCTCTTTGTACCTGTATTATATATTTTTTCATGGTTTATAATAATACTTTTTTTCCACAAGATGAATAATTGTTAATAAAAAAGAATTCGTAAATAAAAATAATATTTTTATTCATTCAATGTTGAATTCTTTTTGAAGGAATAATTTTGAATGAATATTACAATCACAAAACTAAGATAACTTTTCTACTTAGTGCATCTGTTAATTCTTTATTAATTTGTCCTCTCGATTACAATTTCAAAGTTCTCTAAAAACCCATTTAACCCATATTTTTAATAAATTTCATGGCATACAGTTTTATATATAATTGACTTAATGATCAATTTTAATTATGTTCCTCTTAAATATTTTAAATCGTGCACTTAAACTTTAATTAACACGATTCGGGAAAATCCCAAACGCAAATATTTTACTTCCTTCATGATTTGATTTGTTTCCATACACATTACATTTTATATAAGAAACAACTTTGTACTTTAGATTTTTACCTATAGTTATAGAATCTTAAACTCTTTTAGTTAGTAAAATAGATTATCCTTTTCACCTTCAATTTAATACATATATCCCAACAGGACTTGGAGCAAGAAATTTAAATCAAAATCAACCAATATTATATTTAATATAATAGATTCTTCATATAACTTCCGTTATAAGTAGTTTCACATTGTGTTATTATTTATCGCCACGCCCATTTAAATGGCGCGCGCGAAAAATGTAAACAAGTATTTTGTTTTTGCTTAAAAGTTAAATGAATTATATAAATCAAAACATTTAATCCAGAATTGCTAAAAAAGTGTTTACATCGAGGTACACAAAATCTCAATGAAAGTGTAAACAACGTAATATGATCTCGAGTACCGAAGAAAATATTTGTACAAATAGAAGTATTATCATTGGGTACATATGATGCAATTTCATCATTTAATATGAGAAATGTATCAAAACCAGAAATTTTGAGAAAATTTAATATTGTTCCTTATGATTATACGCTACACGTAATAGACAGAGGTTGTTAAAGCAGTACTTCTCGAACTGCAGGGCGCCCCCCCCTAGGAGGCGTGATAACCTTAAAATCGGGGCGCGAGCATATCGAAAAGTCGAAAATAAAAATGATTATTCTAAAAATTATCAATTTACTAAAAGGAAACAAAAATAAAATATATTCTAACATAATAAAAAATAAATACACATTTACTCTCATATACTATGTCATATACCATGCTTATAAATGTATCAGTACGGCACAATACACTTGATACTAATTTAAGGTATCGACTACGTTCGGAACCGTGATTTTGCAAAAGCGTGTAAATGGATAGTATTTATGATATTTAGTGTCACTTAGATTAGAATACATGCATAAAATTGTTTTAAGAACATTATGACGAAAAAAAATTATTTAATTACAATATTTTGGCAAAAAATTAACCTTTTTTCCAAATGTTCTCCTTTTGTAAAAAATGCTTCTGTTGTATTAATATTTTGCCTGTATTCAGCTTAGACCTCTCTACAGAGGCTCAACTAGAATTTTTGAAACGCATAACTTGGAAGTCGGTTTATCCATGTTTTATGAAAACAGAAGGGAGAAATTTTAAGAAAAAACGCCGATAATTATTTCAAATGGTTGTAACTCTGAAAATAATCTGAATTTTTCAAAAATCATAGTTAAGCCTCTGTACAGAGTTCTGGGCTATATACAGGCAAAATATTAATACAATAGAAGCATTTCTTACAAAAGGAGAACATTTGGAAAAAAGGTTATTCTAAGTTCATTTTTTGCCAAAATATTGTATTTAAATAATTTTTTTGTCATAATGTCCTTAAAGCAATTTTATACATGTATTCTAATCTAAGTGACACTAAATATCATGAAAATTATACATTTATGTGCTTCTTTGAAATCATGGTTCCGAACGTATTCGGATACCTTAAGAACGAGTTCAATAATTACTAGTGATTTTTCCATGGGCTTATCATATACAAAATTGTATACAAAATTTAATACTTATGCATCTTGATAATTTATACGGTTTATAATTAAGGTCGTATTATAGCTTTAGCGTCAAAGTATTATATATTATTACTACATTCAATATATTGTTATTGTAGGGGTGCCGCTATGAAATTTATGATTGGAAATTCGGTCGCGAATATCAACAGTTTGAGAAGCACTGCGTTAAAGGCTAAATACTCATGTTTACAAAAAAACAAAGGAAGTTAGGAAGGGAAAAAAACTTGAAAGGAAGAAAGAGGATGATATTAAAAAACGTAGATCATTTGGAGTATGGGGAGGAATATTTTATTAAAAAATAATTATACATTAAAGTTCATTTATCTCAAAATGTAAATTTTTGATATTCGATGTACCTTTCTGAGAAAACAATGTTCACAGGTATGTAAGTATTTTATGACATATTCATAATGATGGCTAATATATACTGAAATGAGCTTTTTGTAAGAAACTAAAAAATTACTTTTTTACAAATTTTTTATGTGAAAAAAGGGTCAAATTTCACTATGTTTGATAAAATATTTCATAAATTATTAAAAAATTCAAAATTAGCTGAAAGTTCATTTTATTATAATGAAAAAGGTGTACTTTAATTGTATAAAATTTCAAGCATGTACATGCAACAGATTTAGAGAAAAGGCACATCGAAAACATCCAATTTAACATTGTCGGTATAAAGGTTTCCAACTCCTCTTAAATTGATAAATTTATAAAAATTCAATATTAGGTAACCAGGGGTCTACTTCAAACCGAAAAACCTGGTAAGGGGACTGTGAGAGAAAAAAGTTTCCTAATCTCTGTTGTAGAGGCTCTAAATCCTCTCATTGGCGTGATATGGAAATTTGGAGAATGGGAAGCCAGCTTAGGTGTCGTCCTCTTCACTTGACTGTGACTCAAAATTACGACGCCCGACTCTAATGACTTTCCTGTTGCTTCAAGTGAGTGAGTGAATATTAACCTCGCTCTATTCAGCTGCTCGAGAGCTTTTGGTGACGGAACTTCAAATTTTGAGCAATGGTCAAGTGACGAGGACGACACCTGAGCAGGCAGCTCTCCTCTCCTAACTTCCACACCACACCAACTAGAGAAGGGTGCGGTAGCCCAGTGGTCAATGGGGTGATCATGGCAGGCATGTCATGAGTTCGATCCCAGTACCACTAAAGACCCGCCGTGTAGATCAGCGATGCACGTTAAATCTGTCGAGAGCTCAAACGTCCTCCCGTTGGTGTGGTAGTTAGAAAAGAGGGGTGCCAGCTCAGGTGTCGTCTACGTCACTTGAACATGGTTCAAAATTACGTGGTCTGTTGCCAAAAGCCCTCGTGTAGCTGAACAGTGTGACGATAACTTTCACTCACTCACACAAACTAGAGGACGTTTGATCCTCGGCGTATTTAACTTGCATCCACCTCCACTGCCCGGTGACTCTACAGCAGTACTAGTCTTGAACTCATGACATGCCGGCCATGAGTCAATTACCTTGACCACTAGGCTAACTTTGCCACGACCTTTACTTGAAAACAAGACAATACAGAAAATATTTTCTATACATGAATCGTCTGATATCTTATACACTGAAACAAGACGTACAGATAAATTTGATTTTTCAACTTTATATAAATTCAGTAGATATGTATTTAAAAATAATGGAATTTTTTTATTTAAACTTTTAATATATTTTATGTTCATTCACTTGCATGCAAAATACTTTATTTACGCATTTGTTTACAAAAGAAAATTGCTATTAAAAATCTCACTAGACGCAACAAACTGACGCAATCATAACAATCAATATTTCAATATATGTGAAGAAATCTAAAAGTATATTCTTTCTGCATATTTAGTGATTTTTTAATTATTTCAGAAATAAATGTTCCGTAAAATGCTTCAATTTCTAAAAATAAATTTTTCAAACACTATATGGAGAAAAATAAATATTTTTCTTGAACTTTACAATAATCCCTTTAGCATAGAGCGAAAAGTTTACCCTTTCTTTATTTTTTATTCTTTACAATACATAACGCTTTGAAGGTTTTCACACCTTCTTACAAAAACCTGTTTCTTAAAAGCAAAAAGATTACTTTCAGTTGTTTTTTAAATTAATTACAGCCAGATACTTGTTCGTCTCTTTTGTATCTATGTAATCCTTTTATTGTTTAAATAATTAACTGTGACTTAAAGATTTTCATCCAATTTCAAATTTTTTTAAAAAAAAAGAGAAAATGTAAGAAAATTTTCTTTGAAATTTAGTTTTCCTATATGTCGAAAAATAATTGGTTATGATTATAATCCTAATATTTCTTCGAAAGAAAGTGCATCACAACAGTAACTATTTTCTTTTTAAAAAATGCACTAATGCTAGAATCTAAAGTATAAAAGTTAAATTTTTCACTGTGTAAGGATATTATTAAATAATTATCAGAAAAACTATTCTTATTCTTAATAATATAAAGATATTCATCTCAGTTGTTTTGAATGGGTGGTTTATGTACTTAAAAATATTTTAGAGTACTTCATGGCACTTCAAATCGAAAAACTGTAGTCATACAAACAATCTTCCGTTAACATCAGAAAAAAGTTTATAAGAATTAAAATTAGAGCTCTTAAATAAAAGTTTCATACAGCTCTTACTCCATTTGATAAAATTTAAATTCAAAAATTCGAAATGATTCAACATAAATACTATGTTATAAAATGATAGTATTGAAAATGAAATTTTGTCAAATTATTTTTCTTCACAAAAGTCACTTTCATCAATACATAGGTATTATATATACTCTATATTAAAAAAAGCGACGCACCAAGAGGTTATCCGAAAGAAGCACAAATCGGAAAGTGTGCTGTACATGTATTGAAAATAAACACCAACAGTATCATAGAATTTAAATATTTTATTCAAAATTTTGAAAAGAAAAAAAAACAGCAATGATGTGTTGTCTCAGCTTTGATCCTGGTGTTATCTGAATATTATTGGCTGTTATCCAGCTGGTCATCGATTCGTAAAATTGGCGGATGTTCTCCTACGGAGTTGCTTGTCATACACGCCTAATTTACTGTTTAGATTGAGGCAATTCGAGGACAATCGAAGATACCTGCCCATAAAAATCCAAACGATCTATATTGGGGAGAGATCTGGCAATCAAAACGGCAGGAAATTTTTGGAGAAGAAAGAAGACAAGCAGTAGAAATTCGTGCCTTGTGTTAATAGACATTAACCTGATGAAATTGCGGATCTAGAAAGAAGGATAGAATATTGTTCACGAATCACTGACTAAATGTACCTATAACATAGGGCTCGGCTAAGAAATGAAATAGCACCCATACTATAGCTTCAGATTGTTGGATTATGTTGTGAACACATAGTGAGATAAGTATTCCACCAATGTCCTGGACGTTTGTAAGCACGTCATCGGGCTCAGTTCGATGCAGGATTCTTCGCTAAAAATAATTTACAGTCCCTGAGATATAAGTTCGAGTGCCCTGTCGTCTTGCAATGGGGTAGAGTAGTCGACGCAATGTCTCTTTGGAGATCTCAGCCCCGTTTGCTCACTCACCTATCGATGATCATTGCTAGTCACTAGTGTATCGGTTACACATCAGATCGTTGACATGAACGCATCAGGACTGGGAACGTCATTCTGGCTAACACTCCGTCCTCGCGTTTTGTCGTTGGTCTTGGGCTTTGTATGGCTAAGATTCCTATGGCGACTCATTCCTGCCCAAATTATTGAATGGTAGCATTGCTCTGACAGAAATATTGAGTAATCCTACGATTTGACCAACCTAATTCATTTAGTTCAAATGCACGTCCTCTCTCATATGATGACATCTGCTCATTCTGTTAGAAAATCCATCTGAGAGTCTTTGATGCAACTCACATAAATAGACGGAATCATGTTCGTATAAAAATTAGGTCTCTATACCACCATGTGAACATTATATTGTAATGCGCTGGAGCTCCAGCTAGTAAAACATTAGCAGCTGAAAGTTAATCCTCTGCATACTCTATCGTAAGGCATGTGCATGTACAATTTCGTACTATTCGGTTTCCTTCATGGCGCATCGCTTTTTATGATACGGAATGTTAAAGTAATGTGAGGAATTTATTTTAAAAAGATCTTTTAAAAAAGAAAGAGAAATTAGGAGAGGGTAGTATCTTAGGTGTAGTCCTCGTCACTTTGACAGAAATTCAAAATTACGAGGTTCGTTAACAGTGTTGCTTCAAAGTGTGACATTAATAATCAATCAATAATCAGTCTGCAATTAATCGAAGTAAAAAGTTTTTCTTCAGTTAAATTAAATACTGCATCAAAATTTCATATTAAAATGGGTTGATAATTTTTGTTCAACTTTATCCAAGTTTCTTCAACAATCAAGGAAAGCTTAGTAGCTAAGACAATAATATATATATATATATATATATATATATATATATATATATTTGTACTCTCAAATTTTCAAGTGTTGATAAAATACTTTTTATTCATCCACTCAAGTTCAAATGCATATTTTTTTAAACTTGTAGTGGATGACATTTGATGTGAATACAGTTTTTCAGATATTGATTCCTTAATTAAATTTAATTAATGAATAAAAAGGAATAAACAAAAATAATAGTCCAACGTCTTATATAAAAAGGAAAATCGCTCGTTGTGTCCCTGTAACTCAATGGATAGCACGTTGGACTTCTAATCCAAAGGTCATGGGCTCAAATCTCACCTGGGATGGCCCAATTTCTGAGAATGTTATTTCTTTTTACTATACTATTTTATTAGAATAATTAAGTTTAATCAAAGAATAAATAGCAACAATAAAAAATAATAGTCCAACACCCTATATAGAAAGGAAAATCTAAAATTGCGTGGAAAATCGCTTTTATTTTACCACTTAATATTGTGATTCTGTCATATGTATATGGATATTTGTATTAATGGTAATTATTTAATAAAAGTAACTAAAACAAAATGTTTCTTTGTTGACCTAAGTAGGAATTGACTTTTAAAAGCAAATTTTGTATTACTTGTTATGTACTTATATCACTTCGAAGGAACACTGAAGATAATTAAATCAAATTACTATCATTTGATTGGAAAGTTTTATGACATAACCCAGGCTTATTTAGGGGCATTGTATATTTGGGACTCGATTTCGCGAAAGTTTGTTATTTGGAATGATAAAATCTTTTGCGCGGCAAATTTCGTTGGACCCGGAAGCCGTTATGTGGTGCTGTGTGCATATCAGAGAAGAAGAGTATCTATTCGTCTATCATCTATGTTATCTCAACTAATGTAATGTATTAGGTAGCACTCTTAATTCTAACATGGAACTTTAATTTAAGGTATCCGACAACGTTCGGAGCCGTGATTTTAAAAAAGAGCATAAATAGATAATTTTCATAATATTTAGTGTCATTTAGATTAGAATACATGTATAAAATTGTTTTAAGGACATTTTGACAAAAAAAATTATTTAAATACAGTATTTTAGCAAAAAAATAACTTATCTTTTTTCAAAATGTTCTCCTTTTATAAAAAATGCTTACTAAAATAATAATTTTGTGTGTGTGTGTGTGTGTGTGTGTGTGTGTGTGTGTGTGTGTGTGTGTGTGTGTGTGTGTGTGTGTGTGTGTGTGTGTGTGTGTGTGTGTGTGTGTGTGTGTGTGTGTGTGTGTGTGTGTGTGTGTGTGTGTGTGTGTGTGTGTGTGTGTGTGTGTGTGTGTGTGTGTGTGTGTGTGTGTGTGTGTGTGTGTGTGTGTGTGTGTGTGTGTGTGTGTGTGTGTGTGTGTGTGTGTGTGTGTGTGTGTGTGTGTGTGTGTGTGTGTTTCTTATATAAAGTAAAGACTTCTCCAGAGAGTGTGAACTATTTTTTTTTTGAAAAATTCACATTATTTTCAGAGTTACAACTAATTGAAATAATTATCGGCATTTTTTTTCTTCAAGTTTCTCCTCTCTGTTGTCGTAAAGCATGGATAAACCCACTTCTAAATTATATATTTCAAAAATTCCAGTTGAGCCTCTGTACAGAGGTCTGATCTAGAGGTCTTACAGGCAAAATATTATTATAATAGAAGCATTTTTCACAAAAGGAGAATATTTTGAAAATGGGTCATTCTATGTCCACTTTTTGTCCAAAATATTGTACTTAAATAATTTTTTATTGAAATAATATTCTTAAAACAATTTTACATACATTTTCTAATCTAAGTGACACTAAATATCATAAATATTATGCTGTTATACGCTTTTGAAAATCATGGTTCCGAACGTAGTCGGATACCTTAAAGAGTTTTTTATTCTCTTTTGCTCACATAGCATTACCTAGTTAAATTCTTTTCTTTTTTGCTTAATCTTTTATTAGTTATAATCATGTGATTAAAAATAATCATGCACTAAAGAGGATAATGCTCGGTTTCGATATTTAGTACTGACTACCCTCCTTCTCCTGAATAAAAAAAACGTATAAACACTAAAATTGTTCTGTAAATACCTCATAACACAAAAATAAGTATTTTCTGAAAAGAAGTTTAAATTATCTTCAATTAACCCTGTACCTGGGAGACCATACTTTACAATCTTAAAAAACAACTATCTTTCTTTTAAAAGAGATTGAATTATCTAAGAACCATTTTTATTTTACTGTATCTCATTATTCTATAATAGGGAGCCGTTAACGGAAAACACACGTTTAATTTTGAAGAACATAATCTCATTAAGACCAATCATTGTTTTACTTGTAGACGAGAATAATTTTGGCTCGTCGTCGATATTACGCAAGGAAGGAAATTTAAATTGTTGATTACTTCGTAGATTTATAAAAATATACTTCTTTATTTAAGCAGAGAAAAAAATTCATCAAAATGAAGTGATCCTATTTGGATAACATAAAATTGCCATAAAATAATAAAAAGTTCAATGACGAGCTGTATTTTTATGCCGAACAAGACTAGTTAATCAATTTATCTTAATTCTTACTTGATCCTGGAATTTTTTCCGATCCCTTGAAAAAGAGTGGCAGACACATCACATCTGAAAGCTGGACTATTATTACAGTTAAAATTGTACTTATATCCTACAAGAGAAAAGAATCATTGTCCTCCTACAAAGCTTTACGGAATAAGTATATCCTACCTTTTAGCCCTTCTAAATAGACAACTCTAATAAGAGGCTTAATCTGTAATCCACAATATACTTTTGGTAAACAGGGTTCAGAGAATGCAACAAATAATCATTCGAAAAACGAAAAGTTAATGAACAGCTGTTTCTTCCGTCTAGACGCAATATTTTTCTAATTAATAATTCCCTACATCAGTTAAATAGTTACGAAATAGTTAACATTCTAGTTAGATACTTCGGATATAAATTCAAAGAAGTGGAATCTAAATTTAGCAATTGAATCAAAGGAAATGTTCGTAAAATGCTTCAAATGTAATAAAAATAAAAAATAATTATCTTTAATTAAATCAATCAGGTGTGGATAATCAATTCCTATGCTGCTTTTAAAACTGGAAAATTTCTTAGACAAATGTGTTTTTGCCTATCCGCAATACATCTAATTTCAAAAGTTCTAAAATATTAATTTATAATATAAATTATGTATCAGAATCACATGTGTAAAAGAATTGCGTTTGTTTGTTTTTATAATTTTTAACTTAAAAGAAATTGATTCATGACTGGCTAATAAATGAGGGCTTACATAGCTATAGATCGCTATTTTTGAATGCTGTCGTAAAACTGTAAGCACTGTTGTATAAAACTGTCATTGTATAGAACAGGGGTGGGCAAACCATGGCACGCGTGCTACAGCGTGGCAGGGCAAGGCTGTAATAGTAGCACGTGAAAACTTATTAAAAAATTTGAAAAAATAATAATAAATAAAAAATATTTCCCAAATATATTGAAATGCGGTTATTTCTGACCCCCCCGTCAAAATTTGGATTAGCCTTTTTGTGAATAAATATTTTCTATTATGAACATAAAAGCAAAATATCTCTCAAAACTAAATGATATGCACGAAAAACAACCTAATTTTGTTAACATCTTCAAAAGCTAATCCTAATACATATAATTGAGGGGAAAAAGTACAACTTCAAAAGTCACATTAAGTAAGTACTGGCGGTTAAATAATTATTTAAAATTAAATGTTTTAAATTACTTATTTTTATTTTATGCCTAGCTTAACTGATTGAACCTGTAAAAAGAGTTCATTAACAATCAAACCTAAATAGTATATTTGTCTTTTTTATTATATTATTTTTAAATTTCCATTACGTATATATAGACTTGCATTAAAAAATGTGCTGTTTGCGTGAAAAAATCCCATAATAAGCTTTTTTCACCTTTTCATCTTTTTTTATTTATTTATTTATTTATTTATTTATTTATTTTAATATTTGGAAAAGTTGGAAGGCATAATTTTTTTTATCAGATAGTGGCACTCTTCTCAAATGGGTTGGCTACCCTGATATAAAATCATCCAGTAAAAATCGCCATTTATGAATTATTGTTCCGTAAACTTAAATGTTGAGGCTAAAAATGGACATAAATAATAAAAAGATATTTTATTTCCATATTTGTCATTGGATACTAAGGATTTAAATAATACTTTTTCCAATATTTTTAAAAATTTATACTGTTTAACAATTAATTCCTGATATATTTATCAGAGATAATTATCAAAATTATTTCCTGGTATCTGATCAATTGTAAGTAAAATTTCTATTATTGCAAGGTTAGAAGCTCTGTTAGTATCAGAAATTCCAACAAAATTCATTGAGCCATTTAATCTGAAATTTATAATTTAATGATTTAAGGGTCTTTTAAATTTTTATTGAAATTTCTGAATATAAAGTCTTCTACCAGATTAAAAAATACGTTAATAATCATTTGGTTACACATGCTAAATACCGAACTTTGATTAAAAACATAATGTAATTTTAAGTAATGAATTAATGCATAAAAAAAAAATAGTTTCTCTCGAGATTATATTTTTATATTAATACCTCAAATTTTACTTCCTAGTTAATATGTAATTTTTAACAATAGATATTTAAAAAATAGTTGTTTTCAACTTAAAATTATTTAATTTGCTGTCTATCATCAAAGTTGTATATAATGCTTTATTTAACACAAAACACCAGTTAATGAATATAGAAATACATATTAAAGATCTCTAAAACTAATGTAAAACCGATTTAAAAAGTTTTCATTAAATTAGTATGATACTTATACATTAGCATACGTAATTGTTGATATTAAATATGGTTTCAAAGTATAAAAATAAAAGCATTTGTGATGTTTTCTTCTATGAAACTCTTCACAAAAAAACAGAGCAAAATTTTTAAGAAATGAAAGTTTTCAAGTATAATTTTAAAATTTTTTATTAATTTATAAGTTTTACATAGAAAAATTAATCCTCATGCAGGTATTTAAATTTATTTTATAATTACAGCAATATGTAAGAGATTATGAAGTTTGATGTAAGGGAAAAATTATTAGCTTTGCTACTGACAGTAATTTTGAAAGTAGACAGATCTCTCTATGTATTCCCTTAAAACAAAATATTCACTTTTTTCGAAGTGTATTTTAAGTTAAAGTACTTTTTAGTTTATTAAAAATTATCTAACCAGTAATTTCCCCACCTTCTCCACCCTAAAAAAAGTTTTTCTTCATTGTTAGACTTATTTTTTAATCTCTGGTGGGAATTTAAATTATCTTTTAAATTATATTCCAAAACTTTTATATAAAACAACCATTAATAAAACTTTTAATCAGCAATCCAAAAATTATTTGATAATAATTAAGAAATTTGAACAATTTTTCACTTGTTCCCAAATTATTTTTTCTCCTAGTTTAAAGCAAATATTTAATGCAATAAAAAGGAGGTATTCGGTTCCACATACGACTACATCAAATAAATTCTAACGCAATTCATTTAAACTAGCCCAAACTGCGCTTCAGTGCAAGATATGGCCGATAATTCTTCAACTGTATGTAGATACCATATTGGAACAAAATGCTCATCTGGAATAATATCCGAGAAGTAGATGTAGTAATATCCAAACCAACATTTTCTGACCTCAACTCCCATACGGATGGCTCTCAAATTGAGCGAGGACATTAATCACTTGACCATACATAAGCTTGGAGAGAGGGGAAGAGAGATGGTGAGAACTTCTTCCAGAAAAGATCAAGCACACATTACGAACGCTTCATTTAGCGAAACTCACCAGGTAAAATGGTTGAAATAAATTTCAAAGACTAAGGGGATATAGGATTATTTTGATAGCATGCTGTGCAAATGCGCACGGTGCGTAAAATTTATATATTGTAGTAGATTACTAAGGAAGTGTGTAATGTGTGTGTGTGTGTGGAATCGTTGGATCTTTAAACTCTATTAAAATCTTAAAGACGGAATTTAAGCGGACATCTCATTCTTTGCCTTGTAAAGTAGACACGATAGTTTTATGTCTGTTGGTTCACATTAAAGCACAAGTGTAATTCACACATACAATATTTTTTTAAGGTATCCGACTACGTTTGGAACCGTGATTTCAAAAAAGCTCATAAATAAATAATTTACTTGATATTTAGTGCCACTTAGATTAAAATACATGTATAAAATTGTTTTAAGGACATTACGACAAAAAAAATTATTTAAATACATTATTTTGTCAAAAAATTAACTTAGAATAATCTTTTTTCAAAATGTTCTCCTTTTATAAAAAAAATGCTTCGATAATAATAATATTTTGTGTGTGTGTGTTCTTATGTAAAGTAGACTTCTCCAGAGAGTTGAACTATTTTTTTTGAAAAATTCACATTATTTTCAGTTACAACCAGTTGAAATAATTATTGGCGTTTTTATTCTTAAAATTTCTTCCCTCTGTTGTAATAAAATATGGATAAATCCACTTCTAAGATATATATTTCAAAAATTCTAGTCCAGCCTCTGTACAGAGGTCTGAGCTATATATAGACAAAATATTATTATAATAGAAGCATTTCATAAAAGGAGAATGTTTTAAAAATTAGTCACTCTTTGTTCATTTTTTGTCAAAATATTGCACTTAAATAATTTTTTATTGTAATAATATTCTTAAAACGATTTTATATACGTTTTCTAATCTAAGGGACACTAAATATCATAAATATTATCCATTTATACGCTTTTGCACAAAATCACGGTTCCGAACGTAGTAGGATACCTTAAATCAAATTCTTCAAGAATGTTTTTAAATTTTTATAAAATAGCGAGTACATATTTATAGTTATTTTTTAAACTTCCTCTATATATAATTGAAATTAGAGAGTTTCTGAATCCTATAAGGCAGCGGTTTTTAAACTTTCGATCAGCGTGACCCCTCGTTTATGTAAGGCTGTCCCCCAAGATTTCGAACACCCCTCCCTAACTTCCAACATATGGCTGAATGATTTAAAGTTTTTTCAGTAATCCGAAGACTGACTCTGCTACTTAAACAAACTTTTTACCAATCTTTTTTTTTTTTAACCAGAAGTTGGCACGAAAATAGTTCAAAATATATTCTAGTGTGTCTGATAACTGAATATTCTTAAGGTATGAATGTATTTTGCATTATGGTCTGTTATTTCAATAATTGCCTCAAAAATATATCACATTTCTTATAATATTTATTCACGATTAGTTCTTTTAATTTTGATGAAACGTTAAAATTTTAGTGCATTCAATAGATAAATATATATTTTATTTTAATAATACTTCATTGATATAAGTCTATTACTTTTTTCTCTTTTAATTTTTTTTTTTTAATTTTCTAAAATTTCACTCGTAATTGGATTTTTGTAAGTACTACTTTTGTTGATATATGTTTATTACATTTTCTCTAGTTGCTTTAAGGAATTTTTTTAAAAATTGCTAAAAATTCGCTTATTATTATATGATTTTTGCAAAATTTATATAATTTATTTTAAATATTGTTGACCATGTATTAATATTTTTATATTGATTCCTACACATAAAAAAGCATTTATATGTTTTTGGACGCTATTTTTTAAAAAGTACTTTAAACGCGTTTTCTGATAATGAGTATTCTAAGTATATACTAAAAACATATACATATGCGTATTTATAGAAGAAAATAATTCATATAAAACTGAGTCTGCCAAAGCAAATTGAAAAAAAAATTAATCACTTTGGATATTAGTTTTGTTTTTAAATTATTTAACTAAATTAAGCATCGGGAATCATATAATAATAAATCCCCATTCCTTGAAAAAATCTATCATAGTTAAATTAACGTATTTTACCTAAATATCTGACTACACAATTTTATCCTGCATCATTAGCCATTTATATCGCTAAACTAATAGCTGTAATATTCTGCCAAGATATCACCTGTTCTTTAAATGGACAATGTAATTAAAGCTATTATGAAAAGAAGTCTGATACATGGTGTAATTCAAACTTAATTAAATAATAATTAAGCAGGGGGAGAGACGAATATTTTTTATACATTAATATACCTAACCGATCCTTGAGTTTTAATTTTGCGATTCTCATCATGAAAAGAAAATAAAGAAGTTATACTGCGTAAATAATATTCATTTTTAATATATCTCGAGGGTCTGGATTACAAGAGAGGAAAGAAAACTACTTGTTAAAGTATTTAGAGGCTTTATTGGAAATTTCGTGTTTGGTTAACTCTCGAAGAATGTAAAGAGAAGATGGAGAGTATTTTTTTTTTTGTAGATTTATAATTACAGAGAGTACGTAGTATAAAATATTTCTTCGCATTGTATCAATAACGGTAAATATTTAAAGGGTAATAAAATTAGCTTTTTTCAATTTTACTCAATATTGTTAAGAGTATTTTAATTTTGTTCGGTATTTGTAAACTTTTTCAAGGAAAAAAATCTCTCTAAATACTAGGATTTTGCAAACACATGCGAAGTGTTTAATTGCTTCTTTCACAAATGATTTAATATGTGGAACATTTAAGTTAGATATTTTTGGGGAAATGAACCAGACGTAACGGATTCAAGTGTTTAATTTGGAAGCAAAATATATATTGTATAAGAAAATATTGCTATATTTTTAAAACCTTTTTTTACATCAGCCAAGACATGATTTTCAATCATTCCATGAATATAAAATATAAATGTTTCTTTTCTTTCAGAGATACTCATGAATAGTCAACACATTTAGAATACAAACATAAATCTAGAGTACAATAATGACTGTATGTTGCTTATAAAACTTGCAAACGAAGTTGTAAGAATTTAATATACCTTAAACATACAATAAGGATGCGAGCTTTTACTCTTTCAAAATCAAAAAAAATTTTTATTTGAAACTTGAAAACATCTGAGTTCAATTTTAACTAACTAAAGCGTCAAATATTAATTAAAAGAAACAAATGTCTTAAGAAATCGCTCTTTAAAAGTTATTAAAAATTTTGAACTTTTTTTAACTACTTTTACCTTTCGTTATTTTTTATTTATTTATTTATTTATATTACACAAACTGACATTCTATAATATATGTCGGAACTTAACATTAAACTAATCAAATAATCTAAATATAAGAACATCATATTACGTATAACGTTACAGATATTTAAATTGAAATTGAAAAAAAATATGCTCTATTGATTCATAGTAATCTATTCAGGTTTAACATTTTCTTTATAAATTATTTTTCACTAAAATGTAAATTGACGATTTTCACACATTCATAGTTTAGTATTTCTGCGTTCACAATGCAGTGAATTTGACAATCTGATTTTCCCACAGACGAATCATTTGGACTAAAATTGGTAAATACGTGAAAAGTCATTCGATGAAAGATTTGAGAAATCCTTAGAGATTAAGACCAATTTCCAATTCTAGAAGTCCTAAGCCCCAGTTTAAACGCAGCTAATAAGGCAAATCGATCGAGATTACCGTGATTAAGTCACTGCAATGCACTTCTAACAGATATTCCCAATTTACTGGATTTATCAAGTCTGCTTTGCTGTTAAGATGTATTGACAATGCAGATTCAGTTGGATGGAAGTCTACATGAAACTACTAGAGTTCAATAAAGTTTGTTTGAATAGCTGCATTATTTGGAATACTGTCATAATACCTCAGTTGAATAACGATTTACTGAATGCCAATGCTTTGTAATTTAATTTACAGTGGATACTTCCTTCAATCAAAATTAAACAACTTTCGAAAGCCCTCCAGAGTTATTTCATTAACCTATTTTTATCAAATGTTAAGCTTATTTATGTCAAAAAAATGATATAGGGAGAGAGAACTAGGGTAAGAAATATACTTCTTTTATCCCTGAATTTTATACTTTAATACCACTCTTACTAAACACTCAAAATACAACACCATGATAGAAGAAGCATCCAAACAGCGTGAAATTTTCATCGTGCGTATGCCGCGATTAGATATGCAAATACATAGCATTTCATAAAGACGCACACCACGGGAGTCTTTAACGTCCTAAACAAGCCTTATATAAAAGAACAGAATACCGTTTTGAACTATTAGAAACTCTTTTTGTGCGGCTGTTTTGCTTGAGGAGATTCAATATGTTTAGAAGAAGATTAAGAGCGTCATTCGATGACATTTCTGTGAGGAAGAAGTGTTGTCTATACATAGTGTGAATTTTCCCTCCAATAAACCTGTAATTGTGTATTGTAAGCAAACAACCGTAAAATGGATCGATGGATGAAAGAGGAAACGATTAACCACCTATTGAACCAATCTTGTAGCAATACTGCAATTGGTTGAAGACATACTATGCGCATGGCATTGATGGATTGCCGTGCTTCATCAGAAATCATGTCGTTATACCATTCAACGTAGTTTGCAGCACAATGGAATATCTACAAGGCATCCATTGCTGCTTACCACAGGAGTTTGCCTCTCCAACAGTGTATTAAACAATGGACACGGAATCCAAATGACACACTATCATTAAAAACGAATCCTGTTTCTGCCTGTATTGTTGAATCAGAAATTGCCTTATGAATCACCATACTGGCCCTGCGTCAAGTATCATCGTTTGGAGTGTTATAATACTCGATAATACAACCTTTATATATAATATTTATAATGTTCAACTCCCCCTGAACAAGGACCAGCCTATGCCGTATCTCCGAGGTATTTGAACCTTTGGTCATCCCTTACTTTCTGAGTTTGCCTGCGATCACATACCTACAAAACAATTCACAACCATATGTGACTCATGATACTTAAGGCTTCTTCGCCCTCCAGATTACATCACTGCTTTGGTCTATCTGTTCTTTTGATCTATAGCCTGTAGAATAAATCTAATCGATTACCACTGACTTAGCATACATCACCCGCTGTACTCTATCAGCTTTACAAAATGGGGATGCATATTGTAAAGAGAACCCACTGTAGAACCCACTGTGAGATTAGTACGCTTCAGTAGTTGGTCCTGATGCTGTTTTAATGAATGACAATGAGTGCCTCCATTGATCTAAAATCGTTGACGACTACCGGAAGAGTGAGGGGATTGCGCATATGAATTGACCGGTGTATTAGTCCCACCTTAATTCCATTGAAAATCTTTAGAACGCCCTCAGCTGAGCTGTATCGGTACGTTTCTCACCCCTAGCCACTCACACTGAGTTACAAACTGCTCTACAGAATGAGTGGTGATTACTTGACTGTGTGGAAGTAGATTATCTCATCAAAAGCCTGGTCTCGCTTTATAAGCTTTGTAATAGCAGGGAGAGGGGTCACATACCCTATTAATGTCGGTTTTACTTGTTCATTTTGAATTTAAACATCGTTTTGTTAATGACTCCAATATGACTTCATCTTAGTACTTTTATGAAAATATAATAATTTTTTTTTATTTTTGTATGTCATTTTTTTTGTTGTTGTTTGTTTGTTTTGCTACATGCATGAACATATTTGCTACTTTCCTGCCACTTTGCCCATTTTCTTATCAATTACAGATTTACTTGTCAATTTTTTGCATTTTACCAATTTGTGCTTAAATTTTGGCAATGAGTATTTGTTATTATTCGTATGTAAATTAATTTATTTCTTGTGACAACTATGATTA
The DNA here is from genome assembly GCA_019973955.1 of Trichonephila inaurata madagascariensis. NCBI lineage: Eukaryota > Metazoa > Arthropoda > Arachnida > Araneae > Nephilidae > Trichonephila > Trichonephila inaurata. The sequence continues at coordinate 29,136 of BMAV01013009.1, read as the reverse complement.
TACTGGTAAAAAAATCACATAATATTACTGCTCTAAAATTTCAGTAGAAAATGCTTAAGATACTGAAATTATACTTGAAAAGTAATACCGAATAAATAGACTAATTTTTCATTACTTAAACTTGATAAAATTCATACTATTTAGTCTATCACAGTACAATATTTCGCTTACAACATACAAAACATTGTCTTTTATTTTGATAAAGGAACGCTTAGAGTGTTTGATTTATATTTTATTAGATAAAGGAAAACTATAGAGTGTTTGAAACCCCTCCATCATTCAGTTTATCATCTCAAAATTCGTAAAAACTTATGTAAATGTAGTATTTATGAAATAAGCTATCAAATCTCGTTTTATATTAAATTTAAATTATGAGTAGACATAGACTCATTTATATTTTAAATACGTTGGTTAAAGGTGTCTTCAAATATATGCTAAAAACTCCGAATTGTTTTTCTTTCATTAAATCAATACTCGCTAAATAAGTTGTCATTTATGAGGAAATTTGTGATAAATGTCTTCATCTTTTATTTACAAAGCAATATTCACAAGAGAATTAATAATTATTCTTATTTATATCTTCCCTTAGTGAAATTGTTCAGAGAATTGGTATTGTTTTTTATACAAATTATGCTTTTAATCATTACATATATAAAATGCGTTTACATTAAAATTTGAAAATATCATTAACATATTCTCCTTGTCTAACCATTACAACATTAATTTTGATGTATTTATTACGTTGTCTTACAGGCTTTACTATTTTTTTCCTCAAACACATGCAGGGAAAGTTTTTGAATAATATCTGTTACTAGCTATTAATTTTGGTATTTTTTATACTGTGCACATACATATTCATTTGCACACATATATATTAAAAGAAATATGCAAAATATTAAATAAATTAGCTCCACAATCTTATCTGTAATGGGCTGTTGTAGAAGATTGTGACAATAACAAATTTAAAAAATCCTTTGAAAAATTCGCATCATGTGAGATTCTGCTCCTATGACATTGCTTAAATTTGTATAAGAAATTGATGAAATCATAGACAGAAAAAAGCCACCAAGCTGTGAAGACTAAAGCCATAGTGGTTGTGTTCGCTTTTATTCATATACGAAATGTTTCCGCTCAGGAATGAAGGCTATTGACAGAAGTGCCAATATATTCAACCAAGGGCAATTTTAAATCTAGAGAAGTGGGGATAAAAAATAGTAACTTTTTTATATATTTTTAGGAAGGGAGAGAAAAAGAGCTACCATGTTTTAAACTTCAATGCGTAAGGCTTCTTCTTTCTTTGTTAATAATAAAAAATTTTCTCGTTGTAAATAAAAACATTTAAAAATAACAAATTGGGTTTTTTTTAAAAAGCATATAGTAAGTAAATTTTAATATTTTTATAATTTAGATAACAAAAATTCAGCTTATTTTTTAATATTGTAATTATATTTAAATATTTTTTCTATGCTTTTATTGCGTCTTCTAAAAGATAAAAATGGAAAATATATCATACAATTCGAAACATTGCTAATTTAAGTTTTTATTAAGAGACATGTGCTAGCTAAAAGGACACTTTATTAAAACTGATTTAATTGTTTCATATACGTACTGAAGACATATACGAATATCGTTTGATTATCGAAATTTCATCCATTAAGTCGTTGAAAATATTATGTGTGGGGAGGGAGGGGGAGGCAATAAAAGAAAACTCTACATATTTAAAAGTTATATCAATATAAATTTCCTGTTATCAGTCTCATTATTCGTTTCGTATAAATGGCAAGTGCATGGATATAAAAAAAATAAGGGAGCAAGACAAGACGGAAAATAAACGCTATTACGAGAGAAATATATCCAAAATACTTATAGTTAGAACCTCCCAAATTATTTGAAAAAAGAAAAACTAGATTATATGATTATCTACCTCAAGCAAGTACTTGAGTTTATTAGAGATATTTGGAATTAAACAAGTAAGGGCTTTATCTAATTTTTAATAAGTTGTTTATCCTCATTATAATTGTGCATCATTTTCAGTAACATGAATTTTAATTGCATATATCAGTCCCACCGTATCTCTGGTTTCTTTGAATGAGTAAAGGATATCATTCAACCTATATAATAATACTTCCCTTGCTTTGCACCTTGCCGTTGTTATCTCTAGCAAACTGTCCTTTCAGAAGTCTGTATTCAAATTGCCTTATCGGCAAGATATTTGGACCTTGTTTGAAACTCATCCAACTATTAACCATTATCTCTTTTTGCTTATACCCTTATATTTGTCATAAAGCTCATTAATTATGATTTGCAACTAAGGAATTTGAGCAAGGATCATTATCAAAAAAGATTTTGTCCATTGTTTTTAATTTACTTGGCATTCAACAAAATTAGTAAGGGGTTGTTTTAATTTATTTTAACGAAATATATTTTATTTTGTATTATCTTTCATTTAATTTCTCACTAAGTACTAAAATTCAGCTATTATCTTTTACTCTTTTTTTCATGTGGATGTACAGTCGAACCTCCTATATAACGAACCTCTATTTAATGATATTTTCTATTTTGAGAACTTTTCTCTGGAACCAAGAACATTTTACTACTTTTTTTCTAAAATAACATCCAAATAGTGAAGTGCATTTTCTATGCAACGAGCTTTTTCTCTTGCAATTCGATTTTTTTCTCCCTTTTTTAAAATATTTCAGATTTCAGGACATTTTTTCAATCATTATCTCTTTTAGCACATTTTATGGTGATCAATGATCTTGAACTGGTATTACCAGGTGCCTAATTCACATAGAACAATGAAATGGTCATAATTTTCAAACAAAAAATTCAAATAAAACTGACAGATTTTATCAGTAATCAAATTTAGACACGCATGTGGTAGTGTATGCTTAAAATTAGTGGTTATAAAATATGTACTTTTAAAATTACTCGTAGGCTTAAAGTTCCAAAATGTTGTTAGAAAATTCATTAGTTTTAACATAAAATTATTTTTTAAAGGTAAAATACAATCTATTCCTGGACAATGTCTTTTTTTTTCCCTGTTTTTCTTGTAGATTTCTTTTTGATGGGTAAGATATATAAATTGAATAGATATTAATTTTCAAAAAAGGTGAGAATAATTACTTTTTTAAATAATATATTGTTTTTATGAATTTTAAATTGGTTTTACGAGGGTTTTAAAATATATTAAAAGTTGAATCTCTATTTAATTGAATTTTGCATATAACGATTTTTTTTCATGATTTAGTGAGATCGTTAAATAAAGGTACGACTGTACATGAAAATTTCGTTTTTTATGATTAGAATACAGACCTGTATTTGTTAGTGTCTAATTTTTTTCAAAGTTTTGAAATTTGAGACAAATAACATTATTTAAATGTGATTTTCTCTTAATATTTCTATTGAATTAAATTATTGCTCTCTTTCAGTTAATACGTATTCTATGTAATTAATTTTTGATAATATAGAAAATACTCACTCTAAATTTTATTTTAAAAAAAACAGAAGTAGTACTTTTAAATCTTCGCATCAATGAAAAAAGAAAAAAATATTAAACGTATATTTTCATATAAAAAATAGAAATATTGAAAAATAGCATTCAAATCAACTTTACGTATAAAAAAAGACTTGCATTGAAAAATGAGAAACAGCAAGTAACTTAACATCTGAAATTTAATCTAACATTAGTTAATAAAAACTGATTTTATTCATTTCTGATCGCTCAGAATTCAAATTAAGCAATTATTTTATGAAATATCCCCATGAAAATGCATCAAGAATTTTTATTTTTTTCAAATATTGACTCCTCTTTGTTTGAATAAACTAATGCTGATTCGTCTTGAGTTTTTCCAGAAGATGTTTAGATTCAATGTTTCATAAAGAATTAATAAATGCATATTTTTTTGTTTCCATTAATGCAATGAACTTCAGTATTTTTATTCGATTTGGTTTGCATTAATTTATCCTAAATAAATATACGCTACTTAATTATAATTATTTATTGAAAACACAAGGGAAAAGATGATCAGTGCAAACAAACCAAAAAACACATTTTACATCTACATCATTATGTATGCTAATTGTTGTGTTGTTGTGCATAGAAACTTGTTAGAAATAAACAGCTACATTGTGCTCAAAACGATGAAAATGATTTAAAATAGAAAGATTGTCTTTGCTTGTATATTGTTAAAGATATTTTAAAGCTTCAAATAAGAGTAAGCCATTTTCTTCATTTAAGCAATTTTTCTAAGAATTTGCTGTAAGGAAAAAAACTAAAACTTATTTAGAAAACAATTTTATTTGAAAAATAACTTCTTCATATAAGTCAGATAATTCCATATATTTACTTGAAAAAGCAAATAAAGGTCAATTGCTTAGGGTTCTTAAATAAAAATTTATGAAGAATATTTTAATGAACTGATTTTCAAAGTGTTATAACGGATTGAGGTCTCTTTTTATTATTTGATCGAATATTTGAGATAAAATAGCTTGAAAAGTGTTTCTGGAGCTCTTTTACTGCTCTCCAGAGCGCACTATCTTACAAAGATAAGTTTTGGGATGTCGTAATATAACTTGCAAGAGTAATGGATTTGTCCTACAGGTATTCCCTTTGCTATTTATTATAACATTCCATTTGTTCTTCTTTGCACGTTCTTGTCCTTAAATATGGGCCCTTAGGAGCCCCTTGAAGTACTTCATTAAAAAATAATGGATCATTGCAAAATATATATTTCTATTTTCACTTCTGTGTAGCAACAGATCTATGATTTCATGTAATAAAAGAATTATTCTTTTTAATATATACTTACAGATTATTAGCCTGAGAATAAATATCCAAATAATTTTTGAGATTTAAAGGTTTCATTCATTAGGACTCATTTAATATCGTACAAGTATAATTTTCGGAATAATTGTAAGGTTTTAGCGTGCATATGTTTATTCTGTTAAAAGATACACTGTCAAATATTTCACAAACTCAGTACTTATTGTAAATGTTATACAGCTTCATTCAAAGATTTAAGAATTGCGAATAATATATGAAAGAGTGGCAAAATAATACATATATGGTGACGTAAAATTCAGCTTCATTTTGATTTAAAATTATAATTTAAAAGCAAGCTACATAACGCTATAATTTTTAACGGCTATAACTCTTTGTAAAGTGAAAATTTCTGGAAATTAAATTAAGATATTTTATGATTTTATTCAAATTTTTTCTTAAATCATTCAGTTTCAATATTTGATCTTAAACCACTTTTTTTCGGTTTATCTAAGACTTTATTAATAGCATTTCTTCGAGAAGATTCAACCATAGTTAGAAAATTAATATAATCTTCTCACTTCAGTTATTCTAACAGAGCATGTGATTTAAATCAATTAAATTATTGTAAGATAGTTAAATTGAGGAATTACAGCCACTTTTTCTAAAAACAAACATTTACACTTAATTTATAATAATATACGTTTGGCTCCTTTTAGATTCAGTTTATTTAAAGCTCACTATTTTCATCAAAATAAATTTTCTTGCTGATTCCCCACATTTGAACAAAAAATAATGCATTTATATTTGATTCATCAAAGTCATTTTCGTTACAGATTTATCTTACACAAAGTCAGAGATCTAGCGATTTGAATTAATCAGAATTTTTGAAAATTTACATCTGTTGATTAAATAAAAATTAAAAGAATAAATTTAAAAAAGAAATTTCCTAATTATTTTCTCGTAAAATTTAGGGGAGAGAATATTTTTTTCGTAATGATGAGGTATAAAAAATATAAATAACGTGTAATGAAATCGTAATATATAACTTGCAACAAATGTTATACTAATAATATGATATTATAAGCACTATATAACATTGAAATAAAATAATTATGGTTTCATTCATCAACAGTACCATTAGTCATCATTCCGAATGTTAGATCGAAAATAATTCGTGATGTAGGCATAACTTCAAGTGAAAACTATTCGTCGAATGTCTGCAACCAAAATCATAAAAGTTGATGACTCAAAACCAATCACTTTGTGGGTGATTTGGACGCGATTCGATGCATAGCCTCATGATCTGGTGTAAATGAGATGATACCTTGACTACTCTCCATGACTAACGATCTACGTCATGCGCTACATCAACTAAATCACTTAACGTACTAATATTGCTGTAGTCAAAGCAATCATTATTATGCTCCTAAATAAATAATTCTGCCAAGTGAAACTCTTGATTTAGGAAATCACTAACTTTTTCATTTCTCCTATTTATTTTTTTTTAAAATCATTCAATAATAAAAAGATTTTATCAAATCATCTCTTGTTGAATTTCGAATGTGAAGGAAACACATTTACTGATATCTGCATAAATCTTTGCCATACTTAGCCCAGTAAAGACTGGTTTTAATGCACAGTGCTTCTGTAATCCGTGTAGTATTCGGAAATCTTTTTTTATGGTACAAACAAACTACAAAGAAAATTGGTTATGTTTACCTCTAAATCTGGAAAATAGTTACATTTATTGGGAATCTCAAAATCATTGTTTTATGTAATCATTTTTTCTAAGAAATATTTAAATATTTCAATTACTCGTGTATGAAAATTCGTTTCGACGCGTGTTATGATTTTGTAATGTTTATCAGTAATAAGATATTATTTGTAAATTAAAAAAATTTGTATTATATATTTTAAAAAAACAGAAAATTTTGGAAACTTTCAAAAGTTAAAAAAGTGTTTGCAGGTAATTAGTTTCTTAATCACACTATTTTTGAAAATATTTGGGTGATTGATATATTCTTGTCCATCACCCATGGCTTAGTGCAAAGGCTTCTCAACATTCTTTTCATTTAAGCCCTTGACATACAGTTTTTTAAAATGTCTCAGATCTGTTAATTTTCTCTCGAGTTGTAAAAATGTGGGCAATTTTTTCAACTAAATGTAATTCAGTCATTTTAAATTTCAATACTTGAATCATTTCTATTATTTTCTAAGAGAAATTATTCAGTTAAATTTTTAAAATTTATTCATATCTTTTAAAACCATAAACCCATTAAAATATAATTTTTTAAAAAAAATTCTACTATACATCAAAATATAGTGCTTTGAAATAAAATATTTCCCCCAAATTTTCTTTCCATTGGTACGTACTTAAAACTTTTAATCTGGAGTTTAAAAAAAATTTTAACCTGACGAGGCTATTAATTGTCATAATTAACAGCCTTAATTGTTATAATTAATTTGAGCTACATTTTATAACTGGTAAATTTTTAAAATTAATTCTAGATATCGGCAATTTTAAAAAAGATTAATTCCTTTGTTAAGTTTATTTTTATTTGCTTATTTTTTATTTTAACTTTTTATTATAAAACCAACAAGATACCTTAATACGTGTATGCTCGGTGACACTTTTTCCATTCCTTTTTATTTCAATTGCAAGTAAAGTTTTTAAGTTTAAATTGAAGTTATCCAATTAATTCCATTTTCTATCGGTATATTATTAATATTTTTTGCAAAAATTAATATATATGGTTGGAATCTTAGTTAAAAATACAGTTATTATTTTAACGTGAATCTTTCTGATATTACTTTACTCGGAGTTTATAGAATGATGGCAGAATTTTTTTTCTAGTCAGAAGGATAAATTATATTTCACTTATGATTTATATATAAGCAAGACTTTAGATTTATACGTATACCTACTACAATTGCTTGAAGCATTTTTAATTAACCATTTTTTTAGAAATAATTTTCCATAATGCTACATGACACAGCTTGTGAGTTTCTTCTGTAAAATAACTGGCTGTAGTATAATTTTGAGGGATTATATTTAAATTTTAAAAAGGCATGAATAAGAAATAACAGAAAAATTAACTTTTGGAATTTATATTAAAGGGACATGGTACGATTTATTCAAAAATAATTGATTTAAAGATTTCAAAAACATTTTTGGTTGTCCCTTATGTATAAGCATTATGTAAAACAGTTCTTGTGCTCAAAATACCCCCAAAGAGATAATCATTTTATATTTTAAAGATAAATTTTTAAAATTATGAAGAGATTTTAAAATGCTACTCCTCCCACAATAATTGAGATACACACATGTAATTTGATTTAGAAGTACGTTTAACTATGTATAACAAAAGTTGGCATGAGTTTTGTGATAACAGGATTGATATTTGTAAAACAGTTTTTTCCATGTGAAAGCTTATTGAAAATTCCTTAAGAAATGCATAAATTCTAAATTCAATTATTGTTTAAAAAAATAAGTATTGTTTTATTTAAAACTGCATATCAACCTTTATTACATGCATTAATAAGTACAGTTAGAAAAAATATCGAAGCATTTGGCGCAATAAGAAGAAGTCTTACCATCTTAACCCTTTATCTACCGCATTATGATTTACTGCAGTTTTTTTCATGTAATATTTTTTTTGAATTGAAAATTAAGGGATATACATAAACAAAATACTCAACTTTGGGAAATTTAATTAATTAGAGCTAATTAATTAATTAAAGATATTCAGCTGTAAAATTTAAATTTAACACGGTTCACTTAAAAAAAAGTCAAATCTTTTTTCCTAAGGCCTTCATTAACTTTACCAAAAAAAATAAGACATTTCCCTTTTTGACATTAACTTTTTTTTTCAAACAAAAATCCCCAACCTTCGAAACCGCTAAAAAACGCCATCAACTAAAAAAAGCAATTTCTGCTATAAAACTTTTCCCCCCTTCCCCAAAAAAAATACCACCCAAAAAACCCGTGCTCCCCTATATTTTGGGAAGAGGGGGATTTAAAAAGAATTCCTGCAAAATATCGTCAAAATATTCGAAAAATGGAATTCTATGTGTTTTTTAAAATTAGGGTACTTAAAAGTTTACCGTTTTTTAAAAAATTAAATGAAGACAAACTAGCTATTTTTTCTTTCTGAGATAAATCAGCTTAAAATTTTTATTTGCCATTGGGATGTGAAACGAACACTAAAGTTATAATAACTCTCAATTTTTTAAACTTAAAACATTCAAATTTCGCGAGATTATAGAAAAATATATAAAAAATAATTTAGTCTAAGAAAATTTTATTTGGTTTTTTTTACCGATTTTTGTCAATTGAATCATACTGTGTCCCCTTAAAAATATTTGATAACTTTTTAATGAAATAAAGCAAGTTGTTTTCAGAATGAGTGTACCCAAAGCTTTTTTATACCAACACAAAACGACATAAATTTATTTAACACATTACATGCCACAATCAGATTTTACGTTGGATACTCTATTCTTTTTCTTTTTCGAGGGCAATTAATAGTCATCAATAAAAATTCCTGCCGAAATATGTCACGACATGCATCAATTTGTTTGATTACCTTTTAAGTACAGTCTTTTGAGGTCATCTTTCATTATCTTGTGGAAATTTTCTATCGTCTTTGCAAGAAACATTGGAACGGGTTGTCCCCACGGTCTGTGATTCTATGAAAGAAATATGGTGAGGTTTCAACGAACTCAATTACATCTTAATGAGCTCATCTATACATTATCACCTCAGTGTGGGTGCGGCAAGATCATGCAATTAATCATCAAAGGTAGAGACTCTCTTTCTCTGTATTTTATTCAACATTGTCATCAATTTATTGTGCCAAATGTAAGAAACTTTTCTTTACAATCACTGATAGTTTGAGGAATGAGTACATTAAGATATGTGTGAGAAATATTCATATGAGAAAATTATGCAATTAAAAACAATCAACTATGAAAATAATATTGCAATATCCGTAGATAATGATGCTAAAAAAGGATTAAAATATACTTAGTATTTTCTCGGATTTATCTATTTTATTGCATACTTTGTCGGACCCTGCGGTTGCTGGTGAATTTGGATACACAGACTCAAAAGACATTTTATTTGATTTTCAAATCAACAGATTATTTAAGCTAGGGGTCTTCAACCTGTGGCCCGCTGAAGGTGCCCCCACATTTGAAATTGAGGCAATTTCAAGAAAAATTTCCTTGGCAGCTTTTTATCGTAAAAACATTTTTTGTCTATTCTTGATATTTAAAACATTCCATTTGTTTGCTTTAAATCCATTTCAGAAAAAAAATATTCTGAAAATGACGAATGTTTCAAAAAAATTTCACTGCACAGTAAATTTTTTATTTCCATTTAATTTTGTTGAAACCAATATATATATATATATATATATATATATATAAAAAAAGTGAAATAAAATAAAAAGTGAAGTACTAGAACCACGTGCTAAAGCAGGAAGAAATTGGGAATTCACCAGACATAACAAATGTAGATAAAAAAAAGTCTTTGACTAACGGGAGACCTATTAGATTTCAAGGCTGGGTTGGAAATTTTCCGGGACCATTTAAAAATTTTAAAAGGGGAAAAAACCCCGTTTTCCTAATACAACACGGGAAAAAAAACCAAAAATATATTAAAATGAAATTAAGAAAGAAACAAAAAGAATCGCTCAAGGGGAAAGGGGAAAAAAAAAAAAATTTTTTATAGAAAAATTAGGGTAAAAACATATATTAAACATTATATATATATATATATTTTTGTTTATTTTTTTTTATATTAAAAGGAAGGTTCCCTTCAAACTAGTTTAACCCCCCAAATTTGGTCCCAAGTCCGAAATTTATTCTATCGCTGGGTTTTTTTTTTAGTTCCTTTTTGTAATTTTTATAGTTCCCTTTTTTTATTTTTTTTGATCTTCATGTTTTGCTTTTTTATTTTTTTTACTTATTTCTTGTTATGTTCATTTCTATTATTTCTGGTTTTGAAATATTATCAAACTTTTTTTTTTTTTTTTTTTTATAAATTTTTATATATATATATATACAAATCTCTAACAGCATTTCTTCTCTTAGAATCAGTATTATAGTCTTGTAAAACAAATCATTTTCTATATTTTATACATTTTCTGATTACATTATTTTTTGCCAGATTTAAAGCCTATGGATCTTCGAAAATTTTTTTAATTTGACCCTCGGGAATAAAAGGTTGAAGACCCCTAATTTAAGCGATGGGAGCCGTCAGCTTAATTATTAACTTATATATCAATAATAATTATTAAATTATGTCCTTTGTCGATAAGATCCAATGCAATGCTACTCTTTCTGACTTGACAAAATATCTTTTTCCGTGAAACGTAGGATCTCATTACTTAAACTCCGATATCTCACTTCAATTATCATAACTCTAACTTCAGTATCAGCCTGATCGACTACCTCTTTCTCTCTCTTCACTTGACTTTAAATAGTAACTGACATTTTCATAAATCACGGCTCCCCTCAAAAGCGATTTTATAATCATACAACAGTCAAGAATTATTCACAAGAGGATTAGTAAAAGACGCCAACAGGACCCGTTACAACTTAACTACCTATAAATATTGTATTGTGATAGTAGTATATAAGAAAAGGCATACCTTTAACATTACTATTCAGATATTGGCATCTGATTTATTTGAATTCACAGAATCAAAATATTTTGACGTAGTGACAGTTAATAAATATATACACTATAATATTATCTAACACAAGCATTATGTTTCACACTAACTAAAACACAGTTTATTCATTTAATCATTCAAAAGTAATGAAAGCTTATAAACAAATAATCATTAAACATATTTTCATATTATTTTGAAGTTTTGTTTCCTAAAAACTACCTAATTAAAACGTAGACCTAATGCTTAAAATACATTGAATACATTAAAATCTTCATTGTAATTTATGCTTCGTTTTATATAGTTTGAGCAAAATTATTATAGAATTTTTTTTGTCTTGAAGTTAATCTAAAAGTACTTTTCCATTTACTTTGCACTTCAAAGATTAATCCTTGTTTTGTTATCATCTGCATATGTAATAAACTATTCGCATACAAAAAATTATTTTTAAAAATCTTATAATAAAAATCTTATACTATCCTCCAAGCTTTTTCTAGTACAATAAAAGAATATATATATATATATATTTCTTTTCCTTTTGAATTTCAAAATAAGTAATTTTTCTTTTCTTCTCTTCAGTGGCTATTTTCCAAGTTTCCTATCAAAATAAATATTAGTTTCTAGTTTTGAAACTAATAATTATAATACTCTTAAGAAACTATATAACATTTTTAAATCAATTTGGTAACAATTTAATGAAGTGTTTATTAAATTTTGCTTAATTGTGGTAGAAAAGATAGAACATTTTATTTAGGCAGAGAGAGAAAAATTACATTCGTGGAAATTTAAAACGTATTTTGAAACAATTTCAAAATAGAACTTAATATGATACTTTATAAATGGTACCTTATTGCTAAAACAAATAAAGTCTATCAACATATTATTAATATAATAACATATTTTCACCCAAACATGAAAACCTACACTCCTTTGAAATATATACAACTATATGCAATTAGTGAAATATGCATTTAACTGACTGCATTGATTTGATTTGCAAAAACACATTATTTATGTCGTCGAGTTTTACTTTTAATCTACTGATTTATTTTACAGATAATAAATACTGAATTTATCTATACTAAAAAATTGCCATTAATATTTCTACTAAAACAAAAAAAAATTGTGCTGTGTGTTAATTAAAATACACAGGAAAAAATTTGATTAACTGCATTAACTATCCTTTATAAGTCGTTTATCGTAGTAAAAAAACTATTGTTACCACCTCTGAAATAGTTTCTTAAGAGACTTATTCTACTTTCTTCACACTACATGATTGAGATCTCTTTTTGTCTAGATTCTTCTCTTTTTACTTCTCGATGAATGAAGGGGAAAAAAAGATCTAACTTTTTTTCCAACCCAAAGGTGAAAGACTGAGACTTGCGTGCTGTCATTTCAGTGCCCTTACTCAAAATGCAGAGCATTATCCACAGTCTTGATGCTGAAACACCGGGTCCATCTAGGAATTCTTTCGAAGAAATAGGTGGGCAACTTCGTTGCGTGAGAGCTGCGATGTCAATCTTAACAACGGGGGTGGTTGATGTAAAACATTATCCCTCGCATCAAGACAATCGATTTAGGTTTATTTTTATATTTTTTATCGGTTTTCTTTTCACCGTTCAATCAGCCTAAGACGTGATGTGTCTGGCGATGGTTTTGGACTTTGTCCATTGAAGTCATCTGAGATTAATAAAATATCATACATCATATAATGGCTTTAGTGGTCAAATGTACTTTTTAACTTTATTTCAGAAAAAAAATGACTTTATTTTTTATATATACATAAATATATTATTTCTTATATACTTATGGGACAAATGGTTTGCATTTGAACAGTATTCTTACGTATTCGTGCACATATCACCATGTACGAATGCATTAACTGATACTATTGTTATTGTTAATTGATACTATTGCTGAGGTATTAATTGATACAATTCAAAACAAAAGAGAGAAAATTTGAAATTAAAGACGCTCGCAATAAATATTTTCAAAGATATTGCTATACAAATGATAGTTATTTTTATTACTCTTGTGAAAATTATGAGGAAATACACAATATATGGCTTTAATGATGAATATGATTTTCAATCATAGTTTTAAAATACATCATATCACACACACTTTTGCATAGAAATTTTTACATTAATCATAATGAAATTATTCTTTTCAACCTGACTATCTTATTAAAAGAGTAAAAGGGAATTCAGTTATATGAAACCTAAGCCTTATTTTAAGTGAGAATGTATGTATTACCTAATAAAAGCCAAAATTAATACAGTATACATATGCACAATTCTGTGTAAAATCCCTTAAATGTTTATTTATTTATTTAAAGATACAATACAAATACAAAAAAAAAACAATTACAATATAACTCTAACAAATTATTTCAAAAACTCTGCTTTTAAATTACATAATTTACAAATGTAAACGCAAACATAACAGATAAAATGAACAGACACGAAAAACAAGCGAATTGAACAATTCAAAAACATCAAACTTTCATATTACGGCTTTTTAATTATAGTTTCTGTTTTTTTTGGGGGTTCGTATTTCATATCAAGTATTCGTAAGACGTGTCTTGTTTCTCCTATAATCCTAAATGTCAAAATAAGGCTTAAAATTAAGCTATGACGTATATATTGCAAATTTCTTTCGTATTCTTATTTTGTAAATAGAAACGCAGCCACCATTCAGTTATCCTAATTTACATTATTTCAGATAAGCAAAATTATATCTCACTTTCAATGACAATAACTCCAGTTTGTTATTCTACGGATGGATTAAATATTGGGCCAAAGTAGGGTAAACTACTTCAGTAATTTTTATTTATATTTAGTAATCAAATTGTAATTTACTTTTAATATTGCAATTAAACAATTAATGTATGTGAACACATATTTTGCCAATGATGTAAAGTATTAACGAAAATGTAAACTTAAAAATAGTTTAAAATAAACCATTAAGCACATTAAGATTTAAATACCATTTATATTTATATTTCATTTATTAAATAAATAATTTAACATCTATTCATAGATAATTTTATAATGATAATTCATAGATAATTATAATGTGTTAATCGTGCTTGTTTAAATTTATATTCTGATTTTATGAAGTAAACGTTCAGCTTTATTTCATAAGAATTTATATTTTCCTAATTTTTATTTAATTTAAAAAATTCATTTATTTTTATGCAGCTTGTATTAATTGAAATTTCATGTTAAAACGTTCCACCAAACGTAATTCACTTTCTTTATGGAAAACAAACATAAATGTATTTAATTTTATTTATAAAGAAATTAATTACAAAGATGATTAACATAATTTGAGTAAAAATTTAATTAATCAATCAATGCTATTTATTAGATAAAGATAACTGTAACAAAAAAATCAACAATATTTCTTATCCTCTTAAATTAATTTTAAACCTAAATATCACTGGAACAATCTCGCAAAATTCAGTTGCAATGTAATTTTGCAATATATATATATATGGTTAACTATTATCTGCTATTGAGATAGAAATCATTACAGAACAGTAAAAATAAATAAAGCATACAGAAACAGATATTAGAATTTAAAAAATGGTATCGGAATTTAAAACAGGTATTAGAATTTTAAAAATGATATTAGAATTTAAAAAAAAGATATTAAAATTTGAAAAAAATATATTGTATTTAAAAAAAAGATATTAGAATTTAAAAAATATGGATAGTAAATATAGCAGTATTATAAACATTGCTGACTTAGGACAGCTCTCATATATAAAATAGTTTATATAAAAGTGGGGTTTAACAAGTTTTCTAGCTATCCAAAATTTCCCTCTTTCTGTTTATAATACTGAGCAAAATCCTATTGAAAATAACGGATAGAAATTCTAACTCTATAACAAGAAATAGGTAACTTACCTAAAATTGCATTCAAAAATATATATTATTGATGTTATTGTTATACCAGTAAATATTATCATTTCATAAAAAATAAATTCCTAAAATATAAACATTTCTTGTAAATTTATATTATAACTTATTTCATAATTCTCAGTCAATAATGAGTATCAGCCCTTACACGTAATATTAAATTATGTCTGGGGAAAAATTTTATATTTAACAAGCGCCAGCAGATTTATTCAAATTATCTTCCGTTATTTTACTCAAGAATTATATTTATTATTAGGATGTGAAGCATTAGCCGTATTATTTAGATTGAGAGTATACTCGAAGACAAATGTGGCGTAGAATTGCAATGTATGTATTGCAATGTATATTCCACAATTCTATATTTCTATAGAATCATGTCTCCTATATAAGCGCTCTTACAGCAATTATATTCTCTATTATTATGAATGAAACTAAGAAAAGAAGTATTTTTAAGTAAGAGCTCAACTAATAACAATCAATCTATAATGCTACCAGGGCTCAAAATATTATTTAATTGTCATTGCTGCTTTCACTTTTTATAAATATTTTCCTTTTTGTGTTTTGCTTCATTTCTCTATTCAATTTAACTTTAAAAAACGTTTCTTTAATGCTTTTTCATTATAAACATAAATGAAATAAATATTTTTTTTTTACTTTTTGACCAAAAATGAACAACTGTTAACACTATTCCTCTAAAACATACTTTTAATATTTCCTTTATAATAAAATATATGTACACATGTTAATATGCTATTTTTTTTCTCATATACCTTAGATACATTAGACAGATTTTTCAAAACAAAAAGCATGCCAGAAAAAGATACAAATACATTAAATGAGAAAAGTAAGAAGTTATTCATAGCTTTTGTTTACCATTGTTTTATTGACTTAGTAATAAAGAGACAGTTTTCTGTCGAACATAGTTTTATCAATATTAAAAGGATAAGATATTTCTTGCTCACTATTCTACCATGAATATTTAATTTTAGATTCTTCGTAAGAGATCTTCGAGACTCTTTTAAAGAGCACTGTTCGGAAAATTGTTTGGATCATCGCCAAAAAAAATGAGTATATGAATCATTTTTGTGAGTAGATGCATTGCTATGTAATCTATTTCTTGCAGGAAAGTTTACATGAGGAATATCAAATCAAAGCGGAAAAAGTAATACAACGCATAACCACTTCTTACAGAACATAAATGAAAATCTTTTTCATTAAGTGTAAGAAATTACGATTTCTTACAGTATCTTGAGTTGCTAAATGAAAAATTATTTCTACTAAAGAAATATTTTCAATTTAGTGCTTTTGAATTCCATATTTGAAAGGAAAAAAATACATACATGAAAAAATGTGATGGCTTTGAAGATAAAATTAAGAAATTTAGAGAAACGTTATAACACATTCGATGCTAAATGAGTACTCATTGCTGAATGATTACTACGGTAGTTTTTATACTGTTTTATGTCTATTTAAAGATGAAAAAGCTTGATAAGATTCTTATTTCTGAACACAACATGCAAAGAAGATTAGGAATATTATAAGATACACACAAGGAAACTCTTTTAATTCTCCATTATCCATCACAGGAATGGAAATCTCAAGTGCAGTTTCAAACTTTTGATTATCAAACTCAAATGTAATAAAATGCAGGGATGAAGTCCGTAATGCAGAGAGCTTCTGCTACCATTCTATTCTCTTACGGTACTGTGCTAACATGGACGTACATTCAGAACAAATGAAATTAAAATGCATTTTAATTTTTATTGTGTTCTTAAATAAAGCCGTAATGATAACGAGCAATCTAAATATGCAAATTAAATTTGCAAATCTATACGTCTCCTATAAACTTCTACTTCAGGGAAACAAAAGATACTAAGAGATGTGAATTACGTATATATTGCAACTGTTATTGAATCTAAACCTAGATAAGTCATAACGTTATCATAATAAGCGGCTATTCAACAGAAGTATGATATCTCATTGCCTAAACTCTCCTGTAATTTCTGCATTTTGTCCAACTATTATATTTCTTGTAGAGTAATTTAGAAAAGGAACCACATAAAGGAAAACAAGCCCATTATATTTGTCTGAAGGCTTGGCGTTATCGAAGGAATCAAGGAGAGGAGTTTTCAAGTCAAGTAGGTTAAGATGGAGTCAAGTCAAGATGGCAAGAAGGTGTCAAGAAATCAATTTAAGGTGTCAAGAAATCAATTTAAGGTATCATGAAATCAATTTAAGGAATCAAGGAGTCAAAAGGCAAAAAGGTGTCAAGAAATCCATTTAAGGACTCAACAAGTCAAGGAGTCAAGTCAAGCTGTTTACATACAAACTGTTTGTAAACAGCTGCTGAATGAAAAACATCTGTATTCCAAGCGACCATGAGTTCGGGTATCATTGACGTTGTCTCACAAAAGAGCTCAGTTAAAGTGGGCTCTGAATCATGTACATTGGGCACTACAGCAATGACCCAATTCATCAATTTTGTTCTGATTTTCCAAGTCCTCATTTTGTATAAACAACGATTCCCGAAGAATATGGATCTGGAGAATCCTTGAAACTCAATTTTAAGCTCACAATATTGCTGAAAAACACAGATACAGCTGGTGTCATTATTTAGACAAGGATATCAGTTGGGGGCTGAAATGATATCCACGTCTTTCATCCCGGATCAGAGGCAGCAGTTATTCATCGGGATTAATCCCGATGAATAACTCATATGTTGTTCCATATCTGGCTGCCAAGAGCCCTGATGCTATGTTTAGGGACGATAACGCAAGAGAACAAAGAACTCGCATTGGCAACGAATGCATGGAATGTGAAACACTGCTTCCAATGGAATGGCTAGCCCGTTTGCCCAACTTGATCCCAGTAAAGCAAGTCTGGGACATGTTCTAGAGAGACCTCTATCCTCTTAGTGCAATTCTTCCCTAAACCTTTATGACTTGACTACATGTCTTCTTCGAGAATGGGCACAGATCCTATAAAGTGTGATCTACGACATGCTTTCAGATATCAATCGTCGCTTCCGAGTCTGCATCTATAGTAGAGATGGCCACACACCTTACAGAAAAATATTTGCGACTAAACATTTTTTGCAAATTTAGGGACAGTATTGTTTATACTGCTTGTTTGAAAACTGATTGTAGTTTTTCTATTTTATTTTGCGTGGCTTTGCTCTTTCTTTTGTTCAACAACCTGTGAAAATTCCCCTGTGTTTCAAGAAATGTTTTTATTTTATTAACATTTTTCTGTTTATTGCTTATTTTTGAGACTGTGTGTGTGTGTATATATATATATTTGTACAGTTAAACTCATAAAATATAAAACAAAATGTTGAAAACTTTTTTTGCCACAAATTATGTGTATTAACAATGCGAAGAATTGACACAATTTTTAAAGCGAAGAAAATTTATAAGGCTTGTTTATTTACCAAACAAACATGCTGGTAATATATTGAGGAAGCTCATAAAATCTTTGTCGATTTCATTAATTAAAAATTATAATTGGTACTATTTCTGTATGAAAAATTTCGTACATTAAAATTATATTTGGGCAAAAACCCATTATTCGGATAGTGTAACAGAATTCACATTGTATACGTGTTCCTTAAAAAAATAGAAATTAAAAAGACTGTAAAAAGAACTCGTTTTATCCAGGAAACTTATTTTTGTCTCTGAATAACTTCCTCAGCAGATAATGTATCTGTATTTGCGTATTTGTTTTATGTTTAAAGACTATTTTATATATTTATTCTTTTTTTTAATTTGGAATAAAATTAATAATGTATTATAGATGAAGATGCAGAAACGAAATTTTAAATCCTATCTTTCTCTGAGACGAATAAATTACTTAATTTAATTAATAAAAAAAAATGTAAATGCATTAGATTTTTTTTAAATTAAGATTATGCATAAAGGTATACATAGCAAATACAAACAAAAGATGCTATTAATTTGATTTTTTGTTAAATTTTACATAGCTCCATTCAATTAACAAAGAATAAGGAAATTTTAAAAAGAACTTCCTTAAAATAGATTCGTTTTCATGTTCCAAAATTAAAATTTAATTAATACTACTTGCAACAATCCTTTCATGAATTCAGCATAGTACAGTTTAATTTACACTCGTCTCTAAGCAGCTGAGTATCATTTTCTTCAACTTTATTAAAAAGCAATGAACTGTTCTTGTTTCAAAATCTATTAAATGGTGCTTAAATTCAGTACTGGGATTTCATTTCACTTTTCAAGCGTTTGAACTTGCTTCATTCAACTCATCCTTGATGAATTTCCCATTCTATTAAGTACGTAGAGGATCTCATTGAATATCTTAGCAAATGAGGAAGCAAATTACCTGCAGGGGTCTAAAATTTAATGATCCCAGTAGAAAAGTCAAAAGAGTTTGATTTTACTTCTGAACGTAGGAAATCGAAAAGTCAGAGCGCGTAACGCGTTAAAAGAATGACACTTTAACTCTTATCTTCGGCATGCTTCAGAGAAATTCATCTAATTTAACAGCCCCCAATAGGCTTGTATCTACAACGCATCAAAAAGATACTCTGTTACTACTCTTTTCGGCTATTTCTTTGAAGTTTTAACAGTTCTTTCACCTTTTTGTATATTTTTTTTCTTTGGTGGGGGCGAGAGTCTTTTTTATCCTCTCTCTTTTCTGATTTATGGATGGTATGGTGCTTCTTTCTCAGAGAACACGATCATTCGCCTCTAGGTCTAACAATTGTTGTTCTTTCTTTTTTTAAGACTTTAGAAGTGTAAAGTCCCTGTCGAATATTTTGTTTTGAAATAAGATCGTTTGTAAAAAAACTCTGCTGTTCATTTTTGTGCTTAAAATCACGTGAAAATTAATTCCTTTGAAAAAGAGTGCAATTTGTCATTTATGACGATATATTTTCTGAAAGAAATTAAAAATGAAACATTTATTATATAATATGTAATTATTTAAAATTAATAAGTATAAAACAACTTAAAAGTAATTACACATAAACATTTCATGCTGATCAACAATTTAATTTAATTATCCATGAGAGAGTTCTTACACCATCCTTTGACTAATTATCTAAACATTATGTGTAATGTTAACATTTATTCTTTACGAAAAACGAAAACTTTATAATATTATTTGGAAAAGGCTTTATTGCAGGGATCGGCAACCTTTTAGCTGTTGCGCGTCAAACCAATCTACCAAGGTAATTCAGGGTGCCACACAGTAGTAAATTTTTGAAACAATTCAATTCCCGTGATAATGCATGCAGAATTACAGAATAGAGGTCAATAATTTAGATTCACAGTTTTTTATATATTAACTTTGCATCATTTAAAGATATATCTTAATATAAAAATAAACAGCATAAAATATAATTATTTCTTCAAAAAAATTTTAAAAAATAAATTTGTGCATATATGTATTTTTAAACATATTTATTAAAATAAGAAATAGACAACATAAAATGTATTTCCCTTCATTATAGTTAAATAAAAATTTTAATGCAAACCACCTAGTGCTTGCACCGCTCTACTTTCATAACGCAAAATGAGGGGTATAATGTGTGAATTTCAATTTGGCACGATTTTGAGTTTTCAGTTGTTAAATAATTTCTTTACGGACTCGAGATATTTTTCATATAAGGAAAGAATTTTTAATGTAAATTTATATTTAGAATTATCTTCCAGATTTCTTCGGGGGCTGCGGTAGCCCTGTGGTCAAGGTATCGGATCATGGCAGGCATGTCATGAGTTCGAGCCCAGTACCACTAAAGACCCACCGTGTAGGGCAGCGATGCACGTTAAATCTGTCGAAAGCTGAAACGTCCTCCCGTTGGTGTGGTGTGGTGTGGTAGTTAGGAGAAGGGATGCCAGCTCAGGTGTCGTCCACGTCACTTGACTATAGTTCAAAATTACGTGGTCCGTTGCCAAAAGTCCTCGTGTAGCTGAACAGTGCGACGTTAATATTAACTCACTCACTTCAGATTTTTTCGTAATTCCGTAAATGGCAATATTTCTGAAGATGTTTGTCAAAAATAAGAGGGTCATTACAAATTTATCAACTTCCATTCACTCAAAAATTGACAAATTTATAGAGTAGTACAGAGTGCTACTGAGAATTGTACCGCATGCCACATGTGGCACGCGTGCCATAGGTTGATGAACCCTGCTTTACTGTATGCTAAAATTAAGCGTAGATTAATATAATTCTGCTTTCCAACTTAAAATAAAATAAAATAACATTTTCACTAAACTGTATTATAATAACTATAACTACTTGATATTAACTGTTAGCAAGTTCTTCAAGATGGCTGATAGGATATTTTTATCCGTTTTGATTTTCAAAATAATTTGTTAACGATATGGTTGATTTTGTGATAAAAGTCTGTGAGAAAGCATCATACGTTAATTTGTAGTTTGTCTTAATATTCCAAATATTTTTAAAACATGAAATTTTATTTTAGTTGCAGAAATGAAGAATGCCCTCTTATATAATTTCGGTCTTCTAAATTTAAGATTATTTTTAAAAAATTAGTATTAAGCACTAAAAATAAATATGCCTAAACTACTCTCGAAAACAGAAAATTTAGTTGTTGAACCAATCACTCAAAACTATCATTGTTAAACTTATCCTCAAAATATAAATTATAAAAATGTTTAATCTCTGTAGGTTATAAATTTATAAAAATTCTTATCACAATTCACCATTATCTTCTATCATGGTATTTTTCTACTAATATTTTTAGCCATAATTTCTTTTAAGATCATTAATATCAGCTCTCAACAAGAACTTTCTGCGAAAAAAAAGCATTTTCCTAATATACAAGCTTTTAATAAACGGGATAAATTCATAGAATGAAAAAAAATTCAAATTACTAAGCGAAACAAACGATACTTTGTCCCTATCCAAGCTTCAGAAACTTAATTCGATTAATATCGCTTCTGTTGACACAATCTGTTAATGGAACAATTTTTTTCGTGAGAACACATCACTCCTTTGTTCTCAGTAACAGAAGTTTGTCTAGTACTAGGTCACCCCTTTTCCCTCCGTCATTTGAGACTACAGAGAAAAATAACAGCATACGTGTGATGTACCCAAGATATTAATCCTATAACTTAGCTATATCCAGTTTCGCCAATTTATTTACTCTATTCAGATTTCTTTCTGCTCCATCCCCCCTGTTCCAGGAAAGTTTTTATCCTTTTGTAAGTTAAAGCCCCATTGTATTCAATTATCATTAACAAAAATTGTATCTTTCAAAGAATCAAAGAAGTCTACTTTACTGAAACAATCAGTCAATTATACTTCGAATGAAGTTTCAGTAAAAGGTAAATAATCCTTTTTAATTGAGGTTAAATAATCTCAATGTTGTATTGTTGAGTTGATGGGGTACTAAGAAGGAAATATTAAGCATTTCTTAGAGCTCATCCTCGAATTATCCTAGAAATTAAGAATACGCTGTTAAAAATTTTTTCTTAATGAATTCAACTAAATTATTTGGGGGAACTCAACCGAATATTAGTAATCTGTCAATAGTGTACTCAGTAAAATTTAATTCATGAATTTAAACAATTCAAGAATGACGATTAATAAACTATACTTTATCTGAAATTTTCTACTATATCAGGAATAAATCAATTGTTCCAAAAACCAAACACACAATAAGGATATTTTTAAAAAATACAAAATAAACACATACAAAATCCTGTTTATTTTTAACCCTTTATAGATCTTTTTTTCTAGTGATGATGTGTTAAAATATTTCGGAGATTCAGGTTGATTTAAGATAGGAAATTCATACACACACACACAGCTTATTAAATAAAGTTAATTTGATTTTTAAGACTCCTCTTTTTTTGTGGAAAATTTGTTTACCAACATTTAATGCATGCCGTTGAAAGACATAACATTTTTTTTTATGCTTTTTAGTTCTTTTTACATCTGCATAAACTTCATAACATATTTTGTGAATACTATAATTTGCAAAAAAGAATTGAAAAATGGATGAAATTTATATTTATAAAGGATGTGATGAAGTTAAGAATTTATACATACATATTACTTTCCATGAAATTTATGAAAACAAGAATTATAACTTGTAGTAAATACTACAAATGTATAAAATATGTTTTGTAAATAGATAAAGGTTTATAAAATGCAAAAGGAATTTCAAAATAAATAGTGGTAACGGATGCAGAGATTAGATTAGTAAAGTTGATGGTAAACATACTTCCCGTAACCTTATAAGCGGTTAATATATTTTTATAAATATATCCTACTGACATTCTAAAAATTCTCAAGCTTAATGCAGGAATATTGTTTTTAACATTCTTTGTTGATTTTTTTCGAGTAAAGATCTTTTCTTCTTGGAAGCGAATATTTAATTTTTCATTTAAAAACAATAATTACTTTATTTTTTAAAGTAAGATTAAAAAGTTTTATCAACCTCTTAAAATAGAACTAATCGCAAAAAGTTTTTAGAAAAGTTCAGAAGGTCTTGACTTTACTGCCAATTCTACACTCCAGTATATCTTCACTTTCTAAGTATTCAGCAAACTGAATGTGTGTGTGATATCAGAATTCTTTCGGGAATAAAATGAAATCTATTTCTGGGAAATTCCCTTAAGCAATGATTCCTATGAGCCAGCACACCCAAGAGGAAGAATCTGCAAAGAATAGTAATCTGGGATCTATTTCGGGGAAGGAGTTTTTACAGTTAATGATTTTACTTTTCTAAAAGTATGAGAAATTATATCTCCTACATATTGGAAGAAAATCGATCGGATAGAAAAATTATAACATTTATACTTTCACTCTGAAGTTTTTGTTTTCATTAATAAATAAGAACTTTTCAACACATTTAAAATATGCCAAGTTGTTCTAATCCTAGTTTTTACCCCAATTTAACCCCTTAAGTAGTCACTATTTTTTGCCCAAAATATTCCAAAAAAGGTACATTTTTTATTGAATTTAACTAAGCATAATACTTTAAAGAATGCGAAAATGAAAGAATTTTATTTTAATTTTCAACTTTTTTCACACTGTTTTTTTCATTTTATAATTGTGAAGCACAAACCTCCCTAAATATTTTCTTTTTATAAATACACTAAATATGCTATGAAAAATGTTTCATATAAATTCATATTTTCATTTTCAATTTCTCTTATACTTGCAAAAAAATTTCTTGTTCATACCTCTTTCTCAAATGATTGAAGATTCCGTGTGTGTGTGTGTGCATATATATATTATATATATATGTCAGGTTTGAAAAGTTTAGTTCAAAATTAAGTAAGTAATAAATAAATATAGAGCGAACTCTTTACCATCGGAAAGGATTTTAGTAAATAAATATTTAAAAGGGGTGGACGAGCGCTGACAAAGAAGAATCTTCTCTACATACCGTTTTGCGTCAATTATACCTAGGGGGCCTGTGGGGGGATATCCCGGATTCTAATTTAAAAAATTCTCAGATTGCTCAAAACTCTTTAATCGGGAACATAGTTAAAGCACAGATGATATATAAAAATTCTTTAATTTATAATGATTTTAAAAATTCCCCCTTTTAAAGCTTATATAAAAAAAGGCTATTTCCTTTTTTAATAATCTTAAATATCGACAATGAAAATATTAAAACCAAAAATTTCTATCAGAGCCAGATGAAAAAAAGGCCTGGAAATCTCCTAACTCTTTTTTTCCCCTAACAATTAATTTAGTCACTCTCCGTGTGCGAGTGACCTTTTTATTTTCTAATTTTCTCGTTATTTTATTTTTTTTATTTTTCTTTTAAATTAAATTCCCTCTAAGATCCCACAGGTTAGCATTTTAGACCCTCCCTTTTTCAGTTCCAAAACATAGTGCGAATAAAGTGCCTACTCTCCCAGTCCATGGACCAATCAAACGTTCCTCATCAAACTTCAGGACATTCCCGCCGAAACCTAAGATAAAACCCTGACTGTTTCCTATAGCCATGCCTCCTTGCCACGATCCCACAACCAATCAGGACACTCTCTCCCAGCCAGGCCCTTCCACATCAGGCCACATGCACATTTTCGATATGGGATGGAGGAACGCTTCGCGTTCCATTTCCCAGAGACGTCAGCGTCAGCGTGACGAAAGAACGCATACTCGAAAAGGCTTAGCTGGTGACTCTTGTCCGAAGTATTGTTAATGTTCTACTCGGTTGAGCGCCAAAGGGCCACCATGTAGGATTTTATGTGATTGAAGCGAAATAAAGAAGTTATTAAAAAGATGATGCCTTCCTCATTTTACCAGCAGGCCTGGGGCCTGACATATATATATATATATATACATATATATATATATATATATACATGCACAATTTGAAGCATAGTGTAATACTAAGTCTTAAATTGAAATGGGGGCAAAGACAATATCTGGTTTTTTTTATTATCTTTCCAATTTCATTTCTTCTCAAGAACAATCTGCTCATTGCCTAGCTAGTACCTGTTCTTTATTGAATATTTTCAAAAATCTTAATTCCCGACTTCACCATAAAGAAGAGCCCGAAAGAGAAGTATTTCAGTACCATGGACAAACTACATCTCTTAAAAACACTAGCACTAATAATCTCAATATAAGAGTTAAAAATATGCCTCAAATCAAAAATAGAAAGAAGAAACTATCAGTGCCCGTACAGCGTACGGGCAAACTAATTAAGGGGTTAAATGGTTTGTTGTTAATTCCTGTATTAGTTTGAATCTCTAAAATTGTAAGAAAAAAATTGCTTCATAATTTTATATTCATAATGTAGCTATTATTCCCAAACTTCTCCAGAAAAACTAAAAAATGTTACTAGAAAGCAAACATTTAAAGTTATATTTTATATGATATATATCAGTGTTTTGATAAGGATAATATTAAAAATGCTGTATATTTCTCAATATTTTTTTAATCAACATCTCTACGGTTAATCTCTATTTATCATAGAATCTCAGATGTTTTTTATTAATAAGTGTGTAATTTCAGTAGATAGTTTTCGCTTATAAATTTCTATTTTTAGTGAGGGAAAAAAATCAGGATCAAAAATGAAACTGTACGAAAAAATCAGCATGCGAATCATGAGTGAAAATTATTATAAGAAAACTATTAACGAATTATTCTTTAGATTTTTGTACTAACAGATTGTACTAAATTAGTCATCAATTATACTAGATTATTCATTTGCTCTAGTTAAATTATCAATTGCACTACTTGTAATATTATTTGTACAAAATAAATTTTGTACAAATAATATTACAAAAGCCACCATTTTAGCTTAGAATTTTTGCTTTTTTTTCGCATAACTTTTTGACGGTCTTTCGAGGATAAAAAAAACCATAAAAGAAACATAGAAATATATGAAAAGTATTTAATGAAAGTATGAGGAAAAATTAAGTATTTTTAAGAAGAAAAAAATTAATTTTTTTTTCAGTTGAAGATTATTTTTATGCAAGATATGTTGCTTGTATCTAAAATCCAATCATACTCATTTACTCGCACTTATGTGAAAAGAGGAATTGAAACAACGTTTTTAATCTCTTGTTTCTGAGAAAAAAAAGGCTGACTGCAGCATTTCAGATAACTGTCAGACAACCCCCAAACGGGATTGAATAAAATACAACTTGTAAAATAAAGCAACAGATTAATAAAACAATTGCATCTCATGAGTCACTTTTTTTCCATATTTCAAGGACAATTAGGCACATCTTTTATATAACTTTTTGGATGAAATAATTAGCAACTAACGATTATTTTATAATGTAAATACAAACAGCGACAGGGCAACAGTTTTTTTCTTAAACCTAAATCTATCACGTCATTTTCAATCATTTCCTTGAAGTGTATAACATAACTTTTAATAAAATAGAATTATAGCATTCCTTGCGCATAACAAAGTATTATCCTGATCTAAGATAAATAAAATACATATTTTATAATAAAAAATAAAGCATGCAATAAACGCTTGCTATTTCTCACCTAAAACTCCTAATCCTTATTTACCAGTTTTAAGTAGTATAATTTACTAGGATCGTGGTGTAGACAGCTGTGCATTTAATAGATAATATTTATATATTTTAATTTAATTTATCAATTTTTAAGACTTGAAAATCTGTTTTTGTGTAATAAAGAAGTTAAAGAGCAAACTGAAAGGAAGGAATCTACTTTATCAATATTCCCTCTTTTTTGAAATTGATATGCTATCTGGATCTGATAGTCAGATGGGGCAAGGTGGCTGAATTCTTCGAGCGATATTGTTTCACGGTATTTTTAGCATTAAGTTCCTACTCTGCAGGCTCCGCTTACTGGTATAACGCTTCTGTGTCCATGGATTGAATTTCCAATACAATCGACAGTGTCGGGTCTCTCAACCGTTCCAGATCCATGCGTTAACGAACCGTAAAGGAACTTCATGGTTTATCCACAACGTTCGCAAATATCCTTTTGCGTTAGGGCACCAATGCCACATTAATCGCGATTTGTGTTCGAAATAATAAGGAGATATTTCAAATATTTTGATTGATTGATTCTTTATTAAAGTAGCATTTTGGAGCTACATTAGGACCGGTGGTTTGAAATATTTTGATCATAATAGCTAAATTATTTTACTTTTTATTATAATTCATATTGTTCTTCTGCAGTTCAAGATATAACTTCTCTTTAAAATGTAGTAAAAACTGGAATCTTTTAAAAGAAGACAGTATATGAAAAACAAAATGACAAATCTTATTTATTTATCACATTTTTTTAAGCATTTTTAAGCTTTTGCCAATATTTTTTTACCAAATGAGTATTTTAAATATATATTACGCTTAAAAAATATTTCATAAATATATAAATATTACAGTAAGCATGATCTTCACTATATACATGCGAAACCTTAAAATGAATAATTATTTTGATTATTTTTAACTGGATATGTCTTTATTTTCTGCTTCAAAATTATACTCCAACTTTGAATTTATTCCATGAAAAATAAAGAATTTAATTTACTTGCAATAAATTAAACTCTGCAATGCTCTTAAAGAAGTCCATACGAATTTTTACTCTGTACATCAGTGCTTCTGAAACTTTCAATGTTTGCGACCCAATTCTCAATCATAATTTTCATCGCCCCCCTCCATCCAATAACAATATATTGAATACAATAATAATATTTTATGACGTAAGGCTACAATACGACTTTAATTATAAACAGCACAAATTAAAATTATAGTATTAAATTTTGTACATAAATTTTACATGGCAAGCCCATGGAAGTCACTAGTAAGTTTTTAAACCTGTTCTTAACTTAGTATTGATTAATTAATTATGAAATGCATTGTGCAGTACTGATATATTTATAAGTATCAATATAAATGTGTTAGATTGTATTTTCTTTGCTTCTTTTCAGTTAATTGATAATTTTTTTAAATAATCTTCTATTTTCGACTTTTTGATGTGCTCTCGCCCCCCAAGTAGGGTTTTCATACCTCCCTTAGGGGGGCGCGCCCCAGTTTGAGAAACGCTGCTGTACTTGTATCTCATTGAAAATGCTTCAGACATTCTTTAGGTGAGATACATACGTAAATACTTTAATTTAACAGCATAGTATCATTTTATTCTCAAATTGGCCTTTTTATTTATTTGCCTCTGTTTAAAATTGTGAACTTTATCTGCTTTTCATCTTTGAAAAAAGAGTATGAAAAAAAAGTTGTATATGTTTAATAAAATGATATATAACTTACAATCAGAAGGTGTTAAACAAATTAGGGTTTTAAGTTTTTTGGGTGTA